>JAUCMX010000015.1:21092991-21647991 GCA_033459395.1 Hemibagrus guttatus | reverse complement strand
CGTTTTCTTCCTAGTTGGAAGTCGGAAATTCCGACTTTCACCTTTTAACGAAATCCTTGTTTTGTTTTGTTTTTTAAGTAAATTCTGTTCATTACTTTATCGGTTAAATTGTGTATCAGCCATTGTGTCGATTAGTCTGTTGGATTTAAGCCTGCTCCATGCTCCAGTTCATATCACACATAAAAACTGACCTTAACTCCAAAGTCAGAATTAAACACAACTGAGACACACTGCTATTTTACACAAAATCTTAAGTCCTTGAGTCTTAAGTCCTTGCTGTTGTAATACCGAGGCTGAGAAATCTGTGAAAACAAAAACTGTGTAAAAAGCAAAACACCCAACTAAACAAATCCAACACAGCTAACAAAAAAAACATTCAGATCAAATATTTAGACCAATCTTGGAATTAAAAAATATTTGAAATTAATTCAATATGCTAATGCAGTATGCCAACGACAAAGGCAAGTCTTTTTAGAGCTTTTTTAGAATCTCTGGAATTTTTTATCATTTAAATAAATAACAAAGCGATCGTGTTATGAAATAAGTTTAAGTCTTAGTACTCAATATGTGCTGAGGTGAACCTTTAATCTATAACATGACAAGATACACACACAAAGTGAGTGAACCTGCAGGCTGTGTGCGGTAAGGTTTTGGTGTGTGTGTGTGTGTTTGTGTGTGTGTGTGTGTGTAGAGGCTATATGTGGCTTATCACATTAGTGGAATTGCCTAGAGGGCATTGACAGAGGAGTTTTAATGAATTAAAGTGGACAAAGCTGACTTTGAACGATTGATTGATCGTCCCCTGCAGAGCTCGGTGTGTGTCTCGGTGTGTGAGTGTGTCTCGGTGTGTGTATCTGTGTGTGAGAGAAAGAGAAAGAGATAAAGGGTTCCATTGAGAAAAGAGAGAGGATATTACAATAGGAATCTTTGACAAACTCATTTCTCTCCCTTCAAAATGACAGGCGCTTGGGTGCACAGGAAGAGTGTTTTTTTTTTTTTTTTTTACAGAAATATGAATTTTGCTTTTAAACGACTTGTTCTGAAAAAAAAGATTGTCAGTTATGCTGTTTTTGCAAGAAAATCTCACAAAAATTATTACAAACTGTCACTCACAATTGTGCTCAGAATGTCTGATAGGAAAGTAGCATGGAACTTTGATCACAGACAAGCTTTTTGGATTTTTGTGAAAATTTGACAACATTAGACCTCTAATTTCCTACCCATGTACACGAAGCCCCGCCCCCTGGCTCACAGACTTCATCTAGACATTCATTGCTATCTATCTTTAACTATGACATCAGTTCTCGGCTATTAAACTTCCTGAAAGCTGAGTTAATTCCAGACTCAGCTAGAGGAGGAGTTAATTGGTGTTGGGCGATAATCCAAATTATAGTAAGAGTAAAAGGACTGCGATGTAAAATACGCAAGATTTGTGACTTTAATGGGTCCTGGACCAAGAATCGATTGACTTTTGGTGTCTTAGATAAACAAGAAGAGGGTAATTTTTCCACTGATGGCAACCTCTGGTGGTGTGGCATGGAGTTATCACATGAGCCACACCTCCAGACCTCTTATATTTTGCTTGATCTTGATTTGTTGTAAATGTGTGTGTGTGTGTGTGTGTGTGTGTGTGTGAGAGAGAGTTCTTTAAATCTCAGTAGTGTTTAACACACAAATTAGGACAGTATAAACTCAGCGCAGTGTTTGACATGCCATCAGAGAGAGCTGAGTATCACATTGTCTTGATAAAGCTTAGCAGGCAGCCTGCTCTGCAGCGACATGACGCTTAAAAAAGGTTGTGTGAACATACGTACGGCTGTGAGAGGAGAACTCTGGGTAATGGAGCTGTGATTGACAGAGCCATTCTCTTTTCAGTGGCGAGTGACAGCGGCGGTCTGCATAGTGCAGGAAATGAGAGTGGAATTACAATCCGGGCCTGTCACCTCGTCACCAGCTAAAGAGAGACAGAGAGTAAACACGAACAGCCACTTTAACTCCACACACACACACTCATATAGACAACATACATTTCCATAAACACAACACGCACCCAGCTGACATGTTGTTCCTGGAACTGCACCCGCGACTCGCCGCTCATTTCATTTAAACAAACACTCAATAAAACTCAGAACTGAAATCTATGTGCTGCGAGTGCTCTTTAAAACTCGGCACTGAGCGTTTAGCATGCAGCGCTGCTCTACAAACCAGAATATTATACATCTATATTTCACGTCCCATATGAGGAACCTGACAATCACACCGTCTTCATAAACTTTAATGTATGCAAATAAACCGGCTTTATACGTGACAGCGAGTGTTTATATCCCAATTTCCATCCATGGATCCGAATGAAGTTAAGGGATGAATTCAGTTGTTGCAAAGACACAAAAGCAGGTTATGTTTCACTCAGCTCCACACAACACTTCAGAAGAAAACAGAGAGATTTTAATTTTTTTTTTTTGTGGTTTAATATTATAGGAATTCTCTTCTGAAATTACAATTGATGTAGACTCTTTTTCCCTAATTAAATAAACAAGTAAATAAATAAAAAAATTTTGGAATTATTTATTTCATTATATTTATTTATTATTTATTTTATTTTTTATTTTTTTTTCTGTAATGTGACATACTGGCCTTTGTTCTTATCTTCAAAATGAGAAAAAAATAAATAAAAGGCTGGTGGGGGAACAACTGCTGTTCCTTGCTATATGTTACGAATATTCAATGTACCTGTAAATAGCTTTTAAAAGAAAAGGAATGAGCAAAAATAAATAAATAATAAAAAAAAAAAAACCCATTCACTGTAATCTAGAAATAATGGTAATCATCTCAGGATATTGCGGCGTATCAGGACGTAAGGAACAGGGAAAAAAAAACTCCACTTCATCACAGCACACACTCATTGATTCTTTTCCACTAACAGCACACACCCGTATGTTTTATTTTTCCCCTTTGGGGCTACTGGGTAATTTGAATCGGAGTTTGTGCTCTTTGCTCTTTAACTTTGACAGCTCTTTAACTCTAATGGTTCTCCTTCTGCTCGGATCTTTTTCCTATCCATCTTCCTAAACAGCATTTAGCTGAAGTGCTCTCTCTCTCTCTCTCTCTCTCTCTCTCTCTCTCTCTCTCTCTCTCTCTCTCTCTCTCTCTCTCTCTCTCTCTCTGTTAGAGTAGAAGTCTTGAGGCTCCACACCCACCAGGCCTGTCTTACACTTTCCTATTGTATTTGTTTTTCATATATTCACTGTGTGAGTTTACGATCACATGTGAAAAACAATTGGAAAGCGCTCAGCCATTGCAGCGGAACGTCCAGCTGGTTAACATCGTTATGGTACTTTGTGAGCCTTGATGTAAGGGTTCTTTTTCACACTACACAAAGCCCTGACTGCTAGTTTATTTCCTGTATCTTTACAGAGAACATTGCTGGAGGTAAACTTGGAATGTCTCCTGCCAGCCTGAGGAGATGGATCTCTTTATCTTTCAGTGTGTGAGTAATAAATCAAGACTTGGGCTTGTGTTCGAGGCAATTAAAGAACACGTACAGTGTGTCAGGAAAATCGGTAAAGAAACAATCGTCCAACTTCAATGAAATGCTGCATTTTCTTTGCTTCTGAGGGAAAAAAGTCACAATGCTCATGTTTTGTTCATTTTACTTCATAGAAAAAGCGGCCGTTTATTATTATCACATATACATTACAACACAGTTTCCTGATCTTCCAGTCAACAACTCAGAGGCTTTACCACATGAGCCAACACTGCTCATGACTGATGACTATAGCTCTGACTCTGTTATTAGCCATAATAAAGCCATTCCGGAGCTCCCAGTGTTCCTGACCCCTTCTGCTCTCCAGATCTGCCTGATTCATCCTGAGGCCCTTCTTCTGTTTGGAGTCTCATCACTTAACTCATCAGGCCACTCACTATACACCAATCAGCCATAATGTTATGACCACCTGCCAAATATTTTGTTGGTCCACCTTTTGCTGCCAAAAAAGCCCTGACCCGATGAGGCATGGACTCCACTAGATCCCTGAAGGTGTGCTGTGGTATCTGGCACCAAGGTGTTAGCAGCAGATCCTTTAAGTCCTGTAATTTGTGAGGTGGGGCCTACGTGGATTGGACTTGTTTGCTCAGCATATCCCACAGATGCTCGATTGAAATTGAAAAGAGGCCATTGCCATCAGGGAATACCGTTTCCATGTAAGGGTGTACATGGTCTGCAACAATGTCCCCAGTTCACTACTGTTCCTTCCTTGGACCACTGTTGATAGATACTGACCACTGCAGACCAGGAACACCCCACAAGAGTTGCAGTTTTGGAGATGTTCTGATCCAGTGGTCTAGCCATCACAATTTGGCCCTTCGTCAAACTCGATCAAATCCTTACGCTTGTCTATTTTTCCTGCTTCTAACACATCAACTTTGAGGACAAAATGGCTTCCCTTTCTCAAGGTCTCAAGGTCTCTTCCCTCCTATCATCTCCTTACCTTTGTCACATCTGGCTTGCTAATTAGGGCTAAATATACATTTAAAATGAATCTTTTATATCCTGAGTTTATATTGTTTTGTAAATTTGCAACCCTGTCCATTTCTTTTAAACAAATAAATTGCACCAGTTGAAGGTTTGGAATGTGATCTATGTGATGTGGAAGTGAAAAAGGTCGACAGACCAAATGACTAAAGTGACGCTGGATCGATGTGTTCAAGTAGAAATTAAGGTTGCTGGTGCCACTGCACCACTCACACTTTAGCAGGTAGTCAAAAGGCATTGTGGGTAATCTAGGAAACAGTTAAACAAAATATAAAACAGAGGCATGTCCTTGAAAGGTTTCAGTGGCAATCGAGGCATATTTTGAAATACATTTCTCAAATGAGAATCTTCTTCTATTTATCTCTGGAACACGTTGTGGTTAAGCAGCCGAAAGCAAACCAAAAAATCTAATCCTGCTTGATGTAGGAAGCTAATTTATCTAAAATCTAGATAATCTGGATTGAACTTTCATTGTATTTCTTCATTTTTTGCTTTCTTTCTTGATCTTGATCAGTGTTAATACAGGAGCATCATAAAAGCTGTATTTCGCTGTTCAGCTTCTCACGGACTTCTACTCTTTGTCAGCATTGATGGCTAATTAAAACAGCGGGATCGTTTCGCCTGAAACATCTGTTCTGTTCTAAACAGCTTTTGATTGCCTGGAAACGTGCCATTAACTGCTGAAAAAAAAAAAACGTCCAGAGAATGGAGCCAACTGCTAATACTACTGTGTGTGTGTGTGTGTGTGTGTGTGTGTGTGTGTGTGTGTGTGTGTTAGGAAGAAAAGAAGGAAGAGAATGTTATGGTGAGGAAGAGGAAGATGGAAAACAGAGACAGAAAGGTACTCTTTTGTTTTGTTATTAGGAATAAATTATTCCACATCTTTCAGCCGATCAGAATCCGAAATTCAACAACTAGCAAATCTGACATTCTTTCCTTATTGATCTTCAAGGAACAAACACTTTCATCTTAGTCACTTAAATCCAGTCAGTTGCTAAACTGCTAGTGATAATTCCAATACTGATGTGTTTCTGAATTCTCTGGCAACATTAAAAAGCAAAACCCTTCAGAGTTTATTAGAAATAGATCTATCTCTATTACAGTTATGTCCTAGTCATAGCCTTTCTGAGATGTTTACTGATCCATAATGCAAAACTTTTTAATTTTAGCTTTTATTTATTTTTTTGAGAGCTTGTTAAAGGGAAACTGCTTTGTTTTTGTCTTCAGGTTGCATGATTGAAGAAGACAGCCGTTACAGCTTGGTGATAAATCGATCAAATTCTGCATTTAGTCCTCAGAATTCACCACCGAGTCCATTCCGTGCCAGTCGCTTATGTACAAGCCTGACAAGAAAGTGGAATCGGAGGAAGAAACAAACAACGGACAAATAGCATGGAGTTGAATAGACAGGAGGAAATAGTGGATAGAGAAAATCTCTAGAGGAGAAAATTGATTAGAAAAAATGGTGGTTTTAAAAATAGGCAGCGGCTGCCAAGCTCTTGTTTTAAAGCAAATAATCGAAAAGAAATCTAATCAATTTCCAGAAACAGACGCTTTGGCAGACAAAGGGAAAGTGTGAGTACAGACAGCGGATCTACAATATATAGAAGATTGAGTGAAGAAAATGTGGAGTTCATTTTGGAGATTATTTGCATGGCAAGCGATAATAAAAATACATATAGCAAATCTAGCAAACACTAGAGACATAATAAAAAGACATATAGCAAACACTACATTGAACAAAACAAGAATTTAGACTTTATTAGACTGAAACTGCCACATACACCGACCAGGCATAACATTATGACCAAATATTGTGTTGGTCGCCGTTTTGCTGCCGAAACAGCCCTACCCATCATGCACCTTGTCAAACTCACTCAAATCCTTACGCTTGCCCATTTTTCCTGCTTCTAACACATCAACTTTGAGGACAAAATGTTCACTTGCTGCCTAATATATCCCACCCACTAACAGGTGCCATGATGAGGAGATCATCAGTCTTATTCACTTCACCTCTCACTGCTCATAATGTTATGAATGATTGGTGTATGCAGTATATAGAAAAGCCAAGCATGCAATAGAGAAAGAATCCAGTCATGGGACGGGGTGGAGACAAGACATCTAAAGAGTATTTCTCTTAATGAAATGTCAGAACGTCTGGATAATGTGATGGTCATACAAAATAAGCAAACTTTTAAACACTATATGGCCAACGTTTGTGGACACCTCACACACAAATCACACCCATTTAATTCTCTTTGCTGCTGTAATAACAGGCTCTGCTTTTCTAAGAAGTTTTTTCATTAGTGTGTCTGTGTGCATTCCTTCATTCACAAGATTATTAGGGAGATGTTGGGATGGTGAGAAGGCTTCAGGTCCAGTTCATCCCAAAGATGTTCAGTGGGGTCAAGTCAGATGTTCAGGGGTCTGTGAAAGTCAGGACACTCTTCCACAGCATGTCTTTAAGAAGCTCTGTGCTTTGTGTACCAGGGCATTGTCATCTTGGAGCAGCATTTGAGCCTCTTATCTCCAGTGAAGGTTGAAAAGTGTCCAAAGATTTTGCAGAATGCGTGTGAAGGTCAGGGGTGCATATACTTTTAGTCATATATTGCTACAGCTTTAAGCTGAGGTGTCGACCATTTAACACATAACAACACAAAAACACATGGATTTGGTTACCATGTATTTTCTACCATGTTTGCTCTATAATCACTCATTAGCATGCTGTGGACAGTCATACTCCACTTATTATTGTCATGCCTCGCGTGAACGCCGCACACGCACTGTTTTTATCTGGTTTCACTTCCCTCCTCGCGATAGCACTACTCACCTGTTCCCCATTATCCCCACTCATTGGCAGCTATTTAAATAGCCCTTCTTTCCATAACTCTTTGCTGGATTATCGCTTGCCCGTAGTGCTCAATTCTCTTGCTGTATTTGTCTCGGTTCTCTCGTTTTTTGATCACGCTTGTTCCCTTGTCTCTCGCTCTCATCTCACCCTTTGAATTTCCCTTTTTGGCTCTTTGCCTCCTGTGTTTGACCTCATGTTTTCCTCGACTCCCACTCTCATCTCACCCCTTTGGATTTACTCTCTCTGGACTTAAGTTTTTGGGTTTTTATTTTTTTGTCCTTTTTTTCCCCTGGTTTTTGCTCTGTGCATTTTTCTGTTTTTTCGGTTTTTTCTTCCTGCTCCGGAGTTTTCATGAGTTTCTTTTTCCATTTTTTTCCCCTGTGTTTCTATTTTTCACCTTTGGACTCTAAGTCTCTCTTATTTTCCATCTTGTTTTTGGTGCTTCATTTTATATTTTTTTCATTAAAGACTCTATAAACCTTATCTGCTGCCTCCCTCTGCATTTGGCTCCACTCAGCCTCATGGACCTTGACAATTATTATTTTCACGCTTATTAAATTACAGTCTCAACAGTCACAAGAGATATCCTTGAAACTCAGTTTGACTGCTATGTTGATTTATAATAAAAAATATATTTATTAAGCCACTAAAAAGTCTTCATACAAACATTTTTAATGTCATGATGACTGAGTTATAATCATAGCATCATTTTTTTATCATTCCATCGAACATTTTGGCTGCAGTTGTAAGAAGTGACTCCTGGATGGAATGCTGAAGGAGATGGAGATGTCTTTAACATGTCAACATTTCTCAGAAACAAGACAGTTGGAGCGCGTTGCTGTCACTCACCGTCATGACGCATCATTCTCAGGACAAAGAGACGTGTCGTGTTCGCCTCATACTGAAACGTGTCCAAGGAGAGCAGATGTTTTTCGACTCACTTTCTGCTTCCTTTTCGTAGACTGTCCTCTGGGATGCAGTGGCTTTATTACTGTGAGCTCTGAGCTCTTGGAGACTCAAGTTAATAAGACATTAAATCAAACAAGGTTTGATGTCTTACAGAGAAACCTTAAAGTGAAGACTTCTCTATCATGAAAACTTTGGTAACTGACTGTTAACAAGTGCTGACACTGGAGAGTCCTTACATAAATATTTAAATAAGCCAAAAAATCCAAATAAACTGCAATTATACATGTTTCAAGTATACTTTATGCATTTGCTATAAGTTTTAAGTTATATGGACTGTTTAGTGGATGCATGAGTGGGAATATACATAGACATTGTTGAGTGAACGCTGGCGCTGTTAGCTGCCGCTACTCTCCGGAGTTGATGATCTGCCTTTTGTGCCCGTGTTTGCACTATTACCTGGATTGGATTACCTGTTTGTTGGTTCCTGCTACATTCACCGCTGCCACTACCAGAAAGCATACGTCGGTTCATGTTTATTTCCTGAAACAATGTGGATTAATAAGCCGTTTGTGTGGACCGTGCTCGTTTGGACTGCATTGTCTCTCATATTTCATCCACTGACAGCAGTAATTTAATATTCTGCGGCTGAGCTCCTGCAACTACGGTTTCCCCAGTCGGAGCTGCCACCGGCTTTACAAGCTCACTTGGACATCGTTCGTCACCCTCGTCAGAAATACATTCACCGTGGGTCACGTAGGAGTTTTCACTATGATGACTCCAAGGCTATAAAATCTTTCTGGTCTTCAACTCGTCACCCTTCAGGAAACACTGGTCGGAAAGTTAACCACTGTGTTCTAGCTAGCCTAGCTAGGTCAGCTAATGACACTGTCAAACACAACAACGCCAATATCAACTTTGGCCTATTTAACATCCGCTCTCTTACGAACAAGGGTCATCTTGTGCAAGATCTCCTGATGGACCGTAAACTTGACTTTTTGTGTTTGACTGAAACTTGGCAACAGCCTAATGACTTTTCACAGTTGAATGAATCTACTCCTCCTGGGTTTGTTTATGTCTGTCAACCCCGTGCCTCTGGAAGAGGGGGAGGTCTCGCGATAATCTATCGCGAGAGGTGTAAAGTCTCGTCTGTGTCAGTACCGGTGTTCCCCTCATTTGAAGCCATAGTATCTAGACTGATGGGATCTACTTTTCACCCTATCATTCTTGCTGCTATATATCGCCCACCTAAGCCAAACAGAGACTTTCTAATTGAATTTGCCACGTTTATTACTCATTTAAGTGCACTTTCTCCAAATATATTATTGTTGGGAGATTTTAATATACATATGGACAGTACCACCAATCTTCTCACCAGGGACTTTTTATCCTGTCTGGATAGTTTTGGTCTTCACCAATTCATAGATTCATGATGTCATTTGAAAGGACATATTCTGGACTTGGTTTGCTGTTCTGGCCTTGTGCCTCGTGACTGTTCTTCAGTTGATCTTCCATTCTCTGATCACGTGCTGATATCTTTCAGTATCAGTTCTACCTTATCCCAATTAAAACAGTCACGTTCAGTTTCTTTCCGCAATATTAAACACATTGACTTATCTCTTCTTTCTAATGGGAACAACAGCCTGCCTGGAACTGAGGATTTACTCACCACTGATGACCTCGTCTTCCACTACAACAATAGTCTTCATAGCCTTCTCAATGCTCTTGCTCCTCTGAAAACCCAGACTGTCTCTTTTACTCATTCTGCACCATGGTACACACCTGAGCTCCGTCAGCTTAAAGCTAGAGGTCATCAATTAGAACGTCTTCACTTAAATACTGGACTTACTGTTCATAAACAAATGTATCATAACCATCTGCTACAATATAAGGATGCTGTTTCTACTGCAAAATCTATCTACTATTCTAACTTGATTAAGTCAGGTGCAGGTAATACAAGAGTTCTTTTCTCAACTTTTAACAAATTATTACACCCATTGGATACTCTCCCACCTCACCTTTACTCAACTGCTCAATGTGATAATTTTATGACATTTGTTAGATCTAAAATTGACAATATTCATCATCAGCTAACCTCTCTGAACACCTCATTTTCCAATTCTCTTCTTACACCCTCTGCTTCTTCATTATCTAGTTTTAAACTGCCAACTATTGCTGAAGTTTCACAGATTATTCATGAATCCAAACCTTCAACTAGTCAGTTAGATATTTAGTAAAAACCTGCTTGCCTTCTTTATCCAATTTAATAACTAACATTATACATTCTTCTTTGAATTCTGGTCATGTTCCATCATCCCTTAAAATTGCTGCAATAACACCTATACTTAAAAAACCTGGCACGGATCCCAATAACCTTAATAATTTTCTTTCTATCTCAAATTTACCATTTTTATCCAAAATACTTGAAAAAATTGTTGCAGGTGAGATTCATGATCACTTAACTACCAACAACCTGTTTGAAGAATTTCAGTCTGGTTTTCGTCCATCTCATAGCACTGAGACGGCACTCGTAAAAATCACAAACGATCTTCTAATGGCAGCAGATTCTGGTCTTTTAACTATTCTTATTTTTCTAGATCTGAGTGCAGCTTTTGACACTATCTCTCATAACATTCTCCTTGAATGGCTTGCCTCTCTTGGCATCTCTGGCACGTGTCATGACTGGTTTAAATCATATCTTTCCCACCGTTCAGAGTTTGTTCAGCATAAAAATTTTAGATCGCAGTCATCTTCTGTTATTAGAGGTGTTCCTCAAGGTTCCATGCTAGGCCCTCTTTTATTTATCATGTATGTCCTTACTCTTGGTAAAATCTTTCGTAAACATAATATTAATTTTCATTCTTATGCGGATGATACTCAGCGCTACCTGTCCATAAAGCCAACTTCCATGCTTCCTCCTGCTGTTCTTTCGGTCTTTCTAAATGAAATTAAATCCTGGTTTTCTTGCAACTTTCTCCAAATGAATACTAATAAAACAGAAGTCCTTCTCGTTGGCTTTAAGTCCAACTTAGCCAAGGTTGATAGTTTTTCATTAAATATTGATAATTCCACTGTTTTTCCTTCCCCTCAGGTAAAGATTTTGGGTGTCATCCTTGATAGCACTCTATCCTTAGAGGCTCATGTTAATAATGTCACTCGGTCTGCATACTTTCTCCTCCGCAATATTAATCGCCTCCGCCCAATCTTGACACAGCACAGTACTGCCATATTAGTCCATGCCCTTGTTACATCATGTCTGGATTACTGTAACTCTGTTCTTTTTGTCTTGCCTTCTAAAATTCTTCATAAACTTCAATTGGTACAGAACTCTACAGCCCACATTATTACTCGAACTCCTTCTATTGATCATATCACACCAGCTCTTCACCAGCTTCACTGACTTCCTGTGAAGTTTCGCATTGAGTATAAAATTCTGCTATTCACTTTCAAGACTCTTTATAATCTTGCTCCACCATATCTGTCTGACCATCAGCTCGACTGTCCACCATGGGGCTTAGAACATTCAGTCGCTCTGCACCCCGCCTTTGGAACAGTCTCCCTGCTGACATCAGAAGTATAGACTCTCTGACAACCTTTAAATCCAGACTCAAAACTTACATGTTTAATTGTATAATGCATGTATAAAACTGCATTTTATATTTGAAACTTGTCCATTATTTTTCCTTTGTTAATTTATTTTTAAATATTTTATTATTTGTTTTCTTCTTCTTCTTCTTCTTTCGGCTTTTCCCTTCAGGGGTCGCCACAGCGAATCATCTCTCTCCACCTATCCCTATCTTCTGCATCCTCAACACTTGCACCCACTAGCTTCATATCCTCATTAATTCCATCCATATACCTCCTCTTTGGCCTTCCTCTTTGCCTCCTGCCTGGCAGCTCCATGTTCAACATTCTCCTACCAAAATACTCACTCTCCCTCCTCTGAACATGTCCAAACCATCTTAATCTGGTCTCCCTAACTTTGTCCCCCAAACGTCCAACATGAGCTGTCCCTCTGATGTACTCGTTCCTAATCCTGTCCAACCTTGTCACTCCCAAAGAGAACCTCAACATCTTCAGCTCTGCTACCTCTAGCTCTGACTCCTGTCTCTTTCTCAGTGACACTGTCTCTAAACCATACATCATGGCCGGTCTCACCACTGTCCTGTACACCTTCCCCTTGATTCTCGCTGATATTTTCCTATCACACAGAACTCCCGACACCTTTCTCCACCCATTCCAACCTGCCTGCACTCGCTTCTTTACCTCTTTCCCACACTCTCCATTACTCTGGACTGTTGACCCCAAGTACTTAAACTCCTGTACCTTCTTCACCTCTTCACCCTGTAACCTTATTATTATTTGTTTTCTATCTGTATGTTTTATACTATGCTGTGTTTTTTAAATGTATTTTTGTAAGGTGACCTTGAGAGCTTGAAAGGTGCCCACAAATAAAATTTATTATTATTATTATTATTATTACATCCTGAATGGGATACCTACACACACACACACACACACACACACACACACACACACACACACACACACACACACACACACACTTTAAAGTTGTTAATCTGGTTACTAGCATGTGTTTTGAAACGTAAGAGGTGTGACGCGGCGCACACACCACCGCACAAAATCGGTCCTCACCACCTTAAACTGACGGTACAAAAAGAACAGCGCCATTTCAGCACCAAGGCCAGCGCCACTTTAGCACCAAGGCCAGTGCTACTGAGTGTGAATACGAGATGGAGCGGCATTTCAGCACCAGGGCCAGCGCCGCTGAGTGTGAATACAAGGCGGAGCGGCATTTCAGCACCAAGGCCAATCAGGAGCGCGCTCTAACTCTTCACCCTCCAAAAGAAGACTCTTGGAGAGAGTCTTGTCTAGCACTAGAGGGAGGTAGGCGCAGAGTTCCAGATGGTGACTAATGTTTTGTGCTTTCTCCCTCTGCCTGTGGTTTGTTGAATTTTTTCTGAAAATTGTACTCATTTTCATAAATTTAATCTAATTCTAATCTACTTTAATCATTAAATCAAAAGATCATTTTTAATTCTTAAATTTACTCAGTTAAGCTAAATCAAATATAACCCATAATCCAGAGTTAATTTTAATTTTAATCTTTACTTATTTTGCTTTACATATATTAATCTCACTTATTTTAATCTGTGCTTAAGCAATATAATTATGATTTATCAGCTATGGCAAAAGTTAACCATGTAATGAGAAGTAGCTTAAAATAGTATATGTAATGGCCACATCTAATGTCCATGGTCCATAGCAGGTCAGAAAGGTTGGTCAACACTGCCTGCATATATATGTCCTCACTAACTAGATAGAGAGCTAGGAACAGAGTGAGCTTTCCTTGAGCATAGGAAAGAAGAAGTCCATAACAACCCGCAGATATGACAACAATAAGATATGAGACTCATATGACAGCAAGAGGGTGCAAAACAACTGGATGTAAAATTTGAAGTAAACTTCGTATACACTATACAAACATTATGCAGAAGCATGGTATAGGTGGACATCACAGAGTGATGAGAAGCTGAAGAGGTATGATGCTTATGTAGACCCGTAAGGTGCTGGGTATAAAAAAAAAGAACCATTGTAGTGGCTGATAATATCTAAAACAAGTGTGGAAAATGGAAAAATACCATATTTATTGTATAAAGATAGTGAATGACAGTCAAGCACAGATATGGTGAAACTATGGACAGAAAAGAACAGGCTAATGTGCATGAGAGAGCCATAGCATAGCAATGTAAGTCACAAGTAAGTAAGAAAATAAAGATGGCATCCTCCCTTAAGAGTCAGAGAAAATAATTAAACTGTCAGATAGCCACAATGATCCTCACAATAGAATTATACAAGTGTGTGGGATACAATAATAATAAATAAATTCCTGATACTATTAGTAACTAATAACTAATATTAATAAATTATACTAACACTTGTAAAAATAAGGCAGAGTTCACTTGAACAAATACGATAAACAGCACTGTGTCTAACTTGAAGGTCAGCAGTTGGTATCTACAGGGTCATCAGTTATATAAAAAGATAGACAGATGTTAAAGGAAGGAGGGGTTGTTTTTATAGGGTATTAATTTGCAGAAAAGTTTCCTAAAGAGTCAAAACAATCATGAGACAAATAAGCGATAGGAAGGGTAAGGATGCCAGGATAAATAGAGGGGATGTTTGTACAGTCCAGTGTACTTGACCGCATCTGGCCTGATGCTGTGTACTTGAGTGCCATTTTGGTGTTATTGTCTTGCTACAATAAAGCCAGTTGCTTCTTCTCATCCAAGCCAGAAGAAGTTTCTTTATTTTATTTTTATAGATTTAGTAAAGTTTTGTAAGTATTCAGCAGTAATAGGTAATTGGAGAAGACTTCAAAACTACCCTGTAGTGTGATCATTCAGAGGAGGACTCCGACAGGTTTCAGAGCTGACTCTATGAGAAGGATGAAGCACCTCAGCCTGAGGAACCAAGCCATGCTCCTGGGTATGCCTCGTAACTTGTACTTCTGCCTCCTCACCCACACTCCACTGGATCTTCCAACACCACCTAATCTTCACCAGCACCTGAGAACTACCCAAATCTATTTTTTCCTTGCACCATTTTGTAAATAAACAAGCACTGAAATAGTGCTAGATCCCTGACTCCATGCCTTTCTCCATGTTCCACTTGCTGCTCAAGTGTTAGAGAGGAAACTAGGGAATCCAAAGAAAAGGTTTTCACACACATCTGAAACTCCATGCAGACAGAAACCTGAGCTCAGAACTGAACCATCTCCTGAAAAAAAATTCAGAAAATTAAAATTCTTGCAATATTGCATGAACTTCACAATAACCGACTGATATAATGCATCTTTGATGCATTAGTCCTCACACTCAGAGATCCAGATCAGTCCTGAATGTATACTTTGGAATACTTGGTTTTCATTTGTGCATATTTTAAAGGTAGAGTTTGCTAAAACAGAATTCTTAAAGCACTTAGAAGTCTTAAAGAATTTCTTGAAACAGAATGTAGGCATGGATGCAATCATTGTAAGGTGTGTGGAGATACAAGATGAATATAAAAATAACTTTTCACATAGGTGCAATATGGCATTCCAGTCGTATAACCACAATACCACAACAAAATACACACACACACACACACACACACACACACACACACACACACACACACACATACACACACACACACACACACACACACACACACACACCTGTAGGAAAAGGTTAAGCAGTGTGACATTCATAAAATTCAGAATAGCATCAGTTCACACTAAACTTGAAGCAGATTGCAAGCAGCCAGGTTTATGTTCCGGTGTAAATGTCAGAGTTGCAGGTGTCGCTTCATATAAATGATATTGTTTCTTCAGGACAAATTCTCTCTGGGTTTTATCTTTTAAAAAAATTTTCAGGATGAGTATGAGATATTGAATGAGATTTTCCCAAAGTGTATGAGGTTTATGAAAGAATCTAAGAAGCCGAAGTTCGAAAACAGTCCATAAGTGCATAAACGTATGGTACTTTCGCTCATATTATTATGCAATTATTATTATTATTTATACAATTATTATTATTACTATTATTATCGTTTGTTTATAGAAAGCTTAATTGCTTTGTTGTCTTTAGGTTTTGTATATTTAAAGAACAAAACACTTGGGGACAAAATATGCAGCTTGTTACCAAGAGATTATAAAGCAGAACTTTCTCTGTCCTGAACTTTCTCTGTCCTGTCCAGTGACAGAAGACTTTTAGAAGAGTCTTAAAAAGACTTAATGTCTTAATATTGACTTTGAATTGTTTGTTTTGAATCATTCAAATAATTATTAAATGAGTCATTTGGTTCAAAATTAAGCAAACTAAACAATTTGTTACGCAAAAAAACCCAGAACAAATAAATAAAAAAAATCTTTTTATTCACTTGTCAGAAATATGTATGTGGGGGAAAAAGTAAACTCTATAAAAAAAGAAATGAAATGAAAAGATAAGATAAATAAATGTGAACATCCAGAGCCAAATAAAATAATATATAATAAATTATCAGATATTTATTAACATATTTTGTGTATGAAATCTAGTGATTATTTTTGTTTGGTTAGCCGCTCCAAATCTCCAGAACACACAGCATCTCTACAGTGCTACAAGCTCTGTCCTTTGTCTCAGATAAGCTGTGAGTTGATTCAAAGTTGAATTACTTTTCTTTCACTCGAGTTCACTCGAAAATGGAGAAAAGTGACCTTGCTCAGATGCTCTCACACCCAAATGTGATTGCAAATGTGTCTGCTCGCATATGCTGAGGCAAACAACAACAAAAACAACACACTAGGTTTCCATTTAAACTGAATGAACAATGTGTACAGGAAAGTGTGGCATTTGAAAAGATGATTAGGTTTCAGTTACAAATCAATAAATTTCAGTCAAATATGTCAGTTTGATTACAGAGCATCATCATTTATCTGAAAGGGAATCATCACAAAGTGTTGAAATTTGAACTTTCTGACCTTCAGAGAAAAATGTCGTACTTGCAGAAATTCCAGGTTACTGAAATTTATTCTTACAACAATAAAAGTTTTATAAATAAAGATTACCTTTTGGTCTCTTATATATGTTCAATATGGTTGTTTGACTATGTTTGAATATGAATTCCATCATCATCTGAATATTCAGTGAGCCTTTGTGTCCTGTGTTTAAGGGAGGGCGGTGTCACCTGGGAGGAAACCACGCCCACAGGGTCAGTAACAATGGTGTAAATGCTGAATATGTATTAATGAATGAATCATTAGCTCTATAAAGCGGTGCATAAATATATTTTAAATAACTCATTAAGAAGAAGAAGAATAAGAAGAAGAAGAAGAAGAAGAAGAAGAGGAAGAAGAAGAAGAAGAAGAAGAAGAAGAAGAAGAAGAGGAAGAAGAAGAAGAGGAAGAAGAAGAAGAAGAAGAAGAAGAAGAAGAAGAGGAAGATTCCTACTATCCATTAGTAATCATGCCATAATTGAGAGATTGTATTATTACATTTGAAATGCACTCATAATATATGGCAGATGTCACTGCCTCAGAATCCAATCCAAGTAGGATAATTATCTGATAATTATCTAATTAAAGCTTGATAACAAGCTTGATAATTAGCTTCTAGCTATCTAAGCTTGATAATTAACCGAGCAGCTACTTAAAGGCCTGACAGCAGCTCTTTGACAGCTCTGGGATTAAATCTCACAATCTTTCTATCACTAGCAACAACTTCAAATTGTTTCCTCTTATCCTTTGTTAAGGTTGTAAAGGTGTTTGATGGCATGAAGTGCAAACTGCTCTACAGTACAAACAAATACAGTGTGTTTGTCTTTGAAAAGCTGTGGATGAATCTGGGAGTGTGTTTTAGTTAAGTGTGTTTTGTCTGTCTGCACTTGATTAGACACAACTGGGGGATAAATCAAAAACAAAACAGGGGGCAGAGACAAAATTGTACTTAATGTGAGAGAAAACAATTTAGAAAATTACCCAAACAAAACAAAACACTGTAAGAGTCACCCAGGATGACCTGACTGAATTTAGACTCCTGACACACAACAACAACGTTCAAAGGAAATCTGGATCTGTGGAAGCAAGGTGAGACGAAGTGATGGAGGCATCATTTGTGAAACCGAAAGGTTATTCACCGAACAAAAGAGCAGAGGAACTGATGTTCACTGAGGGGCCTGAGACATAAAGGTTATGCATGGAGGAGCATCCTCCAGGAAGCTATAGCAAGAGCAGCATCTTCTGTCACTGTGGAGTGAAATAAGGACCACTGCAGTTCCAAGAGGTGGAGTAGCATCTTCTGCAGAGGCTCCAGGAGACACACACTTAACAGGAATGGCTTTATATAGAACCTGAAATGGTTTTGTCAATTAATTCATATACACTTTTAAAAATAAATGGTTCTATAAAGAACCCTTAACATCCTTGGAACATTTCCATTGCACAGAAAGATTCTGTGTAGAGGGAAAAGATTCTTTAGACTATAAAATTATTGTTCATGACACTAAGAAAAGGTCTTTTGGGAAACTAAAAATGGTTCTTCTATGGCATCAATGAAAATAACTCAATGAGGCTCTTTGAATTCAAGTTGGTTCTTATGGTATTAATAATAATAATAATAATAATAATAATAATAATAATAATAATAATAATAATAATAATAATAATAATAATAATAATAATAATAATAAAATTAATAATTCAAAATTCTTGTCAGAAAAAATACACCAAATTTAAATCAGTGTAAATTTATTAATTTATTAATTTATCAATTAATTAAGAAAGAATTAACACAGCACTCAGCACGGTGGCTTAGTGGTTAGCATGTCTGCCTCACACCTCCAGCGTTCTGGGTTCGATTCTTGCTCCCGCTCACTGTGTGTGTGGAGTTCGCATGTTCTCCCTGTGCTTAGTGGGTTTCCTCTGGGTGCTCTGGTTTCCTCCCACAGTCCAAAGACATGCTTCTAGGCTGATTGGAGTCTCTAAATTTCCTGTAGTGTGTGATTGCCTGAGTGAATGAGTGTGTGTGTGTGTGCTCTTGGGTTGGCACTTCGTCCAGGGTATATCCTGCCTTTGAGATAGGCACAGGCTCCCCGTGACCCGATGATGGATTGGATAAGCGGTACAGACAATGGAATTGGAATTGGAATTAATACAGTAAAACTACTTCCTCTTTTTGAAGCGTTTCATTTCAGTTTTCCACAAATTTAATCAACTCTTTGAACTTTTTTTAAAATAAATCATTCATAAACACGTCATTTCAAAACATCTCATAGCGTTTGGTCACATGGAGATAAAACTAAGAGTAATGGCACCCATTTTATCTTGTGCAGTCTTTGAATTATCGAAGTGTTTTAATAGATAACGTTCATCAATCTCCAAGGATTCTAGTTACAACATTTTGGAAAAGGTTCTACTGTTTCTATAAGTACAGATCCCCAGGGTTCTATATATTCTAATCTTAAGTATAGTCATTTCTGACAATATATTGCTTTTCATTCATTCCACTGGAATATCACCTAAAGTGTTTATGCTAGTCTGAGCCGGAATTACATTCTCTAAAGAACCACGGGCGTTTAAAGGGAAAAAAATAAAAAAGATCTGTGAAAAGGCTATATGAGATCTCATTTATTTGAGATGTAATATTTTACAGTAGAGACATTTCATATCTCTTGTTTATACCGCTTGCTTGTTGCTTCTTTTGTCAAGATTCAGGAGGGTTGATTTTTGCAGTGCTAGTAATGGGATTTGTGCCTTGTGTCAGTGTTTCTCTGCATTTCAAATTCGTTCCTCTGTCAACTGTATGCTAATGAATTCAATCCACCTTCAGGCATTGCAGCTTTTCCTTCATCCTTTAACTCATGGGTTTTGTATATGAGGTAAATATTTCCTGTCAATCTATCTTGTTTTCTTTCTCTCTTTCTAGCCTCCTCTCTCTAACTCTCTTGACAATGCTACTGTAAACAGATGTAGCTTTCATGGCCACATAGTCTTTCTCTTTGCTTTTTATTGCGATACATTTCTTCTTTCATCATCATGACCTGCAGGCTTAGAACACCTTTTGTCTAAATCACTTTCATAATACAGCTTTCCAACATGACGGCTTCATTAAATCAGATGCATGTATTCAAGGTCTCATCTGTTTCCTCGTAGGGGATGTGAATTCCATTTGGGGGTTTTTTTTTCAGGATTGATGTGAAAATTCTTTTGAGTCATGTTTCCCACTCGATGATCGCTGTAACTGTAGGGATCCTTCATCAGTGACAGGTGAAAAACTACACGGCGACAGATGTTGTAAAACATTTCATGTAGCACCTTGTGAATATTTAATGATGCTCAAGTCAGTATGCGCCATTCTGTTACTAAACCTCTGGGCTAAGTGGGTGTAGAAGCTTGAGAGTGGTATCTCCTTCTAACTGGTTGAGGAGTTGTGTTTTAGTGGGCTTAGTGGTTAAAAAGTTGCCTCTCACCTCCAGGGTTGAGTGTTCGATTTGTGCCTCCTCCCTGATTGTATGGAGTTTGCATGTTCTGGCTGTACTTCTGGGTTTTCCGGTTTCCTCCCCTAGTCCGAAGGCATACATTGTAGGTTGACTGGCATCTCTAAATTGTCAGTAATGTGAGTGCAATTGTGTCTTGAGATGGATTGTCTATGTTGTCCCCCACCTTCTGCTTCAAGTCATGTCTTAGCCTTCACCTTTTCTGCTTGCCAGTTGTTCTGTGATAGAGAAGATCCAGACTCATTGAGTGAGCAGAAGCCAATATAAGCTTTTAAGAGATTCAGGATAAAAAGTCTTGGTCAAAAGACCCAGAAACGGGCCATTCAACAACTCAATGCCATTTAGCTGTAAAAAGTGGCTAATATGAGCTATCAAATAAAAGACTGCAGATGTCCAGATCTAGATCATCAACAAGTATTTGAATACGGGGTGCTTAAACCAGAACAAGATGACTTCTTCTTCTTCTTCTTCTTCTTTCGGCTTTTCCCTTCAGGGGTCGCCACAGCGAATCATCTCTCTCCACCTATCCCTATCTTCTGCATCCTCAACACTTGCACCCACTAGCTTCATATCCTCATTTATTACATCCATATACCTCCTCTTTGGCCTTCCTCTTTGCCTCCTGCCTGGCAGCCCCATGTCCAACATTCTCCTACCAATATACTCACTGTCCCTCCTCTGAACATGTCCAAACCATCTTAATCTGGCCTCCCTAACTTTGTCCCCCAAACGTCCAACATGAGCTGTCCCTCTGATGTACTCATTCCTAATCCTGTCCAATCTTGTCACTCCCAAAGAGAACCTCAACATCTTCAGCTCTGCTACCTCGAGCTCTGACTCCTGTCTCTTCCTCAGTGACACTGTCTCTAAACCATACAGCATGGCCGGTCTCACCACTGTCCTGTACACCTTCCCCTTGATTCTCGCTGATATTTTCCTATCACACAGAACTCCCGACACCTTTCTCCACCCATTCCAACCTGCCTGCACTCGCTTCTTTACCTCTTTCCCACACTCTCCATTACTCTGGACTGTTGACCCCAAGTACTTAAACTCCTGTACCTTCTTCACCTCTTCACCCTGTAACCTTACTGTTCCACTTCCCTCCCTTTCATTCACACACATGTACTCAGTCTTACTACGACTGACTTTCATTCCTCTTCTCTCCAGCGCAAACCTCCACCTCTCCAGGTTTTCCTCCACCTGCTCCCTGCTCTCACTACAGATCACAATGTCATCTGCAAACATCATTGTCCAAGGAGACTCCTGTCTGACCTCCTCTGACAACTGGTCCATCACTATAGCAAACAGGAAGGGGCTCAGAGCCGATCCCTGATGCAGTCCCACCTCCACATTGAACTCCTCTGTCTGACCTACAGCACACCTCACCACTGTCCTGCTCCTCTCATACATGTCCTGCACCACTCTGACATACTTCTCCGCTACTCCTGACTTCCTCATACAGTACCACAGCTCTTCTCTTGGCACCCTGTCATACGCTTTCTCCAAGTCTACAAACACACAGTGCAACTCCTTCTGACCATCCCTATACTTCTCCATCAAAATCCTCAGAGCAAAAATTGCATCCGTTCAGAACAAGATGACTGCATGGTTTTAAAAGAGTGGCCATGGTGCTCATCAGTTTAGCAATAAGAAATTTCATTCAGTCCTAAAAGAGCAAAGTATACAGATTATTTGAAAAGACAGAAAGAGGTCAGTTTGGGAGATGTGTCAGAAGATTTGTTTCTGTCCCAAAAGGAATCATGAAAGGAAAGATTTGCAATGATCTATGACTTTTTGGAGATTTGTCTTCATGATGTCTTTGTGAGTTAAGGCATTTGACTTTATAGCTCAGTAGCCTGTGGATAAAACTTCTATGAAGTGGACTGCTTGTGCTTTGTGTTGGAGTTTAACAGCTTTGCATTATTAAAGTGGATCAGGTGGGTTTGTGTGCAGTGAGAGCAGAGCTGAATCAACTGACATCCTCTCCTCCAGTAAGTGTGAAAAGCCCTCATGGTTGGAAATGACAGAGAAAATGGAAAGATGATAGAGAAAAAGACAGAAAGTCAGTAGGGAGGCTTTTGTAGAATGTTTGAGCAAGAAGACTTTTTTTTGCATTTTTGGGATTAATTTGTGTCATATTTTAGAAGAAGAAGCCTTCATTATCACCACACATATATTGCAGCACAGTGGAATACTTTTCTTTGCACATCCCAGCTGAGGAAGTTGAGGTCAGTGTGCAGGGGCAGATATGATACAGTGCCTCTGGAGCTGGGAGGGTTAAGGGCCTTGCTAAATTGCCCAACAGTGGAGCTTGGTGGTGCTGGGACTCGAACCCCAATCAACAACCCAGAGCCTTAAGCACTTGAACCACCACTGCCACTTTTCTGGTAAAATGTTCTAATGCATTTTCTGCATGGCTAGTTATGTCTACATGTAGCACAATATAATTAGTAGCTTTGGGTTAAAAAACACTTAACCCAAGACCAAGACCTTGGCCGTTGGAGTCTGAGTCAGGACTGGGTATGACAGTGGGGCAAGATCAACATGAGACCAACTAACACCACTCATAACCGAGTCTGTGTCAAGATCAAGATCAGATGCTCAGATCTGTTTATTTTGTAGTTGTAGTGGCTTTGACATGAACCTGACACTCCTGAAATAACTAAAATGCCCAAATAATTGTGGTCCAGCAGCTAAGGATCCAGCACTGTCACTGCTGCTGCCTAGGTTCATTTCCTGGGCAGGAAACCAAACCAGCCACTGAGGGGTTAACTCAATGCTGGACCAATGCCCGGAAAATACGCATCAGGAAAGGCATCCGGGGTTAAACCTGTGCCAAATCAAATATGTGGATGGGCTAGTCTGCTCTGGCGACCATGAACAATGAGCAGCTGCAGGATAACATAAATACCAACAACAACCTTCTGCAACAAAATAATGCAATAGCTGTGCATTAGATATACATGTGCTTTTGAAACATAGTCATTTTTAAGGCTCTGCATAGCTTGAAAACACATCCATCTAGGGTGTCCCCCATTTTGTGCCCCAAGTCCACTGGGATAGACTCTGTGTAGGTTAAGCACTACAGGAAATGGATACATTTTTTCCCCAGTTTTTATCCCCAATATGACCTTAGTCAGTTTCCATCCACCAGCCAGCTCCCCTCCCAGAGAAAGCAGAGTGAGCAGAGAGGGCAAGGACAGACATGTGCTTTCTCCTGGACATGTCAACATCTTTTCAAACTGCCGTTTATACTGCATCACTTTACAGCCAAAAGTTTTATCTACTCTAGTCTGCATACACAAGCACAGAGATGCCCACGATAAGCTAGTGATTAACAGTGTATAGAGAGAAAGTTGCGCCATCCTCCTAACCAGACAGCATGGACAGTTTTGCTCTTTTGGACTCATGGGAATGGCTAGCTGTGTGGCATCATTGGGATTTAAGCACTTTTTTGAGCTTTTTGTCTAGACTACACAAAAACTATGGGTGAGTCTCAATATGCTCCCTAGGAAGTGAATCAGTATGTCATTTACACAAGTTTCGCCACTGCTGAGGATTCTGCATTGGGACGCTGATGACTCAATTTCTGGCAATGTCTATGTATTCGTGCAGGACCGATATCTTTGCCGATATTTTTGTTGCTTAAAGTACAAACAAACAAACTGTATATAGAGCATAAAATAAAGTGCTACCTTATACAGTGGAGCCTTAGCATATGAATTTAATTTGTTCTGGAGCCAGGTTCTTAAGGCAAAAATTAGTATTTCGAAATGAATTTTCCTATAAGAAATAATGTAAATCCAGATAATCCATTCCAGCCACCCAAAAATATGACCAATATTACTAATATGAAGCTGTAAACTGTATGGCTGCTTAAAAAGAACTGAGCCAAAACAAGCATTCCATGTCAAGGGTCCTCACAGGAAGTTGTGCCACCAAGCTTGGGTTAAAAATAGAACAGACCACCCACTCCACAAATCTGTCAACAAAAATGCCCAGAAAATCACTTAGTCTTTGAACGCATGTCGAAGTCAATGTTGGTATCATGGTTTGACTCTTTTGACACAGCTCTCATTGACTGGGAAAAAAAAAAGTAAAATTCATAAACTTGCTTCGGCTGGCATCTCTTGGATTTCCACTGACACAAACAAGTTTTGTAAAGCTCCCAGACGTACGTAAAGTCATAAGGAAGGGTATTCATATGCCAAGGTTCCACTGTATTAAACAATCTTTTAAGAGCTACAACAATGCTACAAGCAATTTGCTTTTCTAAACGAAGGTTTTTAAGAGTTCATTAAACATTAATCAACCTTAAAAGAGAAGGAACATTAAAAGAGAAGCAGAACTTAAAATGGCCAACTCCCTGATCGGCATCCTGACTACTGAACTAGGGAGTTGAATGAGACATTTAATTTATGATGCTTGCTAGCTAACTAGCTGACTGGTTTAATTCATTCGTTTTCCAACCCTCAAAGCATTAGTTATAATTGGTGTACAGATTTCTCTGTAGGGAAGCAAGTTTAGAGAGTTTGTTCTCTGAAGAAGCATCCATGTAGATATGGATTATCAAAGCAAACACTGAGCCTCTTGAACTACATCACATCTTCTCACTACTGCAGGTTCTCGTGTATTAAATGAATCAGAAGTACTGTAAGTGTTATTCAGAGTTCAGTTCAGCTCATCTTCCCGACATCGTTGACGAGTTAAAGGCAGCCCTGTTTCACAGAGTCTCTGCTGTTTTTAACACCTTCACAAAGAGGTCACTGTGGTGTTCATCTGGGGGATATTGAGGCCAGATCACCAGCAGGATCCAAACGGCAGGGTTTCCTTCCGATATTTTTACCTATTGCTTGTACACTGTTCCCTTCTGCCCTATTAAGATCAAATACTAAAGAAAAGTCACATGACCTTCAGCTGTAAGATATAATCATGTAAGTTGCTTCTTCCATAAACCTCAAAGAAAATTTCATTCAGCTCTCACTATAGAAATCATAAAATATTAAATCCAGTTAAACTGGTAGGATATTTATTTATCTTTATTTTTATTGTCATCATGATTAATAACCAGGACAGACTAGTCATCTTGATCATGAGCACCTCGTCGTGGGTCTCTTGATCCGAGCCTCATCGAGTTCCGACAGCAAGTGGCGTTTTCAATCACGCAGTTAATGTGTCCTTAACTCCAGAATGACATGCTGCACACAAATATGCCAATTATTGATTTCTTTCCTCATTATTGAACTGCTGTTTGCCATCAGAGAGAGCCCTACATTATGACTCAGCTCTATTTCAATTCATTTAGTTCCACTTCAACTCATGCTATTCATTTGAGGAGCCCAGAAATCTGTTCCCTCATGCATTAAAAGCTTATTAAGCAAAGAATAAGTGGGAATTTATTATGGACCCTAAACCAGAAACCGTGTTTCAGTTCAGCTAACACAATCCTCAGATTTCACATGTTCTTAGGACACTGTGGAGAACAATCCTGTCCTAAACAGCAGGTCTCACTTCCTGTAGCCAGCATATCTGCAACACAGGTATGGGGGATGAACATTTAGATAATTAGATGACTTTCAAGTGTGCTGTCAGTTTGCTGTAATCTCTGTTTCCCCCCATCGTGCCGTCCTTGTACTTTAGCTGTATGATAATTGTTCAAATTGTGCTCCAGACAGTTGGTCCAGGGGCACTTTTTTTTTTTTTTTTTTGCTTTTAAAGCCTTGCCGGACTGCAGTATACTTGCTGTGTTGCTTTCATGGCTATTCAAAGACAGGTTTCAGCAATGGCGTTCAAAACAAAAGCAGGTTCATTTGCATTTCTGAGCCGTGGATGCACACAAACTACAGATTCAACTCAAATATGAAGCCATTATTCCGAATGAAAAGGGAAGTGTTACAAATGCAGATGTGATTTGTTCATTTCTTTCTTCAGAAAGCTTTCATAGTGATTGCCTACAGAAGAAACTACAGGTGCGTATCAGGACTGGGATTTCATCATGTGAGCAAGAGGGTGTTATTTTCATGCAGTGGTCATATAGAGTGAATATTTTGGGAGACAAAGATAAGTCACAAGCAGTGTTGGGAAACATTTACATCATCATTTCTTCTGAAAAAGTTGCTGATTCATGTCAATAAGTCTACATTGTGCTGTGCTAGGGGATATTCAATTTTACTCCTTTCCAAAAAGATCCTAATCTCTGAAGAAGGACTTTGGCATCAAGCAAGCAAGAAAACTGGATACCACCAAAATACGACATTCACAACATTCCAGTTCATCCCGAAGGTGTTTGGTGGAGTTGAGTCAGAATCAAAGTCAGGGCTCTGTGCAGGTCAGGACACTCAAGTTCTTTCAGTCCATACCATGTCTTCAAGCAGCTCAGGGGTTTTGTGCACAGAAGCATTGTCTTGTTGGAGTAACATTTGGTCTGATTAGTTCTAGTGAAGGGAAATTGTAATGTTACATCCTACAAAGACATTCTAGGGAATTTTGTGCTTCCAGCTGTTTGGAGAAGAACCACATGGATGTTCTAGTCAGGGGTGCACATACTTTTTTACATATCATATCAGAAAGAAATAAGTAATATAGCACATAAAAATCATTTGATAATTATATAATATATTCTGAACATATCTTAGCACGCTCTGCCCTGGCCTGACTGTGTGATACTGTTTGTTTATGGCCTGTATGGCTGTTTGTTTATGGCCTGTATGGCTGCTTACAAAGAACTGACCCAAGCCAAGCATTCCATGTCAAGGGTCCTCACAGGAAGTCGTGCCACCAAGCTTGGGCTAAAAATAGAACAGACCACCCATGTGACCTATCTGTCTACAAAAAAATGGCTGAAAAATCACCTAGCTTTTGAACGCATGCTGAAGGCAACTTAGGTATTGTGGGTTGACTCTTTCAAACAGCTTTTACTGACTGGAAAAAAAATTGTAAAATTTGTAAAACTTGCTTCAGTTGGCATCGCTTGGATTTCCACTGACGCTAAGTTTTGTAGAGCTCCCAGATGTTCGTAAATTTGTATGCCGAGGTTCCACTGTATTAAGCAATCTTTTAAGAACTACAACAATGCTACAAGCTCATCTTATACAAGCTCAAGCTCATCTTACCTCATCTTATCACCGTGATATACTTTATTTTGTCCTAGAAATTCTTTCTGTTCTGTTTTGATGAACATGTGCCAAACACAGACACTCACCGATAGTTTCTTCTTGTGCAAATTGGATAAAAGAAGTTGCTTTCGGCTGCTCCCTGTTCGGGGTCGCCACAGCGGACCAACTGGTACGCACAACAACTTGGCAAATGTTTTACACCGGATGCCCTTCCTGACGCAACCCTCCCCCATTTTTTCCGGGCTTGGGACCGGCACTGCATCCAGTGGTTGGGGTTGAGGCATTGGCTGGGAATCGAACCCAGGCCTTCCCATGATAGGTGAGAAACCTACCACTGAGCCACCAATGCCTCCAGGGCAAATTAGATAATACTTTGCAAATTAGATAATACTTTTTGAACTAAACTCTCCAAACTGCCAGTGAACACGTCAACCACCATGTCTGTTTCTGCTTTGTCTTTTGTTTACCATAGATAACACTGAATATTACACCTTTCTTCTATATAAATGCTCCCTGTTCATCTCAGTAAATTTCAAAGCTATTCAATTATCATTTCTGTGTGGTTTTTTTGACAGAAAGCTTCCTCGATATCAGTCGAGCTAGTGGCAGCAGTAGGCTCAGGATTCTTCTCAGAGTGAACCGAAAATTCTAACATTATATAAATGTCTGGTCTAAAACAATTTGTGCATGTCATCCTGTGTTGATTTGTTTTTATTGTATGGTGATCCAAATCTCCAGAACATATGACATTTCGGCAGAACTACAGGTCTACAGCTCTGTCCTTTGGCTCAGGTTGCATCATCAGGCTCAGTTTAGCAAATCAAAGATATATACATAAAATAATAATAATTACAAAAAATAATTTTCTTCCGGAGGGACAAAAAAAACTTAAAACAAACAATACTTTTGAATTAAGCCAAGTGCAGAAAGTGAACCCGAGTCGAATCGCTTTATTGCTACAGATCAGTTAGAAGTAGACCGAGATCATTGAGTGTATTAACACACCAGGGTAAACTTTCGTACACACTCAATGCTGTTTACAGTATGTGAGAGCATCATTAGTAATAGGGAAACATTCTGATTGTGTTGTTTTCTTTACTCATGTATTCATTTCACTCTGATTTGAATTTCAGCAAACAGACTGAGTGGTAAAAAAAAATCATCCTGAGTGATATCATAATTACAGTTGTTCTTTTTGTTTTTTTTTGGATGTGCCACTAAAATCAGACATGCAAACAAAAACAGTTAAACCCTGTTTAATTAAAATATATGGCATGTTTTTCTGTCTCCAAACTGGCCAAGGTGTTTAATTTTTAATTATACAAAAATAATTAAATTATAATAAAATACAATAAAATACAATTAAATAATAATAATAATAAGAAGAAGAATTATAATTATTATTCATTCATTCAGCCGGGTCGCGGGGGCAGCAGTCTAAGCAGGGATGCCCAGACCTCCCTCTCCCCAGACACTTCCTCCAGCTCTTCCGGAGGGACCCCGAGGCATTCCCAGGCCAGCCGACAGACATAGTCTCTCCAGTGTGTCCTGGGTCTTCCCGGTGGGGCATGCCCGGGACACCTCTCCAGGGAGACGTTCCGGAGGCATCCAAAACAGATGCCCGAGCCACCTCAACTGCCCCTTTTTGATGTGGAGGAGCAGCGGCTCTACTCCGAGCTCCTCCCGGGTGACAGAGCTCCTTACCCTATCTCTAAGGGAGCGCCCCGCCACCCTACGGAGGAAGCTCATTTAGGCCGCTTGTATCCGGGATCTTACCCTTTCGGTCATACCCCAGAGCTAATGACCATAGGTGAGAGTAGGAATGTAGATTGACTGGTAAATCGAGAGCTTCGCCTTCCGGCTGAGCTCTTTCTTCACCACAACAGACCGGTACATAGACCGCATTACTGCTGCCGCTGCACCGATCCGTCTGTCAATCTCATGATTCATCCTGCCCTCACTCTTAAACAAGACCCCGATATACTTAAACTCCTCCACTTGAGAAAGGACCTCCCCTCCAACCTGGAGGGTGCAAGCCACCTTTTTCCGGTCGAGAACCATGGCCTCCGATTTGGAGGTGCTGACCCTCATCCCAGCCGCTTCACACTCAGCTGTGTCAAGTCCAGGCTTGAAGGAGCCAACAGGACAACATCATCTGCAAAAATCAGTGATGATATCCTGTGGTCCCCAAACCGGATTAGCTCCAGCCCCTGGCTGCACCTAGAAATTCTGTCCATAAAAACAATGAACAGAACCGGTGACAAAGGACAGCCCTGTTGGAATCCAACATGCACTGGGAACAGATCTGACTTACAGCTGGCAATGTGAACCAAGCTCCTGCTCCGGTTATATAGAGACCAAACAGCCCTTAACAGAGGGCCACGGACCCCATACTCCCAGAGCACCTCCCACAGAATGCCACAAGGGACACGGTCGAAAGCCTTCTCCAAGTCCACAAAACACATGTGGACTGGTTGGGCAAACTCCCACAAAGCACCCTGTTGAGGGTATAGAGCTGGTCCAGTGTTCCACGACTAGGTCGAAAACCGCATTGCTCCTCCTCTATCCGAGGTTCGACTAACGGTCGGACTCTCCTCTCCAGTACTCTGGAATAGACTTTCCCTGGGAGGCTGAGGAGTGTGATCCACCCCGGCTGCAGTTCGCTTGGCCTGCCGGTATGCCTCAGCTGCCTCCGGAGTCCCCCGAGCCAACCAGGCTCGATAGGACTCCTTCTTCAGCTTGACGGCATCCCTTCCTTCCAGTGTCCACCACTGTGTTTGGGGATTGCCGCCGCAACCGGCACCAGAGATTTTACGGCCACATCTCCGGATGGCTGCGTCAACAATAAAGGAGGAGAACATGGTCCACTCCGACTCAATGTCCCCAACCTCCCTCGGGATCTGTTTGAAACTCTCCCGGAGGTGGGAGTTGAAGACCACCCTAACAGAGGGATCAGCAAGACATTCCCAACAGACCCTCACAATACGTTTGGGCCTGCCAAGTCTGTCCGGCATCCTCCTTCATAAGCGGATCCAACTCACCACCAGGTGGTGATCGGTTGACAGCTTCGCCCCTCTCTTCACCCGAGTGTCCAGGACATGCGGCCGAAGGTCAGATGACACGACCACAAGGTCAATCATTGATCTCCGGCCTAGGGTGTCCTGGTACCACGTGTACTGATGGGCACCCTTATGCTTGAACATGGTGTTTGTTATGGACAGGCTGTGACTAGCACAGAAGTCCAGCAACAGGATACCACTCGAGTTTAGATCAGGGGGGCCGTTTCTCCCAATCACGCCCCTCCAGGTATCACTGTCGTTGCCCACATGGGCGTTGAAGTCCCCCAGCAAAACTATGGAGTCCCCAGTCGGAGCACCTTCCAGCACCCCTTGCAGGGTCTCCAAGAAGGTTGGGTACTCCACACTGCCGTTCGGCCCATAAGCCGAAACAACAGTGAGACACCTATCCCCAGCCTGAAGGTGCAGGAAAACAATGAGGTGAGGTGACATTCCATGTCCCAAAAGCCAGATTGTTTGTCCAGGGTTTGGGCCGTTGGGGCCCCCACCCATGACTGCTACCCAAAACACACTTCACCGGACCCTTATGCTCCTTTCTGTGGGTGGTGGGCCTATGGGAAGGTGTGCCTACGTCTTTTCTTCGGGCTGTACCCGGCCGAGTCCCACAGGCAAAGACTCAGGGCCCCCAGGCACTCGCCTGCGTGCCTCAACCCCAGGCCTGGCTCCAGGGTGGGGCCCCGGTGACGCCAGTCCGGGCGACGTAACGGTCCTTGAGTTTAATTCCATAAAGGTTTTTTTTTTTATTATTATTATTATTATTATTATTATTATTATTATTATTATTATTAAAAAATAAATAAATCTGTGTTTAATATCATTTGAGGCATCCTGGTGATTTTGGAAGTGTTTTCAGGTCAGATGTCACTTTTGAGTGCTCACAGAACTAAATCAGCACAGAAGAGGAAATTCAGTTTGACATTTAAAGTTGTCATGATGTACTTTACAAAAAAGGAGAATCAAGTGGTGTTTTTGGTTTTGGGTTTCTTTCAAAAACATTGCAAAACAGAAGGGGTTCTTCAACATCGATCAGATGACCAGATGACATGTCACAGCCAGGTCTCTGTGCAGGTCAGGACATCTAGAGTCCTTCCACTCTAACCTTAGCTGGTTCTAATGAAGGGAAATATAATGCTACAACATGCAAAAATAATTGTGTACATACAATTGTGTACTTTTATTTTTGTGGAAGCAGCTTGATGAAGAAGCACATATGGGTATGATGGGCAGGGGTGCACAAACCTTTGGCCATATAGTGTATTTACTAATAATAATACTACTTTGAGCTAGCAAGAATGTTCAGGAGAGAATTTTGTTTCTGTTTTTACATTTTTCATTGTCTACTGCTTATCCGAACTATTCTTGGGTCACGGGGAGCCTGTGCCTATCTCAGGCGTCATTGGGACACACTGGGATGGACACACTCACACACTTTAGAGATGCCAATCAACCTACCATGCATGTTTTTGGACCAGGGGAGGAATCCAGAGTACCCGAAGGAAACCCCCGAGGCACGGGGAGAACATGCAAACTCCACACAGACACACAAGGCAGAGGCAGGAATCGAACCCCCAACCCTGGAGGTGTGAGGCAAACGTGCTAACCACTAAGCCACCGTGCCCCCTGTTTTTGCATTTTATAAATTATTATTTACTTACACAAAAATATATACTGCAATTTTTTTTTCATCTTTGTAAATTTTTATATAATTTATATTGCATAATACAGTCAGACTCAGACTCTTGTCTTATAATGAGATAGATTGACAGTGAATTATTTGCAAATGTTTGTGGTGGCTTGAAATTTAGAATTTCTTTCTTGCTGAAAAAATATCAATATAAGGCTTTAGTTTTTTGTCATCCATGTCATCTTATTTGTGGTTAACAAATGCTTTTAAAAGGATTATTTAGGATTTTTTATTTTATTTTATTTTTTTATTTTTTGGAACTTAGTACAACAGCACCACCAGTGGTCACAGGAAAATGAAGAAAAACATGCACAGAATGCCCCTCTGCCTGTTGATGTACACAGTGACACTTGTGCCAAGTGATGAGACAGTGACACACCCCTTACATATAAATTTATATTATTATAAACATTTAAAATTAGTCTAATGTAATAAAAGTTTATTTTATTATAATATTATTCTCATTTACAGTATTTTACAAATGCCTTTATTCAGAGTGATATATAGATGATGATTGTGGTGGTGATTCTTCCTCTTCTTCTTCTTCCTCTTATTATTATTGCAATATCATACCTTCATACTATGTGCATATAATTGAATATTTCATTTATATTTATTTCTCTTGTGCTCTGAAGCAGTCTCTGGCAAAAGAATTTCCTTTGGGATTAATAAAGTTATATCTTATGTTGTCTTGTCTTGTCTTGTGTTATCTAATCATATCTTGTTTTGTCTTATCTCGTTTTATCTTATCTTATCTTGTCTTATCTTATATCGTCTTGTCTAATATTATCTTGTCTGTCTTGTCTTGTCTTGCCTTGTCTTGTCTTATCCTATCTTAATGTCTCAGTGCCAGATACTACAGAACACCTTCAGAGGTCTTGTGAAGAACAGGTCAGAGGTCAGAGACCTGTTATAACATCCAGACTGGATTCAGTGACTCCTGGATTGGCACTGGATTCGCTTATGACACTCTCCTCATGGTCATTGCTGTTTCCGCCAAAAATAACCGCAGTTTTTGGGCAGAGTGAATAATTACACATTATCACATTGATTAGATGCTTCATTACAATAATCTCCACCCTCTCTTTTGGTCCTTCTGACAGGAACAAGCTTTAAACGCATATACAAGAAGCCAAAAATGCAAAAGAGAATTGATTAACTTATTATGTACTAAACACTTTTTATATCACTTTGCTAAACTGCAACCATCAGTTTTTATAATGTAAAAAGTTCATTTTCATTGGTAAGTACCACCATTTGTCCAGAATTTTACAGTCCTGAGGAATTCTCATTTAGAATAATTGATTCTGTTCTCGCCCCAAGCAGGCATTAATAATAATAATGATGATAATGAGTAATATGTATGTATGTATGTATCAAATTCATTATTTATTTATTTTTCTATAATTTATTCATAAGTCGCCTTCGAAAACACAGAGATATCCAGAGATTGGAGATAAAGGTTAAGCCGGGCATCACGGCCTTGACCTCAGGAAACACTTTCTGTTTATTTTGTCTACCCCCCCTCCCCCTCCCCCTCCCCCTCCCCCCCCCAAATAGCTAATTAAATCCTCCTCTAGTTCTCTGACGCATGTATTACATACCCCTGATTGCCTGTAGTGTGAGCTAGCAAGACTGAGCAGAACAAGTCGCAGAATTTTCATATCAATGAACATGAAAATGCTGTGTTCTGGAACTGCATGTCAATTCAAGCCACACCATGTGACTAGAATTTAAGATCTGAAAATTAATGAAACGTGTGAACAAAATGACGTGGAAAATATAACAGTAAACTGGGGAAATAAATGAATTGTGTGTGAAAATAAATTTATATTGTACAGGGAAAAATCACATCTGAAAATAAACAAATAAAAAAGTGTAGAAATAAAAAGTCACAGGTATAAAAATCATCTCAAGTTTAAGTCGTGTGTGTAAATAAATGATTTGATTTATGAAAAAAAATTGAAAGTGAAAAGTTAAAAATGTCAGTAAACAATAAAGAAATAAATAGAAAGTCACATGAATAAATCATCTCATGAATAAAAATCATGTGTGTTAATAAATTGTTTGTTTTAAAAACAAATATAAATCAAGCTCAAAAATCATGTAAAAATAAAAAGAATTAAAAAAATCATCTCATATATAAAAATATATGTGAAAAATTAATCATGTATAAATATCACATGTGAATCTAATAAAACGATGCTTACAAAAATCTGAAAATATATAAACAAACAAACAAACAAACAAACAAACAAACAAACAAATAAATAAATAAATAAAAATCCACGTGTAAAAATCATGTCTGAAAATAAACCAATTTAATTTAAGGAAAAGTCTAAATCATGCATAAAAATCCGGATGTAAAATGAAAGAAATAAAAGTCACATGTACAAAAATCATTTTATGTATAAAAAAAAAATCATGTTTAAAAGTTGTGTGAAAAAATATTCAATAAATAAAAATCTAAATAACGGACAAAAAAATGTCATGTAAAATTAAACAAGTAAAAGTTACATGTACAAAAATCATCTTATGTATAAAAAATTAATCATGTTTAAAATTCATGTGTGAAACATTTTTTGATAAAAAATCACACTTGTATATTCTCACATTTATCATGTTGCCAGTGTTATAGAAATCATACACAACTCATGCTTTTATCATTTTGTTTTGCTTCCTGGTTCTGTCTCGCCCGGGATCCTGTCATTAGTCTGCTCTGTCATGCATGCGGTTGTTCTAAGCTTTGACTTTAATTAGCTTGTATATTTATTCCTTCTTGTGTCTCCTTGTGACGTCTCATTGCTAAGCCTTATTTCATATTTCTCATTTTTTTGACATGTTTCAACACGTCTTTTGCCTGGATTATCCTCGTTTGATGCAGCCTAGCAGTACCAGTTGTCAACGTTTGACAATTCTCTGGGATTAAGATGATGAGTTTTGGGTTTGTGGCTTAACACTGAAGCGATCTGAGTTCGAATATGTTACAGCGTGTCGCTTTTATCCCATACAAATACACAAATAAACAAAACAGAACAGAATAGAGGAGTTAATTGAGGGAAAATAGGTACATTGAAGACTCCTTCATTATCTAGTTCAGGTGTTTTGAGCTGGAACATATCAGAACCTGAGATTAGACCGAATTCCACAGGGAGCACATTGAAGACACTTGACGTCGGGACAGATGTTGCGGAAAGCCATATGGCGTTTGTGAATTTGTAGCTTTGTCTAAAAATAAATAAATATCAACAATTCCAAATCCAAAGTGGCTCTAAAGACAGTTTTCTTCTTAGCATGGTCCAAATTATTCAAGGATTCAGACATCGCTGTAGCCTCTACGGGCTTTGGATTATTCTTTTTATCCTAATTGGTTAAGTAGATAATATTGTACCAAAACAAACCCATCAGGCACAACACAAACCTTATTTTCTCTTTTGGATTTAGTTTCAATTTGGATTGGGTTTGTGTGTTGGATTTCCCCAGATGCTTCACAATTTATTTTGCAAATAGTGTGAGTTTTAGCAGGAAGAGTGGGAGAGGGGGATTGTGGGTAGTCGGAGAGCCTTCCTGGCAGCTGAAGATGATGAAAAGAGCTGATGAAGAGATCAGGATGGAGGCAGACAGTCATGGGTAAAAACCTAGAGGAATTCTCCGGATCCATAATCTGACGCTCAGACACAATTTCATGAAGCGACCGAGACAGCTGTGCTGCTTCAGATGGGTAATTAAGACAAACGTTGTCCCCGTCCCTCAGCACACACTGACCCACTGAACTCCAAAAAAAATAAATTAATTAAAAGAAAAATTAAAAATAAAATCAAAAGCTTCCAGCTGTTCTGAGATCAGCTGCATAGTGGATTGGGGCATAAAGTGCAGATGGAGAGTATGAAGGTTTTCTCCTAAAGAATACAAACCAGCATGATCTGTGGGAAGACCCAAAAATAAACAAACAAACAAACAAATAAATAATTAATTAATTAAATAAATAAAATTATATAAATAAATTAAATAAATTGTATACACAAATTTTGCATGTTTAATGCAGGCACCACAAAAAAAATTAATACCGAAGGAAGAAAGGAATGAAGCAACGTAGGCAATGAGGAGGGATGAAAGGGAAAGAAGGAAGGAAGGAAGGAAGGAAGGAAGGAAGGAAGGAAGGAAGGAAGGAAGGAAGGAAGGAAGGAAGGAAGGAAGGAATATACAAAAAAGGAAGGAAGGAAAAACAGACAAAATGAAAAAGGAAGGAAGGGAGGAAGGAAGGAAGGAAGGAAGGAAGGAAGGAAGGAAGGAAGGAAGGAAGGAAGGAAGGAAGGAAGGAAAGGAGAGAGGGATGGAGGGAGGGAGGTAGGGGGAAAGGAGAGAGGGATGGAGGGAGGTAGGGAGAAAGGAAGGAAGAAGAAAGGGAAGGAAGGAAGTGAAGAATGTATAAAGAATATAAACCAGCATGTTCTGTGGGAAGATCCCAGATTTTCTGCAAAAAATGTAATACCTGTCTTTTGGATGTATTCATTTACAATCTAACCTACTATTCATGACGTTCCACTAACACAACACATATTCATTAAGGCTCTCGAATAAAATACACCTGACATGCTAGTTCATAAAAATACAATCCTCTATAGACCTTATTAATAAATGAACTTTCACTGGCATTTTTTTCTAGGTGTTATTTTTACACACCTTTAATTAACGAAATACTGTGGCTGGTTGCTTTTAGATCCCTATATAACACATCCTTAAGTAGTGTCACAATGAGAAGGATTTTCACCCAGGGAGATAAATACAAGTGTAGTGTCTAAAAGGTAAATTACTAATAAAGAAGGCTTGCAAAAAGTTTCCCACTAAGTTAAACATGAGTGAGCCCTGAAGTCGTAATTATGGAGAACAAATCTGGGAAATTCAGAGATCTTTTTTGATTTTCTGTACTGCATAACAAGTTTTTATTCATTTTTGAAAATTCTTAGTGCTTCCCATTTTGCTATTTATTTATATGGATCAGCAACAGTCCTATGCTTGTCACATTTTTATATCATGAAAATAGCTTGATTTTGACTAAAATTTTACTATCATCAGCAATCTACTATAATGAACCAAGTAATATGTGTCATGGGGTGTGTATAAACACACTCAGGACTTAGAAACTCAGACTGGTGGCGTGGGTGGTCTGTTCTATGCTTGGTGGCACAATGTCCTGTGACGACCCATGACATGGAATGCTTGGCTTGGGTCAGATCTTTGTAAGCAGCCATACAGTTTACATACTCTTCATATTAGTAATATTGGTCATATTTTTGGGTGGCTAGAACGGATGATCTGCATTTACATAGTTTCTTATGAAATTCGTTTCACAATACCAATTTTCACCTTAAGAACTCGCCTCCAGAATGAATTAAACTCGTATTCTGAGGTTTCACTGCATAATATTATTCTTTTTTTTATTATTATTATATTCTAAAATATATTATTAACTGAACTCACACCACCTCCTACATGGAGCCTTCTTTCCTTTTTCTGGAAGTGTAAAACTCCTGAGTATCAATTCAAGGACTGAGCAAGTCACTTAACATTCGATTGCTTGGATTGTCTCCTTTTCCAGTTGTAATATACTTTCTTGTAATATAGTTTCCATGTTGATGATTGAGTGTCTTTGGCATGTTCCACTCCACAGTGGTGGTTTAAATGAAGGTCATATGAAAGTAGACACTCAGGAATCACTCAGGTTTCAGAAGTATTTCTGTTTTTCCTAGACAACTAGGGGCGATATGTTCACAGAAAGGTTGTAAAAAATGTTTCTATCTTCAAAGTAAAAGTTGATATCAAACCCATTTCTGCTCTCTGAGATGCCCAAGCTGCTCAAAATTGTTATCTTCAACCACCTAAATTCTGTATAAGGTGAAAGTAAAACACACATCTCACACTGAAAGCCAACAAAGACCTGACTCAGTTGATATCAGACATACTGTAATAAAATTATTTATTTGTTTATACTGATTGAAAATGTCCCATAGGTCCATTAACACATATGATACGACTTATCATTCATGTGTGTTCAACTCGTAAATCTTGATCCGACTGAATCTGGCATGAAAGGAAACAAGGAAGGAAGAAAGGAAGGAGAAAAGGAAGGAAAGAAGGAAACAAGGAAGGAAGGAAAGAAAGAAAGAAAGAAAGAAAGAAAGAAAGAAAGAAAGAAAGAAAGAAAGAAAGAAAGAAAGAAAGAAAGAAAGAAAGAAAGGTTAGAAGGAAGGAAGGAAGGAAGGAAGGAAGGAAGGGGGGAAGATGGAAGGGAGTAAAGAGGGAGGTAGGAAGGAAGGAAGGAAGGAAGGAAGGAAGGAAGGAAGGAAGGAAGGGGGGAAGATGGAAGGGAGGAAAGAGGGAGGTAGGAAGGAAGGAAGGAAGGAAGGAAGGAAGGAAGGAAGGAAGGAAGGAAGGAAGGAAGGGGGGAAGATGGAAGGGAGGAAAGAGGAAGGAAGGAAGTGTAGAATGTCCAAAAATTATCTAAAAAGATTAATTAACTAAATTATCTATAAAAATTATCTATAAAAATAAAATTATCTACAAAAAATTATCTATAAAGATCTTATGCATGATTTAAAATCTTATACATGTTTTCGATCCACAAAAAAATAATACCGAATGAATGAATGAATGAATGAATGAATGAATGAATGAATGAATGAATGAATGAATGAATGAATGAGGGTGCTGTCTGCAGTCTGGTGGTGTGGGGAGAAGTGTCTATGGTGAAAGTGACAAAAATGTTTTTATTCATTTTATACATCCTTCCTCTCCATATCTCTCTCTCTTTTGCTCTCTCTCTCTCTCTTTCGCTCTCTCTTTCTCTCTCTTTCTGTATATGTAACTGAAGAACAACAGCTCATACTTTTTATCCATTTGTATTTAGTTTTAACGTTGTGGAACTTTTACAGAGGTTCCTGTTATCACAAACAATCCTATCCTATGGGTCTCCCATTTTTATTAAAAATTATAAGACAAAAAGACAAAAAGCCATCATATGCCCCCAGGTGAGCTGTTACTATAGAAACAATAACCTATTATAGAAATGCATTCATATGAACCTACTGTTTAATCAACACCTTCTGACCAATCAGATTCAAGAATTCAGCTCTATTATAGATTTTTTTAAGAAGGAAATAAATTAAAAAAAAGATGGTGTGTGCCGAACGAGTGGCTACTTTAGGGAATTTAACTATCGATTTCTTTTTTTCCCTGCTGTTTCCTGTCACTTCTCAGGAAAAGAGCGAGGTCTGCTTATGCAGCATGAAACGTCAGTGCAGGATGTCAGCGGGAAGCAAATTCCCCCGTCCAATTTGCACTGTCGAACCTTACAACTGTTCTGCATGGCAAAACATCACCAATGTTGCCATTTTTTCTTTATTGCTTTGCTGGGGTTTTTTCCAGCATTGTCGGGATATTTGACGTGATATTTTTATATCGCTTCTGTTCCTTCCCTCATCATCCTGGAAAACACAGCACCCTCTGTCTAATAAATGTCAGTGAGATTTTCCTCTTTTATTTTTGTTCACCGTATTCATTCTACACACATATAGTGTTCAGTATGTACTGTAACAACAGCCAGCAGTAGTTAATGAATCGAATGCAGTACTAAACTGAATGCAGAAAGTACTGAATCAAATGCAGTACTGAACTGAAAGCAGTACTTACAAAATCAAAGTAGTAAATGCCGAATCGGATGCATTAGGTACTGAATCAAATGCGATAGGGACTGGATTGACAGCAGTAGGGACTGAATCAATGGATTGTAGGTACTGAATCAAAAGCAGTAGATGCTGAAACAAAGGCAGAAGGTGTTGAATCAAATGCAGTAGGTCATGAATCAAAAGCAGTAGATGCTGAAACAAAGGCAGTAGGTGCTGAATCGAATGCAGTACTGAATTGAAACTGTATGTACTTGAATCAAAAGCAGCAGAAGCTAAACAAAGGCAGTAGGTGCTGAATCGAATGCAGTAGGTACTGAATCAAATGCAGTCAATCCTGAGTTGAATGCAGTAGATGCTGAATCAAATGCAGTACTGAATCCCATGCACTAGGTACTGAATCAAACAGAGTAGAAACTGGATCAAATGCATTAGGTACTGAATCAAAAACTGTAGGTACTGAATCAAAAGCAGTAGATGCTGAAACAAAGGCAGTAGGTGCTGAATCGAATGCAGTAGGTACTGAATCAAATGCAGTCAATCTTGAATTGAATTCACTAAGTGCTGAATTAAATACGGCAGATTCTGAATCAAATGCAGTAGGTACTAAATCATATGCAGTAGGGACTGAATCAATTGCAGTAGATATTGAATCGATTGCAGTAGGCACTGAATCAAAACTGTAGGTACTGAATCAAAAACATTAGATGGTGAAACAAAGGCAGTAGGTGCTGAATCTAATGTAGCAGGTACTGAACTGAATGCGGCAGGCACTGAATCAAATGCAGAAGGCACTGAATCAAAAGCAGTAGATACGGAATCAAATGCAGTCGGGACTGGATTTAATACAGTAGGTACTGAATCAAATGAAGTAGATGCTGAATCAAACGCAGTACTGAATCGAATGCAGTACTGAATCGAAACTGTAGGTACTGAATCAAATGCAGCGGATATTGAAATGCAGTAGATACTGAATTGAATGCTGAATGTAGTGAATCGAATGTAGAAGGCACTGAATCAAAGGGTATTGAAGCTAATACAGTAGGTACTGAATCTGCTTCCATTTCCTCCCTCATCATCCTGGAAAACACAACACCCTCTGTTTAATCAACACCATGTCGACATGCCTTTGTGGCCGTATCCCGTTGATGCGTCCTGCTGAAAAAAACAAAGCAGCCATACGTTCCTCGCTGAGTAAACAGAGTGGCGTCTCACTGAGGCCCTCGCGCCTGACCGAGCTGGCGACTGGTGTGGCTGAGGCTCAGATTAAAACTCCTCTGCAGTGAAGTGATCATTACTGAACGCATTTTTTACCGCTTTAAATCATTAGTATGAAAGCCACACTCGAGACAGCGCTTTCAGCACACGGCCAGACACTTAAGTCATGATGTATTGTAGAAAAAAAAGGTAGATAATGATGCATTTGGAGAAGCACAATATCTGCAAGATGGATAAGTGGAAATAAATGTTTTCAAAACACTTTTTTTTTCCTGCAGTGTGGCTATTTTTTTCTGCAAGCGCTGTTTATTACCAGGACTGCACAGGCAATGCAATGTGGACTATAACAGTAAATCTCTTTGGGGTGACAGAGCACTATTAACGTCCTTGCTCTGAAGCGGTTTCTTTTCGCTGCTTTATGGGGTCGTATTGAAATTTCAGCCACTGCTCCAGACGCTTTTATCCAAATAACCTCCAAGTGAGGAAGCACAGAATTCAAGCTCATTCAGAGTTTCTGCAGATATCCGTCAATTCACCCAAAGGCTTTTACAAAATATTTTACTGTTAAAATTATAATATATATATATACACATCTGCCACATTATTAAAACTAGATAAAAGACACCGTGTGGTCCAAAACTCTGAGACCACATCAGAAAATCTAGGATGTTTCTATAATAATAATAATAATAATAATAATAATAATAATAATTATTATTATTATTATTATTATTATTATTATTAGCATTAGCGTTATTATTAGCATTATTATTATTATAAACTCACATAATAGATAATAATCAGTACATACTATATCAACAACCAAGCAGTAGGTACTGAATCAAATGTGCTAGGTACTGAATCAAATTCGGTAGATCCATGATCGAATGCAGTAGTTACTGAAGCAAATGAAGTAGCTTCATGATCAAATGTGGTAGGTACTGAATCAAATGAAGGGAGGTACTGAATCAAATGCGGTAGCTACTGAATTAAAAGCGGTAGATAGTGAATCAATTGCAGTAGTTGCTGAATTGAATGAGGTAGGTACTGAATCAAATCAGAATCAGAAAGAGCTTTATTGCCAAGTATGTTTGCGCATACAAGGAATTTGTTCTAATGTCACAAGCTCCAGTGCACAGAGACAACAACAACAATACAAACAACAACAACAAAACTAGCTACTGAATCGAATGAAGTAGGTACCGAATCAAATGCAGTAGCTACTGAATTGAATGAGGTAGATACTGAATCAAATATGGTAGCTACTGAATCGAATGAAGTAGTTAGTGAATCAAATTTAGTAGTTACTGAATTGAATGCAGTGGGTACTGAATCAAATGCAGCAGGAACTGAGTCAAATGCTTGCCTGCATTTAAAGAACACAAAAGTAACTCCCCTGGACTCCTAACCAGAAGAAAAAAAAAAAAAAAAACACAACACATTGTTGTGGTGAACAAATCGGTTAACTGCTGTTTGACCCTTTGACTCATAGCAGCAAATAATGAGGGATGCAGTGTGTAAATAATGACTTGACCACAGAGAGGTCACGCCGTCACAGTTAGAACACTGGACTTTAAGTGTGTCCTTCATCATGTTGTTCGTCTGTAGAACACTACAAGTTACTTGCTGTAACACTTTCCAGTACTTTCTCTGTGTCTGAGTCATTATTTACACACTGCATCCCTCATTATTTACAGTTCTGTGTCAAAGAGCCATGCAAAACCCACAACCACCCACTGAGCAGAATCTGTGGCACTTCAGTGTCAGTGTTTTTTCTGTGTTTTGCAGAAAAATTCTGATCCCAGGATTTGGAGAACTGCATCCTGTCAATCAGCCATATTAACATTAACACTTTATGAGCAAAAATATTTCAGTATTGGTTGTGTTTATTTTAGTAACATTTTGCACATACTATTTGGAACCATTTCCATAAATTCTGAGAGTTTCCTTTTATTACTAAACATAGACTTATTTTAGTAATATTTGGCAAATAATATGTATAATAATTTTGTCCTCATGTCTAAGATTTTTCTTTTATCATTAACATACTGTATTTATTTTTTGGAAACTTTTGTAAATAATATTTATAATATTTTCTCTACATGCCAAAACATTGAACATACTGTATACATCTTATTAAAGGTTTTTCAAATATTATTTTAAATATTTTTTTCCTACATTTGACAGTTTGAAAGTTTTTATCACTAAATATACTGTATTTACTTTATTATTCATTCATTCATTGTCTACTGCTTATCCAATCTATTCTTGGGTCACGGGGAGCCTGTGCCTATCTCAAGTGTCATTGGGCATCAAGGCAGGATACACCCTGGACAGAGTGCCAACCCATCGCAGGGCACACAGACACACACACTCTCATTCACTAAGACAATAACACACTACAGACAATTTATAGATGCCAATCAACCTACAATGCATGTTTTTGGACTGGGGGAAGAAACCGGAGTACCCGGAGGAAACGCCAGAGGCACGGGGAAAACTCCACACACATGGCGGAGGCCCAACCCTGGAGGTGTGAGGCAGACGTGCCAACCACCAAGCCACCAAGCCACTGTGCCCCTCTTTATTTTATTAAAGCATTTAAAATAATATTTATAATAATTTTTCTATATGTCTGAGACTTTTCTTTCACTGATGAACAGACTGTATATATATATATATATATAATTTATTTATTTATTTGTGTATTTATTTATTTTTTAATTTTGAAAATAATATTTATAATAAATTTATATACATTTCCTTTGGCACTAAACATACTCCAGGTCTAATAGCAGATATGAGGTTTGGTCTTAGGTAGTTATGTACTAAGCTCACCACATGCTTGGTTCCCATAGAAACACTTTAACCAATGAAGAAGTTTATAAATATCTACAGTATGAGCTGATCTTTAAGTTAGAAGGCAGAGTTGGAGATACAAAGTGACAAACACCCGCTGTTTTCTTACACAGCAGGATCTCCGGCTCAGACTTTGGCTTTCAGATCAGGGTGTCATTAGTTCTGCTTTAAGTTTTCTTTTTAAAAACCTTTACAGTGTGAGACAGTGAGAGAGACCCTGAGAGAGAGAGAGAGAGAGGGGAGAGAGAGAGAGAGAGAGAGAGAGAGAGATATGATGCAACTGATATAGGTTTCACTTAATGATGTTTTAATTAAGGTTAAATACACTTTTTACTGGACATTAGAGAGAATTTAAAGGGGAGCAGGCTGAGATACCAAGCCCTGAGTGGATAACTGGCTTGTGTAGGTGGGAATGAGAAAGAGACAGAAAGAGAAATGTATGGAGTCATGGGAGAGATGGAAAGAATGAGGCAAAACATCTGTCCTGAAACCTCTGTTGGTTCTAAGGAGGAACTTAGCTTCAGGCCCTACAGAACACCAAGAAATGTAGCATGTTTCTTCAAAAAAAAATTTTATTTAAAAATTTTATATTATAAAAACTTTTTATTATTATTATTTTTTTACAGAAGTGAAAAATAATTAAATATATAATAAAAAACAAATCAACATTTTGAACACTTGAAATTGTTATTATTATTATTATTATTATTATTATTATTATCATCATATCATCATCATCATCATCATCATCATCATCATTATTATTATTATTATTATTATTATTATTATTATTATAACAGTTATATTATTACAATATATATTTAGAAAATAAAGCTACATTTTTAGTACTTGAAAATTATTATTATTATTATTATTATTATTATTATTATTATTATTATTATTATTATTATTATTATTATTGTTATTATTATTATTATTTTATTTATTTATTTATTTAAATTTTTTGTTTTATTATTATTATTATTTTTTTAATATAAATGAATCAATGAATGAAAAAGCCCTTATTAAATTGGGTAATTCTTTATTTAATTATGAACCAGCATTATTTATTTATTTATTTATTTATTTGCTTGTTTGTTTGTCTACTGCAGCATCCATGATTATGAGCTAATTTTCATGTACGAGGAAGCCTGTGCTTGTGATAATAAAGATTCTGAATCTTAAGGAAAGAAATCTATTTGCTCAGCCTTTCTATAAGGTCCCTATACACTTCATTATGGAAATGCAGCAAAAGTATCAAATAACATCATATATGTCTTTAGGGAAGTAAACAGTTCACGTTTCCTGTTTAGAAACAAATGCTTCTCACGCTCCATCTCAAACCCATCCATGCTCTCTCCTAAATATGTGCAAATACAGCAGCCACTGAAGTGTGAAATGTGCTCTTTGTCTGCAGCTGTTTCTCCATTTTTATGAAATATAATTTATATTCTCCTGTAAAGAGCGCTTGGGTTGCAAGATCGCAACGCATTTCCTCTCTGCTGTTTGTCATGGATCATGAAGCGTGCCCTATGGCGAGCCATATTTCATCGCAGTTCCTTCTGTCTGCTTGCTTTACTGTGGTCAGGAGCTGAAGGTCCCTCAGGGATTTTGGTGAGGTTATGATCTGCAATCGTCGCTCAGGAGTATGGAACGCTCTTCTGCTTTAGAGAGGAATCAGGGCTGTATGGGGCTGCCAGCATGATCCGGGGTCGCCTCTGTGAAGGTTTGAGAGTATGTGTGTGTGTGTGTGTGTGTGTGTTTTAGAGGTAGAAGAGTAATATCATGACCACATTTTGACAACTAAGAAAGGAAGTGGGTGGGATTTATAAAATAATTCCTCCTCTTCTATGACCTGGAAATAAATGAACCCTAGTGGATGCTCTGGATTCGATGGATAATATGTTTCTATGTAGCTAAATATTTTTTGTTCAAATGAAATAGCTTCTTCTTATTATAAACAATAACAGACTAAAGATCATGTGGCTAAAGGAAATGTGAGGATGCTAGAGAGATGTGATGTGGCCCTGATGTGAAGTGAATTATTTTTATATAACAGCCTGGTCTACAGTGTGTTCTTACTTATTCCACAACTATTTACCAATAATTACAATATTTAATTTATTAATGAATGATGAATCATAATTTTTAACATCTTAAAATTGAGATATTGTGGACATTAAATTTGAGAGACAAGTTTCTGTTCTCGCTTCCATTGTAGCCAGTCATTTCCTCACCGGCATCTCTCTCTCTCTCTCTCTCTCTCTCTCTCTCTCTCTCTCTCTCTCTCTCTCTCTCTCTCTCTCTCTCTCTCTCTCTCACTCTCATACACCTCACCTCATCACAAAATAATAAAATAAAAAACATAATCCTCCTGTTTTGGTGTTTTCCATTGTTTCAAAGACCAGGACTTGTCAAATAGATGGTATACAGGTGCATCTCAATAAATTAGTATGTCATGGAAAAGTTCATTTCTTTCAGTAATTCAACTCAAATTGTGAAGCTCGTGTATTAAATAAATTCAATGCACACAGACTGAAGTAGTTTAAGTCTTTGGTTCTTTTAATTGTGATGATTTTGGCTCACATTTATCAAAACCCACCAATTCACTCTCTCAACAAATTAGAATATGGTGACATGCCAATCAGCTAATCAACTCAAAACACCTGCAAAGGTTTCCTGAGCCTTCAAAATGGTCTCTCAGGTTGGTTCACTAGACTACACAATCATGGGGAAGACTGCTGATCTGACAGTTGTCCAGAAGACAAGCACTGACACCCTTCACAAGGAGGGTAAGCCACAAACATTCCTTGCCAAAGAAGCTGGCTGTTCACAGAGTGCTGTATCCAAGCATGTTAACAGAAAGCTGAGTGGAAGGAAAAAGTGTGGAAGAAAAAGATGCACAACCAACCGAGAGAACCGCAGCCTTATGAGGATTGTCAAGCAAAATCCATTCAAGAATTTGAGTGAATTTCACAAGGAATGGACTGAGGCTGGGGTCAAGGCATCAAGAGCCACCACACAAAGATGTGTCAAGGAATTTGGCTACAGTTGTTGTATTCCTCTTGTTAAGCCACTCCTGAACCACAGACAACGTCAGAGGCTTCTTACCTGGGCTAAGGAGAAGAAGAACTGGACTGTTGCCCAGTGGTCCAAAGTCCTCTTTTCAGATGAGAGCAAGTTTTGTATTTCATTTGGAAACCAAGGTCCTAGAGTCTGGAGGAAGGGTGGAGAAGCTCATAGCCCAAGTTGCTTGAAGTCCAGTGTTAAGTTTCCACAGTCTGTGATGATCTGGGGTGCAATGTCATCTGCTGGTGTTGGTCCATTGTGGTTTTTGAAATCCAAAGTCACTGCACCCATTTACCAAGATATTTTGGAGCACTTCATGCTTCCTTCTGCTGACCAGCTTTTTTTAAAAATGCTGATTTCATTTTCCAGCAGGATTTGGCACTGCCCACACTGCCAAAAGCACCAAAAGTTGGTTAAATGACCATGGTGTTGGTGTGCTTGACTGGCCAGCAAACTCACCAGACCTGAACCCCATAGAGAATCTATGGGGTATTGTCAAGAGGAAAATGAGAAACAAGAGACCAAAAAATGCAGATGAGCTGAAGGCCACTGTCAAAGAAACCTGGGCTTCCATACCACCTCAGCAGTGCCACAAACTGATCACCTCCATGCCACGCCCAATTGAGGCAGTAATTAAAGCAAAAGGAGCCTCTACCAAGTATTGAGTACATGTACAGTAAATGAACATACTTTCCAGAAGGCCAACAATTCACTAAAAATGTTTTTTATTGGTCTTATGAAGTATTCTAATTTGTTGAGAGAGTGAATTGGTGGGTTTTGATAAATGTGAGCCAAAATCATCACAATTAAAAGAACCAAAGACTTAAACTACTTCAGTCTGTGTTCATTGAATTTATTTAATACACGAGCTTCACAATTTGAGTTGAATTACTGAAAGAAATGAACTTTTCCACGACATTCTAATTTTTTGCAATAGATGCACCTGATATACTGAAAGCCACTGCTACAAGCAGGAGATCCTTCACACTTTTTCTTTTCCCAAATTTAATTCCCATTTAAGTCATAAAAGTCATAGAATTGTAACAGCTATGGATTAACCATTAATTATGGCCCACCTGATTATGCAAATGTGTGCTTTCTAATACCATGGAGCACTGTGTAGGAGGATTTCAAGCTCGGTGTGGGCTGCTGCTTCCTGTTCCACAGCTTCTGCATCTGCATCACTCTCATTGTGCAACTCTTCCCTAAATCTCTACATGTCTCTCCCCGAAACCATCCCCAACCGTTCGGTGTTCAGCTCCTCCATCCACCCACTTCTCATTCTTCACCTATCCGTCTGGGGGTTTTATTTTCGTTTCTTTTTATTAAAAAAAATCCACTTCTTCGCATCTGTCTCTGCAAGTTCCTGCCCTCTCCACTTAAACAAAGACAAAACAGAGATCAGTCACTGCTTCACTATTCAGTTCTTTACTCTTGGGCTGAGGATACATGACATGACATAAGTCGAGGAAATTTTGGAAGATGTTTTGAGGCTGTCACATTTTGGCTTTTTTTGGATTTGAGATGTTTACATGAAATTAGATTCGTTTTAAAATAAGACTGTAGGCGGAATAAGCAAGTCTGTGGGTGTGGGCCTTTGTGGGCTTGCTTAAAAAATACAGAAATAAATCATTTTATATCTCTAGGCAAACAAAAAGAAATTACATTTATGAGAGTGTCTTCCAGTGGCAAAGTAAAGATAGCAATCATTCATTCTATAGATTTTTTCTAATTTACTTTAAGATTCACAGGTATTTGTCTAAATATGCAAGAAATTAATGCATATTTCAAATCCAATCCATATTTTCCTATGCTTGTTTGGGAAACAAGTTCTTTTGTGTAATTTTTGAGATGCAGATCTGGCAACCATTAGACAAAAAAAAGTTTGAGGGATTGTAGAGAAGGATTAAGACCTACCCGAGGAGACGGACTGAAAGACTGCAAGATTGTTAAGACGGTGAAAAAATGGAGGTGATGAACAGGCTGCAGATGTCTCTCAGCAATCCGGCTCCGGTTTGGAAAGCTCGGTCGTCATGGGCACGGGCTACCATTGCTATGGAAACTACAGAACAGAAAATACGTTGGCCGTGGAAGGACAAGAAAGAGAGATGTTTCAGAAAAAGAAAACAGCCGCCCGGCTGGGGATAGAGACAAAGAAGGATATTATGATGGATATTTTTGTGGCATCAGAGAGACAGACGCTGACACTGCCCACAGGAGCTGAGATTTCTGCCAGGACAGATCGTGTCATGGTGGTTCGAGGACTTGGCTACAGGATGTCATTTTACAAAAAGACAATTAGGACTCTAAATGGCATGCTGGCGAATTTGACCCCTCGCCAAACGGCGTCTGTCTGGTTGCAGGTCAAGCGCGAGGAACGCCGATATTGCGACACAATTTGTTAAACAATCAGGAGTGCCCATATTTTCTAGTTATCATTTAAGGAATAATCCAGTTTGTACAATATCCTGTGAATTTGTACAGACCAGAACGTCAGGGTTGTGTATTAGAGTATAATATTAAAGTCTGGATCTGCATTTTGCAGTGTAATTGCATTCCTTAGTGCATGAGTTTAATCACAAGCCTGCTTTATTAAACAGTGTGTGACCCTGCAGGCCCTGGCAAGACAGTGAGAGAGTTTCTGATTAGGTCATAAGCTCCCGAGTCAGAGCAGAAATTAAAGTGATCAGAGTTCAGGCCTTGGAGAAACATCCAGAAAAAAAACAACACTCAATTATATACCAATCAGCCAGAGGCACCCGCTGCTCTTAACACTGATTTGTACCCTTCACCAGACTTCAGACTAACCGGCAGGGGATGGGGATGTACAGCCAATCTCCCCTCTCTTTGTCTCTCTCTCTCTCTCTCTCTCTCTCTCTCTCTCTCTCTCTCTCTCTCTCTCTCTCTCTCTCTCTCTCTCTCTCTCTCTCTCTCTCTCTCTCTCACACTCACACACACACACACACACACCCCACATGCACATACACAGTGTATATTTTCTGTCTCCTCTTAATGACATGGCTTTTATTTCCTCTAGTGTGTTTGTGATTGCCGGTCATTGGGATTCTGTGCAGATGTGAGTCCTTTAAATGGGGAGAGAGAGAGAGAGATAGAGAGAGAGGGAGAGAGAGAGCGGGGTCAGGAGTGAGAGCAAAAAAAAATGAAAAGAGTGCTTCAGAAAAAAAGATAATCACAAACCTATTTCATCTGCAGGACCGACTATCACAATAACACATCCATCAGCCCTAAACCATCTCCCTCAGAGAAATCTGCCATCGAAAGTGGGCTCTGTGCAAATCCCGAGACCTAAACCTGCCATCTGTAATGTAATGCGATGTCTGGCTGGCCTAATCCGGCCCCTGGCTCTATGTTTACTTATCCCGCCTCGCCGATGGCAGAGATCTGATGTGACAGGAGGGGGATGAGTCATAAAAGGCAGGTCAGAGAAATTCCTCGAGATGGGGCTTTTCTGTACTGTGAACTGCAGGGAAGATCGAATCAAAATGCAGATCGTCCATGAAACTGAATTGTGCCAAATCAGCAAAGTGGCACAAAATGGCATGCAAAATGAAAGCCATCGCTGTCCATGGTGCTGATTAAAGCTTGATTATAGAGTTGTGATGCTCTGAGTTAGAAGCAGGTCCTGTTCTCTTCTTGCTTTGAGCAAGAGGCTGATGGGGTTGAGGATCTTCAGTGTTTGAAATAATTGCTGCTTGGGGGTATTATGCCATTCAGCCCGCACTGAGGCAGGAACCCTATGTGTTGAGGTCAATGCAGAAAATTAAAGCTTAATAAAAAGGAGGTTAAGAAGAAGCTGAGGAAAGGACAGGATTTCTTCTTTTTAGTCCAGTTTCTTGATAGGGTCAAAACAGTTTTGGATCATAAAAAGTAGAAGACAAGAGAAAATCAGTGAAAAAGTACTTAAAAACCCTCATCAGCACATTTTAAGTAGCCTATTAAGCAACTCGTAACTGACTGTATGGAGAGTCGTTTCATAGTCAGCCATCTGAAAAATAGCTTTTGAGTTTCTCTTACTTTTTTACAATTTTAATCAATAAATGGGATAAAGAGCAGGCAAAGTTCTGAAATGGGTCACTGTTCAAAATGTAGACTAGATAGCATTTAATAGAAGTGGAAGTTTACCGCATCACAGCTTTTGTGTGAAAACAGAAAGCGTGATCGGCTTGGCTTACATTTTAAAAAGCTTTTTTCTCGCGTTGGCTCGGCAGCAGGCTGCTCGCACGGTGTGTCATTTATCACCTGTGTCACTATTTGGAAGCAATCAGGCCCAAAAGGAACAGGAGGGAAAAGAGTTTACAAAAGTAGACAAGTCAGCACACTAGCTTATATTACTTCATGTGGAAGAAATAGATGTGGAGTTCGCATTTCTTGCTATGATTATGTGTATTTCTGGGGGCAAAGAAAAATACAGTTAAAGTGATGGAGGTGTGGCAAGTGTGAATGTCAGTTTAAATGAAGGAAATGTGGTCTCTGTGTCTGTCAGTCCTAGAGTAGAAATCATAAGAGTCAGAATCCTGTGCCTTCCAATCCTAATGATTGTATGGTCTCTTATACTGTTAATACCAGTGAAGGAGGTGTGTGCTCTGTGCCTGTCAGTTTAAATAAAGGAGGTGTGGCTTCTGCAGCTGTCAGTCTCCTTGAAGAAGGTGTAGTGTCTACATCTTTCATTCCAAATAATGGAGACATAGCATGTGTGCTTGTCTGTTACATTAAAGGAGGTGTGGTCTCTTTTTATTTCCTGTAAAGAGGGGTGTGGCCTCTGTGTTGGCAGTTTGGTCTTTTTTTTTTCACTTGAATAAGGTGTGACAAGTGAAGAAACAGAGGGGGCATGGTGGCTAGCATGTTTGCCTCACACCTCCAGGGTTGGGGGGTTTGATTCCCGCCTCCGCCATGTGTGTGTGTGGAGTTTGCATGTTCTCCCTGTGCCTCGGGAGTTTCCTCCCCTGGTCCAAAGACATGCATTGTAGGTTGATTGGCATCTCTAAATTGTCCGTAGTGTGTATGTGTGTGTGTGTGTGTGTTCCCTGTGATGGGTTGGCGCTCTGTCCAGGGTGTATCCTGCCTTGATGCCTGAGATCGGCACAGGCTCCCCGTGACCCAAGAATAGATCGGATGAGCAGCAGACAATGAATGAATGAAGTGAAGAAGCACGAGTCCTGTGTCTTTCAAACCTGATATATAAAGTTTTTTTTTTATTGTACTGTTGGTCTTCTGTATTTGTCACTCTTAATAAAGATGTCACTCTTAAAAAAGGTGTGACTGTTCTGAGTAAAGGAGATGTGGTCTCTGTATCTGTCAGACAGTTAAGAAGGTGTGGCTTCTTAGAAGAAGAACATCTATCAGTCTCAAAAATGTGCATTCTCTGTAACTGTCTTTCTCTGTACAGGAGATAGCTGTTTTATTTCTCATCTCAATCAAGGAGGTGTGGCCTCTGTATCTGTCAGTCTAAGCGTAAGAAGTGTGTCTTCTGTATCTGTCAGTCTCACTAAAGAAGGTGTGGCTTCTATATCTGTCAGTCCCAGAAAGGTGTGTTCTCTGTATCTTTTTTTCTCTGTAGAGAAAGTATAGCATCTTTTCCCTCATCTAAATAAAGGAGGTGTGGCCTCTGTAACTATCAGTCTCAGTGAAGGAGTTGTGGCCTCTGTGTCTGTCAGTCTCAGTGTAGAAGGTGTGACCTATGTATCGGTCAGTCTCAGTGAAGGAGGTTTGGCCTCTGTATCTGTCCATTTTAGTGAAGGAGGTGTGACCTCTGTATTAGTCAGTTTTAGTGAAGGAGGTGTGGCCTCTGTATCTGTCAGTCTCAGTGAAGGAGGTGTGACCTATATATCTGTCAGTCTCAGTGAAGGAGATGTGACCTATGTATCTGTCAGTCTCAGTGAAGGAGGTGTGGTCTCTGTATCTGTCCATTTTAGAGAAGGAGGTGTGACCTCTGTAACCGTCAGTCTCAGTAAAGGAGGTGTGGCCTCTGTATCTGTCCGTTTCAGTGAAGGAGGTGTGGCCTCTGTATCTGTCCATTTCAGTGAAGGAGGTGTAGCCTCTGTATCTGTCATTCTCAGTGAAGGAAGTGTGGCCTCTGTACCTGCTAGTATCGATAAGGAGGTGTGGCCTGTGTATCTGTCTGTCTCAGTGAAGAAGATATGGCCTCTGTTTCTGTCAGTCTCAGTGTAAGATGTGTGGTCTATGCAGCTGTCAGTCTTAATAAAGGAGGTGTGGCCTCTGTATCTGTCAGTTTCAGTTAAGGAGGTGTGGCCTCTGTGCCTGTCATTCTGATCAGAAGAATCATGGCATGTGTTATGTTTCACTTTTATTAATTAATGCTATAGTATTTGTCTAAATTAAAAGTTTTACCTCTTTATATTTTTATCCTTGGATAATACACTCCATGTAGAGCTATGCATTATCAGATTGTCAGCACTGTTGTGTCAGAAACACAGAGATGGTGTTTCCATCATGAAAAGGACCTTGGTGGAAACTTCCTTATTTTTATGTTTAATTTTGTTTGCCCTGAAACAAGTCTACAAAAAAAAGAGGTGTTGGTCATTACTGTTGATCTGTAGCAGAGCAGTGGAAAATTGTCCAACATGTTAAAGTGTGTGAGAGAGTGTAAGAGCAAGTGAGAGTGTGTGATAGTATGTTATTGTCTTGCTACTCATTTACCCATGAATGCTTTCCATTTCAGACTGCATTCATTTTCAAGGCATTCAAGCCAAGGTTTCTCTATTCAATTCTCAAAATCTATTGCATGCTGTTTAACAATGTGTGTGTGTGTGTGTGTGTGTGTGTCATGCTACAGCACTTTAGGGATTAGAAGACATTCTGCCATTGTAGTGCTTTGCATAGGTATTCACTCCCTTGACCTTTTTAACATTATGTACTGTAGTATTACAACCAGGAAGTGTGATGGACTTAATTAATCCATAATACAAAAGTATATATTTTGTACTACATTATTTACACAAAAAAAGATAAAAAGTAAAGCTTGTGCTTGCATAAGTGCTTGTATTCCCATCACAGTGATACAGTATAAACCCCATAAATTAATTCTGGTGCAAGGCATATTGTATTTTTATTGCCTTTGGGTGCTGAGACAATGCTCAAAAACAACATGCGTTACACTGCCAGGATTTCAGCCACCTCTCAAATATCTTCAGAACATTTCTAACACTATATATTCTCTGAACACATGGGAAAACCCTTCATATTTTGCCAGTTTATTCTATCAGCTTATTAACTGGGCATTGGTGGCTCAGTGGTAGGGTTCTCGCCTACTATGCAGAAGGCCCAGGTTCAATTCCCAGCCACTGGATGCAGTGCTGGTCCCAAGCCTGGAAAAAATAGGAGGCTTGTGTCAGGAAGGGCATCCGGTGTAAAACCTGTGCCAAGTTGTTATGCGGACCATTTGGCCTGAGCAGCTGAAAGCAACTTCTATACATTTATTCTTTTCCATGTATCTCAAGTATTTCCACTGAAAGACTCTAACACACTGATTTACAAAAGTGATTGCCATGTATTAATTGATTTGAATTTTATTTTCTATCTAATTAATAAGGTTTACAAATTAGAATCACTATCCCAACAACAGTCAGTGACACCACCAGCAACCTCCACAGGGCAGGGAGAAGATCTCACAATCCACAGTTCAAAGAAGACCTCGAGAGCAGCAATATGGCGGCCATACCACAAGATGCAAACGTCTCATCAGAATCTGAAGGCCAGATTGAGATTCACAAAAAAATACAGAGATGATACACAAACGTTCTGGATTAAAGGTGAAGTGATAGAAAGACCCAAATGTGGAGAAAGAAAGAATCTTCTCATTATCCAGAACATCTGAGCTCATCTGTGAAGCACGGTGGTGGTAGTGTCATGGCTTGGGTTTGCACGGCTGCTTCTGCAACATTCTCACTAATCTTTCCTGATGATGGAGCTCAAGATGGTCTGAAGAATTCAAAAGTCTACAGAAACATTCTGTCTGACAGTTTACAGATAAATTAATCCAAATTAACCAGGAGGAAATTCATCATGCTGCAAGACGTTGATCCAAAACACAGAGAACTCAACAAAGGACTTTATCAGGGGAAAAAGTGGGAGGTTTTTAGACTGGACAAGTTAATCAGCAGAACTAAACCCAATTAGCAGCAGTTCTGGCGGTTTTTTCTACTGTGTTTGTTAAAACGGCTCCTTACACATGGCTCCAGCATTACAAATATTGTACAATATTGTACAGTCAAACATTTCTTTCGTATTTTGGTGTAATATTTTTCTGGTTTCTGAAAATATTGCAGAAACATTCACAGTGAAATCCTTTTTTTTCAGCTGTTTGTTATGCCATACAACAGGTTTTCTCAGAGCAACATAATTACACCCCAACACTCACACTTCTTCCTGCTTTCACCGAACCATAATGCATAACTGAAAACAAGCTGGTGCAGAAAATTGGGAGGTTTTTTTGTTCGTGAGACTGAGTTTGTAAATGGTTTTAACATGTTTGTTTGATGATGTTCTGTGTTTTGCCATCAAAGCCTGTTACCTTCCTGTTTCAAAATACCTGGACAAAAAAAGGCACACACACACACACACACACACACACACACACACACAAACACATCATGTTTTCCAAAATGCGCTAATAACTGTGAAAACACATTCCTCTGACTGATAGCATCTAAAACAAAGTGGCTGGACTGCAAATTCCCATTGCTCGAGTGTGTCACTCAGCTATGATGTCATGACCCCTAAGAGTGTATTCGTACCTGTATTTGTGTCCATTTTAAACCTATTCTGAATATTTAGTTGGTATTAGATACATAATATCAGGCTTGCAGATGTGGGGGATGCTAATTCGAGCTGGAGGAATTACAGAGAGATCCCTATTTTAGCTAAGGTCGTTTTCTCATCACTGAAATTTGAAGCTGTGTCCCAAATGACCTACCATACAGCACATTTTATACGACTGACACAACTCACAACCTTCCAATCAGTAGACCAACCTCTAAGTTACCACTTCTCATCAGTGAAATCATAAGTTGAGTCCCAAATGACCTACTGTGCAGCACACTACACATTTACGGCATTTGGCAGACACCCTTATCGAGAGTGACTTTACATTTTATCCCATTTTATACAATTGAGGGTTAAAGGCCTTGCTCAGGGGCCTTGCAATGGACTAGGGATTCAAACTCACATCTTTCCAATCAGTAGACCAACACCTTAACCACTAAGCCACTACATCCCCAACTAAGCTACGACTTACACTATGCACTATGTGCTCTAGCGTTTTGTGTATGAATGTTAAAAGGGTTGTATTGTCTCAAATGGAACACTAAGGGTTTATTGCACATGGGATGAAGAAGCCCTTCAATGGCAAATGAAGATGTCAAACACACGTAATGTAACGCCACTACAGTAGCCTTAGCAGAATTTTTCAAATGTTGGAAAATAACCATCACCCAATATCGCCGATTTAAAGACATTCGTAGGATGTTTCGTCCACCGGAGTGAATGAATAAGTGCATCATCCAGGTAATTGAAGTGCACTTACTATTATTATTATTCACTAGACACATTATTAATATTACAAAACAGCATATAATAGTGCACAATAGTGCATGCGATTTGGGACACGCACATATGTCCATGTAGGAAGTCCCATTTCACTCAGGTAGACAAAGCTGTAAGAGGAAACTTCGAGTTTTGTGTTCAGTCATCGAATCCCATTAGCCTACTGATTTCCTGTCTCATGCTTCTCCATAGAAAACCAGATTTTGTCATTAAATCGAACAATGCTGTTTTTGCTGACTGTTTTTTTGACAAAAAATCCACACTCCAGTTGCCAATAAGGTTGTTTTTAAAAAATGCTCCAATCAGATATTTTAATAACTTCCTATTGACTTTATGCAAATGTCTATAATGTTTCAGCAAGCCGAGACTTCACCACGGGGTGGAAGTGACTCAGTCTCTGATTCATTTTCAGATAAAAGTGTCTTCAGAAAAGGCTGGGGTAGTTTTTTTTCCTGCTTTTTTCCCCACCTCCACTTAAAACGTCTCATTTTAGCTCGCCTGACTCTCGGAAATTAAATTTAATTGGAGAGCCGGAGAGGAAAAGAGGTGAAGGATGAGGAGAAACTTAGGTCAGCCTACACAAATTCCTGGCTTCATTCCAGTTCTCATGGCTCACACATCTGATTAGAGCTCATCTTTAAAAGTCAACTTTACACACAGCGTCCAATATTCCTGATTAAAGCCAGACAGATGGGACGGCCGCTGAGCCATGAAGGTTTTTTTTTTTTTTTCAGAGTTTCAATGCATACGTTACAGCGATGAAAATGAGAGCAGACACAGATGGATGGTTTGTGCAGATCTGAGATCTTAAGATCCTTTGAGCTAAACATTGGGTTGTAGCAGAGAAAAGCGCAATGGCTCTATGGTGGTTCAAATGATGAAGACAGATTAAATACTTGTATTTGTTCCTTGGGTGTTTCACTAGCCAGGTGCTGAACCTGTTCTTCTTTATAAACTATGACCTTTTGTTCAAAGACCAACATGCTGACAGCCTTGTCCTCTTGTTGTCTATTAGACTACAAGACTAGGGCTCACAACTTTTAGGTTACTTAAATATTGAGAATCTCACATTGTCTTCTCTTTCCCAACATTAATAAATCCCCATTAAGGAAATGTTATGGGTAAACCATAAATATTGGCACCCGTGCAGAATCCGGTGCATTCAGCCCTGCTATAGAAACAATGTTTAGCCCTTGAGCAAGATTCTTAATCCTCACTCGGCATTAAGTGAGATGGATTGCATTCCGCTTCACTTACAAGTTACTTTAGATAAATGCATCTGACACAGAATGAAAATAAGACCAGACATAGATTGATGAGAAATACAAGTCTTAAGCTGCTCTAAGAAATGCTTTGTTTTAACAAAGCTCTGTTGGCTCTGAAGTGCGAGAGGATCGCAAGTTCTAGGCAACTGTAGGAACGTAGATTAATGACTCATCTGAGAAAACACCGGGTCATCAAAAAAATCCTGTAGTATCCTGACTGCCCATTGTTGTCTAGTGGGGAAGCGATGAAAATGAAATCTACAGCTACATTTATCTCTACAGAGTGCTATTTATAGGACGGTCACAAGACAAGAAGTTCTATATCTTGCTTGTTAACGCAGCCGTCCGTGAGACACTGTAATTAAAGGTGCTATCAAATTATCAGTAGGGTTCTGGCAATGGATTGAAACCCAACCAATTTTGGTTCCCAATATGGAGCCTTTAAGAAAAATTCCCTCCTGAAGCACATTAGATGTTTTTATAATGAAATATTAGAGGTAAATGTTCTTGTGAGCGTAGGTACAATAATATTTAATAAAAGAAAAATCTCAAACATAAATATTGTTAGTGTTTTTTTTTACATTGGAGAAGAAGTTTCAAAGAAAGTTTTCAATAGGAATTAAGTGGTGAAAAGACAGATTTCTGGCTAAACAGAATTCTTCTTCATTCAATGCATTTTGGGAGATATTTTTGTCGCTGCCAAAAGCAATTAATTTGTTAATTCATTCTCCGGAAGTGCTTAGACGGTGTGCCAATGTGGACAGGCAGAAGACTGTGAGGAAATTTCATGTGGCAATGGCACATGTGAAGAAAATAGCAGATGCTGCACCAGGGATTAGTGTGACAGTGAAGCCATCTGACACGCTTCCAATGAAGTAAAACACGTCTCAGGGCAGGTTCAGGCGAGCAGCAGCAAATCTGAAAAGACAGCAGGGGGGAGATGGAGAGCAGGAAGGCAAGAAAGAGGAGGAAATATGCAGTGGTTGATGGATACCGAGGGACTTGAGAATGGAGTCGAAAGGTTCAACAGTAAATGGCAAGCGATCCTTAAACATTTATTCATTGGTGTCAGGCAGGGGTGGAGGCTGAGCTGAGGAGGATGCAATTGCAGTTTAAGAAACAAATCCAAATCGTGATTCACACTCGGAAACTTTGAATAGAGCTACGTTAACACAATTTGTTTCCATACATCCAAAGTGATTTATTATGTATTTTCAAAGCCCTGAACAAAATCAAAAACAGATCTCACAACATTAGCACTGTGGCTACATTTAATACTACACTCTTAAAGCAATGGTTCTATAAGGAACCGAAAATGGTTCTATCACTTGTTTTATGTAAAGAACCACAAAATGGTCTTTATGTAGAATCATATTGAAGGTTTCTTTGAAAAGAACCCAATGGGGATCATTAAATCCAAGCTAAATGTTATTATTATTGTTCATCCCAGTTGAGGAAGTTGGCGTCAGAGCGCAGGGGCAGCTATGATACAGCGCCCCTGGAGCAGAGAGGGTTAAGGACCTTGCTCAATTGCCCAACAGTGGAGCTTGGTGGTGCTGGGGCTTGAACCCCAATCCTCCAAGCAACAACCCAGAGCCTTACCCACTTTGTATTATTATTATTATTATTATTATTATTATTAGATACAAATTTAGACAGAAATTCAGCCCTTATCCGGAGCAACTTAAATTTTATCCCATTTTCATACAACTGAGCAATTGAGGGTTAAGGGCCTTGCTCAATGGCACATGAGTGCAGCTCCAATCAGTAGTCCAAGACCAGTAGACTTAACCACTAAGCTACCACATCCCCCACACAAACACAATATAAACCAACAAAAACAACATCATTGTATTTTTTTTTTTTTTAAACTCATCTATAGTATTGTGTAACATCCAGGTCATCTACACCTCCTCCCAACCTCCAGAGGGAACCATCCCCCAAATATTGAACCACTTCCACGTTACTTCCGTGTTAGACCCTCCTAGCATTTAAGCAGCATGCATGCTACACTCTGTGCGAAGTATTGTTCCGTTGTTGGTATTTTCTCTTGACGATTTTCTCTCACTCGATTTGGATTTGTTTGCCAGTTGGACTGAAACCCTGTGTTTGGATATCACAATTCTTGGATTACATTTTGGGACTGTTTGCCTCTTGTATTTATTGAATTCTCTGCACATGAATTTTGCACAACTTTTTGCCTTGGGGTCATCGTTACATACTGAAACTAGTGAAACTCCACCCTCTTATCAAAGTATTTCATCAGTTCAGTTTGACTTAAAATGGAAATGTGGTAGCTTAGTGGTTAAGGTGTTGAACTACTGCTCAGAAGGTTGTGAGTTTGAATCCCAGGTCCACCAAGCTGCCACTGTCAGGCTCCTGAGCAAGGCCCTTAAGGCTTAAATGCTGAGTTATATCAAAAGAAATAAATTGTAAGTCACTCTAGATAAGAATGTCACAAATTGAATCAACTATTTATTCTTTTCCAAAAAAAAAAAAAACCTCCCTAATAAACACGTCGTTTAAAACATTTCGCAACGTTATCTACATAGATATAAAACTATAAAAAGTAATGATACTCACAGATTTCACCTTACGCATACTTTGAATTATTGAAGCGTTTTCATATTGAAGGTGAAAAAGGTTCTATTGGCACCTACAGAACCCCTAAGTTCTATTTATAAGGGTGTACTAAACAATAAGCAAAAAGATAATAAGATTTTAAAATTGATTAAAATTATAGGGCATAATATAATTGGTTAAAATTAAAGGGATTTTTAAGCACATGGAATGAACATTTCTGTGTCCAATTCATGAAACATCGAAGCATTTCAAAGAAGAAAACGATAAATCTGCTTCATCTACATGGTCAAGGTACAAAGTTCAAGGTTCACCTACAAGGTTCCACCTACAGTACTGCAGTGTTACTGATAAAGCCTGGCCAAGTTGAAATGCACCATAAGGACAGCTGTTGTAAAAAGGAATTCTTTATTTGGGATAAGTTTAAAGGCAACGTTTTATGTGTCCTCCATCAAAGACGCCAACATTGTTAAAAAGAAACTCCTAGTGGGCAGGGAGAGTCTGTCAGTGGAAGGGACAGCTCAACACTAACAGCACTGATGATTCATCTTGTAGTCTGGTAGATAGTAGTCTCAGCCTCAGACGTCACGCCCACGAACCGTTGGCTGAATGTCTGATACATATGGCACACGAAGATGGAAACAGTTCAAGAGTTTTAAAGTCGTCATCTGATTGGTTAGCTTTTTCAGGATTTCCAAGAGATATGTGTGTGTCAGAGTTTTTCAAGGGTTTGCCTGGAAACAAAGCCTATGAAGCTTTACTTTCCTCATGGAAGAAGGAAGCTGTATGTTTACAAATGTGACTCTGAACACTTATGAAGAAAAGTTCCTGTCTTGAAGTTTTTCGGATTGTTTGCCTGCACCCCTCTAATAAACTCTGCACATGCATACTACTCCATCTGATCCAGCCGCTTCCTTACAGAAGCGTTTATCCTGGTCAAGGTCACAGAGGATCTGGTCTATCCCGGGAACTGGATATGAGGCAGGACCATGGACACCATATGGAAAGCCAGTCCATCATGGGGCACACACTTTCAGACACTCAATCAGAAGCTAATTCCGAGCTGTCAGCCCTGATTCATTTGAAATATCATGTTTTTTAGAGGTAGGGGAGAGCCCAGAGGGACACAGGGAGAACATGTGGCACTTGAAATGAATAGGAAGGACCAAACTCCGGATTAAACCTGGTGCTGTGAAGACTTCTATATATGTGATATATACATCGACCCTACATACCCCTAAACCCATCCATCGCCCCGCCCCCTTCTGTTTCAGTCCAGTGTGACGGACAGGCAGCAGGACAGCTGAACGGCAGTGTGGCAGTCTGGGTAATGAAACAGGAGACAGGAATGACTCACAGCAAAACAAACCGAAATGAAGAATGCCAGAGAGACAAGCGTAATGACAAATAACATGATCGAGGCAGTCTGTTCCTCTTTTACTGTCACACTCACGTGATTGTGTTTGGAACAGTGACTGAGCCACACCACCTGTTCGCCAAAACACTTTGTCTGCTTGTGGATACACACAATTATCTTCATGCTCATGAGTGTGTAGTGCCATACACACACACACACACACACACGCACACACACACACAAATAACGTAGTGTATTACTATCAACATCACTAACATGGCTGCTGTTAGAATGAAAAAAAAAATTAATTACGCTGCAAAGTGTCAGATTGAGACTAAGTACTAACTCCATTACGGATGATTTCTTCACACTTTTGATTTACCAGTGCATCTGAGAAAACCGCCAAAACAATGTGTGACAACAGCTTTACCACCACACACACACACACACACACACACACACACACACACACACACACACACACACACACACACACACACACACACACACACACACCCCATTTTTCATTCTTACCACAGGGTTAAAAACACTTGAGCTCACTTTAATCCTCAGTTCAAACTCATTATAAGTGATAATTATAAGTTATTAGAGCCTCGTATTTTGTATTTGTGTTAAGAGTACGAGACAAAACATCAGGTCGACTCCTTCCTCAAACTTCCCAGATAATGTATCAACGGCTAAGCAGTAGGTAGTGAATCAAATGCAGTAGGTGTTGAATCAAATACAGTAAGTTCTGAATCAAATGCAGTAGGTACTGAATCAAATGCAGCAGGTGCTGAATCAAATGCAGTAGATACTGAATCAAATGCAGTAGGGGCTGAATCAAATGCAGGAGATGCTGAATCAAATGCAGAAGATATTCAATCAAATACAGTAGGTGCTGAATCAAATGCAGTAGATATTGAAGTGAATGCAGTAGGTGCTGAATCAAATGAAGTAAGTGCTGAATCAAATGCAGTAGATGCTAAATTTAATGCATTAGGGACTGAATCAGTTGAAATAAGTGCTGAGTCAAATGCAGAAGGTAGTGAATCGAATGCACCAGGTACCGTCACAATATGCAATTTTGGATGCAGCTAATGTCATGAAGCAGCTGATCTTTTATTGGCATTAATCAGAATCACTTTAGCTCCTGTCAGACAGGAAGTGAGGGAAAAAGGAAACAAAAACAAAAAAAAAATGTGTTTTTGTGTGTGTGTGTGTTACAGATGCCCCTAGGCATCCACCAGCTTCTCACCTATTAGTGTGTCTATGACTGTGTGTGTGCCGTTTCTTCATGATCCCTTTGACCAGCTGAAGCCACCAGTCTGACCACAGGATTTATTTAGCACATGCTACATAACTTACATGATTAACTCTTTCAGGAAAAAAAGCAGCACTTTATTTTAGAAAGATTTTCAAAATCCAGATTGTCTCAAAAAAGCTTTACAGACTTCAGTACCTCAACAGCCCTGAGCTAGCTTAGAGCAAGAAAAGTGAGAAAACATCTGCGGATACAGCTGAGGAAAGAAGGAAGGAAAGGAAAGGAACCAAGACTCGGAGAGAGCATCTTCTTCATCCTCCAGTGAATTACGACTGACTTCAGTCACAGTTATTTTTATTTTTATTTATTATGCACAGTAAAACAACCAAACAAAAGCATTGACTTCCTATGTGGAGGGATAAAGACATGTGCTTTGTTTTATTTCTATAAAGCTGTTTAAAGTCATAATTGTCTGATTTTGATAGAATTATGATTGGTTATATGGACTGAATGAAACCGAGGCATTGGTGGCTCAGTGGTAGGTTACTCGCCTATCATGCGGAAGGCCCGGGTTCGATTCCCAGCCAATGCCTCAACCCCAGCCACTGGATGCAGTGCCGGTCCCAAGCCCGGAAAAATGGGAGGGTTGCGTCAGGAAGGGCATCCGGTGTAAAACGTTTGCCAAGTTGTTGTGCGGACCAGTTGGTCCGCTGTGGCGACCCCGAACAGGGAGCAGCCGAAAGCAACTTCATATGGACTGAATGAAACCACATGATTGGTCAAAAGGTCTTATTTGAAATCCTCTTGATTATACAGTGGGTAAAAAAAAAAACTGGGGGGTGCCGAGTCATAATAAACATATACATATTATGTAGGATATTCTGCTTTTTTCAGTATAGTAGAAATATATAAATAAATATATCATTGTCAGAGTGCTGTTTTATATATCTATTTAAAAAAAAAAAACCCTGCTGACTTGTGAAATTGAGGAGCTATAGATTTAAATGTGATTATTATTATTTTTTTTTTTTTTTTTTTCTCTAATTAAACCACAAATGAGTTAAATCTCCATCCCCAATAATTCCTACATCATTAAGCAACACTGAAGTTTGCAAGATCCTCAATCCTTTTCCTGCTTCGTCTCATGTTGTCTGTGTGCTTCGTTGTGTTTATTCTCACTATCAGCAGTGGGAAGTGGATGACCTGTGATGCTGAACAAAGCTGTCATAAACAGGTCAGTGTGTGAGGAGACGGAGTGCAATTCACCGCCACTACACACTCGTCCAACACAATCAACCTGACATTCTTCATCTGTTCTGCTCTGTTTACTCCCTGCCACTGACCCTACATCACCGGGGATCAATTCCACTGTTTGCTTAAGATTAAAAAATATATTTTCTATTTTGCATCTAGTTAATTAGGGAATCTTTAAATAAATGAGTATGGAAATATATCTGCGTGCCCATGGTTCTATATCAGCTGGGATTTTGACTAAAGACCCTTTCTGGCTCTATTTCCACACCTATTAGCAGTTGTATGAGAATTCTAGATAGAGAGTAAATTATATTGCGTCAGTTAAAATAAAATGTGAGACAACAAGAACTCCATCGCTAAATAGCAATGGAATTGTTGCAAGGAAAGAGAAAGATTTCATTGTGTGGACATCTTGTTTGCTGTTTAGTAGATTTGTGAGCTGAAAACTATTTGTGACTCAAATATTTTGCACATTTGAAGTGATGTACAGTATACCAGCCTAACATGCTTATTTATCTATTTATTACATAAAACAATGCGGTGTACTAGCATAAACAATGTAGTGTAGCATAAAACAATGCAGGCTAGCATAAAACAACACAGACTAGCATAAAAACAATGTAAAAGCAACACAGAGTAGCATACAAATGTTATAGACTAGCATAAAACAATGTAGAGTAGCATAAAACAACACAAACTAGCATAAAAGCAGTGCAGACTATCATAAAAACAATGCAGATTAGCAAAAAAGTATATAGACTAGCATAAAACAATGCAGGTTAGCATGAAAACAGTGTTAAACCAATGCAGACTTGCATAAAACTTCACTGACTAGCATAAAAAAACAATGTAGACTAGCATAAAACAATTTAGACTATAATGAAAACTGTAGACTAGCATAAAAGCAACACAGACTATTTTCAGCTTTTTCCTCTTGTCCAGCTCTGGTTGTCGAGTTTGTGTGTCATTGTGTTTGCTGGAGTTTTTGTCGTTTCGTTTCTTTTCATTTTCATCCATCTTTGCCTCTGAACATAACAGTAACTAGAGTGTTCATAGCTAATGTTTAAGTAGCTAACAAGCTGCTAATGAATGCTAGTTCCTGCTTAAGCAAGCCTGTTTTGGGTTGTATCCCTGTTGTAGGATCCCAAGATTAAATCTTTAAGGGTTCCTCCAGAAGGAGAACCGTAGAACTTTTAAAGAACTATTTATTTTTATTATTAATAATCCTGGTAGATGAATTGCTCCAGTGACTTTGCTACCTAATTGGTACTGCAGCTTGTGTTGCAAATGAACTTCCTTTAGTGCTAATCCATGATCCTTTCCTGATTAATTTTTTTTCTCTTTATGTTTGGTTAAATTCAGTCCAACACCCCCCACCCCACACACACAAACAAACACACACTCAGTGCCATGCAGCTCCTCACCCACACCTCTCTCATTACTCATCGTCTTATCTCTCGAGAGTCGGCTCTGCATTCGTCGTTCTTATTTTTATCGCTTGTTTCTCGTCTCTTTGCAAAATCCCCCTCATCCATCACGCCATTGAAGCTCTTTCCGCAGCGCCGTGGCTTTAATTTGCTCTGATTTCCAGTCGTGTTTGTATCGCTTTGTGCTCATTTTGTACCTCTGATAATTGGTCCCTTTTAAAAGCAGCACCACAGGGGACGAGGCTTCAATTCGACAGGGAGCGTATGAGCGAGTTTGCGTGTATGAACGGATAACATGACACCTGAAGCTCTTTAGCGATTGTTTTTTTTTTTTTTTCACAATGTAAAAGCATGTGAATGTTCATCATCATGCCTAAGGTCTTGTATCTGCGTCAGTTCAGGAAATTTAGTTCCGGCAATGTGAAGAACTCTTGGAGAAGTGAGAAAGGAGGCGTTTGAGGATAAAAAGGCAGCGTGTGACAGGATTCCTTAATGTGTTTAGACGTTCGCATCTGTCAGGAAGAGAAATAAAGCTATTACTATTGACATCCGTGAGAAAATATGATCAGAGAGATCAGACAGATCAGAGACATCGTGTCTCTGGAGCAGTTTCTCAAACCTGTAGATTTCTTCTTTGTTTTCAGAAATGTAGATCTTTTAGAAATTGTTTCGTTGTGGTATTTTCTCCTTGAATCAGGCAGCAAAAGTTCGGTACGGAATTTCCGGAAGTCACATGTGAGTAAACTGTCCTCTGATTGGACAGCTCCCAGATTCTGATCAGAGTGTCATCCATCAAGCAGATCTGTAAGATTATCATGGATTTCTTCAGCTGGACTCGATCTAATGGATCGGTTTGGCCTGGAATCAAGGTTTTATCAAAACAACATTGTTTCAAATCACCAGTTTTGGAGAATTATATGCCACTGTACGTATATATTAAGGTGTTAATCTGTGAGTCATGTTGCATGACAAAAACACTACAGCTAATCAGACATGCTACGTAACACAGTTCCCATCATGCACTGCTACACAGGTCGGTCCGTTGGGTCGGGTTGCTTTCATACAACCGAACAGATCAGTTTGTAGTCTGAATGGCTCTGATATTGTGGTGCGGATCGGAGAGTGAGTGGTGTGATCATACACGTCTAAAAGAAAGGAAACAGGGAAGATAATGCAGCAGGTGCCAAAACATTTGCTTCACAGTTTGAGAGTTGTGGGAGCTCAGTGGTTAGAGTGTTGGACTACTGATTGAAAGGTTGTGAGTTTGAATCCAAAATTCATCAAGCTGCCTCTGTTGGGCCCTTGAGCAAGGCCCTTAACCCTCAATTGCTCAGTTAAATAAATTATGATTAAATGTATCTGCCAAATGCCATAAATTTTGAGTTTTGTCCTTTTTTTAATTGTTTTTTTTTTTTTTTCAATAAAATCTAGTTTTTATCTATTTGTGCTTTGGTTCTTCCAAATGAGCCATTTTTGACCTGTTGGTTTGAGCACATGTCACTTTACGGCATTATTTTTTTAACTCTAGCACCATATTAGCAGATTCCTCAGGCTGCATCTCAGTCTGCTCCCTAGTTCACTAGTCAGGGTGCTGATCAGGAAGTCAGCCATTTTAAGTCCTCTTTCTCTTTCAATTGCAAAATCCTTTCAATGCACTGGAAAAATATCCATAAAGCACCACACGAATGAGGGAGCATCCATGTTCACTATATTACTGGAAACGGAGAGGAACTGAAAAGTCAAAAACTTCTCAATGAGCTTTGTCTATAAATGTATAAGTAATTTGTTATTGTGGTAGCTTGCATGGTTAAGGCTCTGGGTTGTTGATCGGGGTTCAAGCCCCAGCACCACCAAGCTGCCACTATTGAGCCTTTGAGAAAGGCCCTCAACCTGCCCTCTCCCCCCAACCACTGCTCCAGGAGCACTGCATCATGGCTGACCCTGTGCTCTGACCCCAACTCTCCAAGGATAGGATATGCAAAGAAAGAATTTCACTGTGCTGTGACAAATAAAGGCTACTTAACTTAAATGACTAATTAGATTAAATTAACATAAATATTTGATGTTCTGTATATGATTTGTTTGAGCTAAACAACTTATAAGTGTTTAAAGATTTTAAAAAAATTCCACTAACTCACCTATGATCCTGCCTGAAGTAGCATGAAAGAAACACGTGATTAAGCTACACGTTTATATGATGTGTAAAACTTAAATATTGTGTATGTTTGGGTGTATCAGCACCCCAACTAGTGTAGTGTCCATAATGTGGACTCATGACCTAGGGAGCTTGGATGCTGAATGAAACACATCCTTATTAAGTCAGGACAGTAAAACTAATATTATTTTCAAAATTCCATTCCATCGATCTCGACGTCAGCAAGATGGAATTTTTCTGTGCATGATGGAAAATCGAATGCGTAACAAATCAAACAGCAGATCAGATGCTGTTCTGCGTCTTCTTTCTGCCAACCGGATGTCGCCTCTGAAGTGCTGCCCAGACGACGCTCCAAATGAGCGATGGCCCAAAGCCGGTGCACAGATTCATCCAGCCCGGAGTGACAGACTCATCCAAATCCGTCTGCCAGAACACGAATACAGCTCCGACTTGCTTACAGATGGCTCGTGTTCTCGTCTTTATTATCATAACTCACTCTTACTTGCCTTAAATAAACTCCTGTGTGGTTTATTCTGGGTTAACTCTTTCTCCTACAGGCCAAAAATGGAACGAAATTATTGGAAAAATGGAAGAATAACTTAGGGTTAGGGTTAGGGTTAGTAACATTGTTAATAACATTTTTTGCAGTAAATCAATCAATTTGTTTGAGTGTTCTTATTAACCTGTGAGCTGAAAATGAATCAACATCACACACTTCTGACCAATCGGATTCACGAATCAAGCAGCGCAGTAGATTAATCTAGAGTTTAGATTAATGCAGAGTTTTTTTTAGCAGGTTCTTACTCAGGATGTTATGGCTATGTTCCAGTTGTGACTTGAGTGGCTTTATAACATGGTTAATTTTCTAAAACAGGAATTGAACAGAAGATTTTTCTTGGTTTTTACGGGAATTTTATTAGGAGGCACTCAAGAACGTCTTCCATAGTAAGTCGATGACGTGCCCTGACTTTTCATTGGAGAGCCATGAAGTTTACATGAACATCCTATTGATAATCCATAGCAAGAGAAAGTTGTTTTTGTTTTGATTTTTTGATGACCATCTGGACCAAATCCTTCCTAACAAAACCCAACACGGACAAACACTCGGTCTCAGGGGCTTGATGCTCTCTGTAAGTTTCCAGAGCAGGGTTGAGCTCCTGACCTGCTCAAACATGAAGCATTCATTTAGATACACCTCATCTCCGGTGTGGCCTTGTGCTAGCAATCAAACCAACAAACCAACAAACCTGGAAGGAAGTTCAGACAAGCAGAACGAGGAAAATCCACCCAGTCGAGTTCCTTTTACCTTTAGTTTTTAGCTCAGATGTCAATCACTGAAGTAAAAATACTAAAACTTAAAGCTTGCTGTGTTTTTCCTCTGATTCTGTTGACAGGTTGAAGTTATCTCCTGTCAAAACCTGTTCCAATTATCTGCTGACCTTCAGGACAACAAGACATAACTCTCCACAGAGGTCAAGAAGCAGGAAAAGTGGTTTCAGACAAATAAACTGGATGATGCATGTTGGGATGATGTGAGCTCATCGTTTCTTTCGGCCACGGCATTTGGAAAATAAATAAAATTGCCTGATTTTGGAATATGTTACGATTTTTCAATGCTTTGCAATCAGAGTGTCTCCTGTGTCCTGAATATTTGCCACCATGTTTACAGGACGTCATCAACAGGAAGTCGATTCCCCATCAGCGCAGTACAGACTTTCTTTATTTCTAAAATCTAAGGAGAATCAGAATTGTTGCCCACTTGAATTATTTTATTTATATTTTTCACCATGTGGTGCACCTGTGTGTTTGGACTCGGGCCCGATAAAGGCGAATGTTTTAACTCAACTGCTCTTCCTACTCTCCTGCACCGTGCCAGCTTCATTCTGCCATAGAGAGGTCAGAGGTCATCTCAGAGGAGGCAGTAGGGAGGATGATGATGATGATTCAGCCTCACCGTGAGAGACATGGCTTCCTTGAGACGATCAGTTTGCAGACCTAATCAACGCACAGGATGTGTTTATCTTGTACACAGAGAAGAAAAAGAAGCATGCTTTTTGATACACACACACACACACACACACACAATGCAACAGTGAATTGTAGGCATTGCTCAGAACAACCGTGAGAGAAACCATCGGTAAAATATCCACATTTTAAAGGTCGATATTTTTCTATCCGCTTCCTCCTGACATTTTACGTCTCATCACGCTCATTAGTTTTCATAATCTGTCTCCGCTCGCCAGCTTGACAGTGTAAAGATTTTATGAAACATTTCGAAGGTCTTGTCATTTTAACGACGTTTCATACCCATGCTTTCATTCCATTGTGTTTTTCCAGTTTTTTGCGTCCGTTCCATTTTTAATAGATGAAAAGTACTTTTTGGTCCAGAGGAGCAGAGGAAGAGACTCGAGGCTGGTATCAGGAAATAACTCCGTTAGCAAATATTAATTGAAGGTGGGCTTGTAATGGAAAAATCATTTCTTTTCTGACGAGTGGGAATTCATTGAGGTACAACGTTTGAGAACTTTGTGGCTTGGTGGTTAGCACATTTGCCTCACACCTCCAGGGTTGGACGTTCGATTCCAGTCTCCGCCGTGTGTGTGGAGTTTGCATGTTCTCCCCGTGCCTCGGGGGTTTTCTCCCCCAGTCCAAAGACATGCATTGTAGGTTGATTCGCATCTCTAAATTGTCTGTAGTGTGTGATTGCGTGAGTGAATGAGAGTGTGTGTGTGCCCTGCAATGGGTTGGCACGCCGTGTATCCTGCCTTGATGCCCAATGACGCCTGAGATAGGCACAGGCTCTCCGTGACCTGACAATAGATCGGATAAGCGGTAGACAATGAATGAATGAACTCTTGCAGTGTGCAGTGTGCAGGAAACTAATCAACTAATGCGGTGGTGTGATGAAGCATTGCTTTTATACGTTGATTATGTTCCTGGTGCCCTGAAATGTTCTATTCCTCTTACAGTATTTTTTAATTCAGTAAAAAAGGGCATACAATGGAACCTCGGCATGTTGGTGGGTGTCTAAAAACAGACCTCCAGAGAAAGCTAAGTAAAAAAAAAAATGGAAGGATGAACATGAAATGGTGTTCTCAAACAGGGGAAAATGGCAACACACACACAAACACACAAAAAAAACACACACACACACACACTGCAGCTTATCTAACATATAGAGTAAAAATAAATAAATAAATAAATAAATAAATAAATAAATAAATAGAACCAGGAATCATGCACTTTCTTATCTGCAGGCTTGCATATGGCAGCAAGGTGTTGGTAATGTCATTATGCTTGGACACCTGGAGCTGTTGTGTGTTCAGCAGTGTTACACACCATTTATTTCTTTTTACACAAAGTCACGAAGGCTCTGACGTATTGATAAGCCCCTTGGAGGAAACTGACATTAGACAACTTCCTGGTGCTGACGATAATTTTTTCTAACTTTCTTTCTCTCTGTATGTTTATTTCTCTCAGTCTCTCTGTCTCTCTCTCTTTCTGTCTATCTCTTTCTCAGTCTCTTTCTCTCAGTCTCTCTCTCTCTCTCACTCTCTCTCCCTTTTTCTGTCTCTCTCTCTGTCTGTTTCTCTCTCTGTCTTTCTATCTCTGTCTCCCTCTCTCTCTCAAGCTATACATCCCACTCCCGAGCTCCCAGTGTTCTGAGTTCCCAGTGTGACTGCTTCTTCTTTCCGGACCTGCTCACTGCTGATCTGCTATTGCATCAGTCAAGGAATTAGCGCTAAGTCTATAATTAACTCAGAACCTACACTGACCCATTAGTTCCTTTAGAGCTCTCAGTTGAACAATTCCTTATGACTATAAACTGTTGAAAAAAGGACATTATTCATGTTTACATTATTTATTGTCCAGTGTCACCCAAATGAGGAAGAGGTTCTATTCTGAAGTTTCTTCTTCATATCATTTTAGGGAGTTTTTTCTCACCATCGTCACCTCAGGCTTGCTGATTAGGGATAAATAGTAACTTCACTTTAAACTTTATCATTTTTATTCTATGTTTTTATACTTCTGTAAAGCTGCTTTGAGACAATGTCCATTGTTGAAAGTGCTATACAAATAAACTGAATTAAATAAAAAAAAAAAGAAAGCAACTGGTATAAACTGGTCATTTTGTTTGTTACTAAACTCTTTGTGTCTTTACCTCGTGTGACTTGTAAAGCAGAAATATATGCATGAGTCATTTCTTAAAACTTGACAAGCTCATCTATAAACAAAACCCAGAGATGTTGTAGTGCCGCTGAACCTCCACAGGACATGATCAATTAACTGGAGCTTAAACTAATGATTCATGCAAATTTCAGATCTTTGCTTTTAATTACATTTTTTTTTCTCCACTTAGTCATGTTACAGGATGAAGAGCAATATTGCGTCTCTTACAGAGCTTGTTCTGTTCTGTACTCATTAATCTCCATATTTAAAAAAAATCCTGTTAACATAAAATATTATGTTTTTAAAAACTGTTTTGTTTTGTTTTTTATAGAAAACTACAGCTCATATATCTGTATATAGTAAGTCTCTGTGGATCCAGAGTCTAACCCGGGAATACCAAGCACGGATCAGGATTCCCAGCTCATGCATATTCATATCCTCATTAACAACTCACCAATGCTACATGCTACATTCAAGGGCTGAGCAAGTCACTTAACATCCGATTGCTTGGATTGTCTCCTTTTTCAGTTGTAATATGCTTTAACCCATTAAAAATGCTCCTGTTTTGCTGTGTCCATGTTGAAGATTGAGTGTCTTTGTCATGTTTCACTCCACAGTGCTGGTTAATATGAAACTCATATGAAAGTAGGCACTCAGGACTTTAAGAATTTGTAGTGTTTCAGAACTATTTCTTTCTTTCATAGTTTTCATCTAGTCTACTAGGGGCAGTATATTCATTGAACAGTTCCGAAAAACAAAAACGTTTTTTTTTTTACATACAAATGTTTGTTTCTTCAGAGTTAATGTTGATATTAAACCCATTTCTGCTCTCTGAGATGCCCCAAAAGCAGCTCAAATTTTACCTTCACCCAGTAAAATTCTGTGTAAGGTTATCAAACGGAGGGAAAAACACACGTCTAAAACACAATGAAAGCCAACAAAATCCTGAATCATTTTCTATCAGACTCACAGCCAGAAAATCATTTGTTTGTTTCTACTGATTGAAAATATCCCATAAGTCCATTTCCATTCTGTTGGCTCGGCAAATCTCGAGACTAAAACCAATCTTGCAGCTTTTTTACTGTCATGCTGCACTAAACTGCTTCTTTTCTAGCAACAAAGCTCTTTGAGGCAGCCGAGCTCTGCTTAATCTCCACAGCCCGAACATTTGGCCACCTGCAGCGACGAGGGAACGTGAACACCCCGGCTTTGAAAATGATTGCTGCGTAATGAACAAACATCCTCCCAGAGTGCGGCCTTCAGAGAGCAGACGCAGGCCAGGAAACCTCTGAAGATAAACAGCGTTGTTTGAGCGCTAAAAATGTACGATCAGCAAGACACTTATTGCTATTTGTAACTCAGATGTGTTTATTCCCAGCAGTTTGCTATACTGTAGCTTAGGATTTGGATCTGAGACAGCAAGCAGGAGCGAGGCCTGGATTAGTTTTTCACAGTGGTAATTTTCAGAAGGAAAAACAAATGCTAGGAGTATCGACTTTCCCTGCGCCAAAGTCTAACCTTTGGGGAACTTCTCGTTTTAATGTGCTCTGCTTGGCTGAAGATGCTCCGAGGCTTGAAACTCTCCACAAAGGTCACCAGCCTCATATTTATCCAGAGGGTTTCCTCTTTGCCCTTTACAGCAGCACAGTGACTCGTCTCCTTCGCGAACACTCGAGAGAAAGCTGGGGCGGAGCTGCACGGAGCGGAACGGAGCGCTGACACTTTTACTGATGATTGAGCAAGACTTTATCTTCTCAGCAACACCACTTTCTGCTGACATCCAGCGTCCAGCTCAGAGACACCCGGACACAAATTTATGAAGCCTGATTAGGAAATTAAAATAAATGTAGCTGAAAGCTTCCAGCATGGACCGAACAAAATAATTAAAATGTTACACAAGCGGCTACAGATGTGTAACACCCACTGCAGAAAAAAAACAACAAAATGATTCAAGGGAGCAACTAATGGACACTTCGGTCCCTGGATTGTTTGGTCAGAAAGGTGATTGAAGCAACTGAGGCATTTTATTTCCTACAGAAATGTAGGTCAAGTGAAAAAAAGGAACCATATTTATTACCACAGGAAGTTAGGGTCAGGGTACAGAATCAATCATGACACAGCATCCTGGAGCAGAAATGGTTAAGTCTTACTTTCACCACAGGCAAAAGGGGCAATATATACATAGAAAAGTACCAAAAAACAAAAATGTTTTATTTGGTTTATTTTTTTTTCCATACAAATGTTTGTATCTTCAGAGTAAATGTTGATATTAAAGCAATTTCTGCTCTCTGAGATGCTCCAAGTGCATCTTTGTCTAAAAAGCAGCTCAAATTTGATCTTCAACCAGTAAAATTTTGTGTAAGGTTCTCCAACAGAGGGAAAAACACATGTCTTAAAAACACTGAAAGCCAACAGACTCATTTTAGATCAGACTCACAGCCAGAACATCATTCATTTGTTTAAACTAATTGAAAACATCCCATAAGTCTATTTCCATTCCATCGGCACCATGGAACACTATTGTACTGGTACAAAGGGTTAAGGGAATTGCTCAAGGGCCCAACAGGAGCAGATTGGTGGTGCTGAGCCCTTTTTTTGGTCCATGTTAAGTCATATATCTTGTATATCAAGGTCTTCATTAAAAAAAAACACTCGGTCTAGTCTAAAATCTAAACTTCACCCCAAGCCCAAAGCTCTAAGTGAATCTTAGGCCAAAGAGGTCTAGACGGATAGACTTCCAACCGACAGTGCCGGTAGCACAAAGTTGATTTATTTATTATTATTATTTTTCTGAACACATAGACATTAACTGCAAGACATTTGCGGGCAAAATAAAAGCACAAGAGACCCTGCGTGATGCCTCACTTTACAGCCTGAAGACCAACATCAACAGCTGTAATGTTCTCCAGCCTCCATGCCTCTTTATATACAGGTGAAGAACAACTCCTGCTTTAGGCGGAAGTGTTTCTTTAAACTATATTCCATGTGGGAAAAATATGCAGAATGCAGAACCTAACATAGCTGTAGTATTGATATGACGAGTGAAGTAAAAGCTAAAAGTAAGATTTTAACTTTATATTGTATCACGGTTCTGATTTCTGGATTCTGACTGGTCAGAAGGTTTTGGTTAATTTCATGTGGATTCTAGAGGTCCTTAACCCTCAGTTATATAAAATGTAAGTCACTCTGGCTATAGCTCTCTGCCACAATAACCTGTACTTTATCATCACTTCAGTCTCATTTCTCTCAGAGGCAACAAAGAGACATGACTCAATTCATTCTTAATATATAAAAGAGTTGAAACTCAGAGAAACTATCCAAGTATTCAAAGAGCTACAATAAATGGCACCAATTTTATATCCAGTCAGCATGACTGCGCCTCAGAGACAAGTTCAAATGGCTGCGGTACAGCAGAACCTTCCGGACAAATCATTTCTGTCAACTGTCATCTTACCGTGAACTCTGATATGATGATCCACGGTTGAAAAAAAACATCTTATTACTGAAGATCAGAGGAACTAAATGACACTTGGATTGTCTTGAGGAAATGGTTAGACATGGGAGATCAGAGCACATAGAGAGTGTAGTAGTGTACTAGGGTAGTAAATTTCCCATCAGCCCAAGGATGTCCTGATCTTTCATCTGTTTCATGTTACTCCACATCAGCACCTGTAAGAAAGAAAGGGGGGAAAACTAGAGAGAGAGGGAGAGATGGAGAAGGAAGGAAGGAAGGAAGGAAGGAAGGAAGGAAGGAAGGAAGGAAGGAAGGAAGGAAGGAAGGAAGGAAGGAAGGAAGGAAGGAAGGAGGCAAAAGTAGAGAAAGATTTCTGTGTTCTTGTTGTTATAATGTTCTTGAGTTGTTTTCTTGAACCCATGGTCTGTTGGCTTCATACCACCATTTATGTTTGCTTGATAAATAATTTGTGTTTCATACATATATCTGGCGGGGGGCACAGTGGCTCGGTGGTTAGCACGTTTGCCTCACACCTTCAGGGTTGGGGGTTTGATTCCCACCTCCACCATGTGTAGAGTTTGCATGTTCTCCCTGTGCCTCAGGGGCTTCCTCCCCCAGTCCAAAGACATGCATTGTAGGTTGATTGGCATCTCTAAATTGTCTGTAGTGTGTGAGTGAATAAGAGTGTTTGTGTGCCCTGCGATGGGTTGGCACTCTGTCCAGGGTGTATCCTGCCTTGATGCCCAATGACGTCTGAGATAGGCACAGGCTCCCCGTGACCTGAAAATAGATCGGATAAGCGGTAGACAATGAATGAATATATATCTGGCAACCTCTCTCTTTCAAAATCCTGAATAACATATTTTGCAATAAAATCAGACTACTCAGTTAATCCCACTGTCTGGTGTCCATCAATGAGGCTCTGCAAAATTTTTCTTTATCTTATTTGGCTCAATCAGTTAAAGCTCTGGCATGAGGGTCAGCAGTTCAAACCCCAGCATTGCCAAGCTGACACCATTGGGCCCTTGATCAAGGCCCTTAACCTTTTCTGTTTCAGGGATGCTGTATCATGGCTTCTTCATCTCAAGATGTTTTTCTCGCTTATATTCATTTGCTAACTCTTTTTAACAGCAATCTATGAACAAGGGAATGGAATTAGCTCGGGTAGGTATACTTATTTTTCATTTTGTTCAAAGCCAAAAATCTGACCCCGAGGCTGATTCACGTCAGCGTTTAATTCACGATCATCAAAAAGCCGAGTTGCGCACGCTATTTGATTTGCCAACACGTTAGAGCTCGTCTCCGACCTCCCACCCAGGAGGGACAGAAGGAAGACGAGCTGTTCTCAGGCTGTCATCTGCGTCACTCCCTGATGTTCTTGTTTTTTGACAGCGAAGACGGTTTCATTGACTCAAATAGCATCACAAAATTTTGGGGGAGGGAAAACCTTAGGGATGACTGACAGAAAGAAAAATAAGCAAAAACCCCTGCGGCCATTTTAGCTTCTCCTGTGGGCGAAATGTTGGACCGTGGTTTTGGAACCGAGTGTCAAAATGATGTTTGTGTTGACAGACCTGACAAAGTGAAGGACATTAACGAATCTCCAGAAGAGACGGCAGAAATCGAAAGCGCTGACAACTTTATCCTAATGTGTTTTTCTTCAAAAGAAAAGCGAAAACATTGACATTTGAAAATATTAGAGTCATTCCATGGGGCACAAAATGTGTTTGCATCTCAGCAGAAACCCCACGGTGCTGATAAAACTCTAGGACGTGAACCCAAGAAAAACATTACACAAACTCTTTGCTTGTGTATCCTGGGTATGTGCCAGGATGCAAATGGCTTTTTTTATGCATACCTTGGAGATTTTGCTGTGGTTAATACTACAGGATTACACACTGCTTACTGATATGAGCTCTAACGGAGGAACATAATGGATTATTTCATCACTGTCAAAGCTGCACAATAGAAGCCAAAGGTGGAACAGGCTCGTTTCTGATAACCGCAGAGTCCTCAAAGGATAATCCCAGCTCCTGATTTGTAAAATTACAGAAATAGACTAACCTTTTATTTATTTATTTATTAAAGTAAGGCTAAATCTGTTTTCTGTGTGTTTTTCTTGTAGCTTAGGTGCTTAAATCTGAATCAGAGCCAGATTTGTTTAATTTGTTTCATACTTTTGTTTCATTTGCTATTTAGTTTCATTTGTTTTCTCATTGCACATAAGAAACACACACCTGTTGGTCTTTGAAGGGTCATGGGGGCAAAAGCGTGATCATACATAATATACAATAAATTATAATAAACAATGTTTTATATTTATGTTCTAAGTGTTAATGTTGAGTTAATATTGATAATTATAGATTTTTATGTTATGGCAATGAGGACAGTGCTTCATGTTGTAATGGTTGTATACGGTTATATAATCAATCCCAACAGTTCTTAAATGTTTTTGCTCATTTTACTTTCAATAAAATATATTAAAATCATTATGGCTGTTATGTTTGCATGTCTTAAATAAAACAGGACGTTACATGTGTGATAGTAGACCTTTATCCAAAAATGAGTGGTGTAAAACCTAATAAATACACTCTATCTGCTCTCTGAAACATTCATTAAGGATTAATCATCCATTCATCAATGTCTTTATTAATAATTTATAAATTTTAAAAAGATCTGTAGTTCATAATTTGGTATAGAGAAAATTGACTCGGACTATACTGGGAAGGCATGGAATATGAACAGTATGTAAGGGTTAAAAGAACAAAAATAAATAAATAAATTAATTAATTAATGAATAATTAATTAATATATCTGGCGGGGGGCACGGTGGCTCGGTGGTTAGCATGTTAGCCTCACACCTTCAGGGTTGGGGGTTTGATTCCCCCCTTTGCCATGTGTGTGGAGTTTGCATGTTCTCCTAGTGCCTTGGGGGTTTCCTCCCCTAGTCCAAAGACATGCATTGTAGGTTGATTGGCATCTCTAAATTGTCTGTAGTGTGTGAATGAGAGTGTGTGTGTGCCCTGCAATGGGTTGGCACTCTGTCCAGGGTGTATGCTGCCTTGATGCCCAATGACGCCTGAGATCGCACAGGCTCCCTATGACCTATGAATTATGGCTACAACACAAGTGTCTTTTTAACATATAATGCAACACATTACTGAGGGCAGGAAGCCTTTATTATCGCCACATATGCATTACAGCACAGTGGAATTCTTTTCTTTGCAGCTGAGGAAATTGAGGTCAGAGCACAGGGGCAGCTATGATACAGTGCCCCTGGAGCGGGAAAAGGGGGGGTTGTTGAGGGCCTTACTCAACTGCCCAACAGTGGTGGTGCTGGGGCTTGAACCCTGATCAACAACCCAGAGCCTTAACCACTTGAGCCCCCACTGCCCCAGGGACCATGATAGAGCCGACAAAGAAAAGACGTAGGATTACCACAGTGAAATCAATACTAAAAATGGTGGGTGGTGTGGTCTCCTAGTTTGGTCGGATCATCAAGTGTGCGCATTTGATGGAATATAAGGTTAGAAACTGTCCTTATGTCTATGATCTACTACATTTTTAACATGGGGAAGATTTGAAAATTGCCTAAGTGTGTAGCCAGACTAAGTCCTGGATTTGAGACCAACAATGCAACAGTGGATTAAGCAGATTAATTTCACCAGTAAGCCGTTCATTCGCATCGTTAGTAGCTCATTAAGCTGATTAGACTAAACTTGTTGTTGGCTTTCTTCACAGCAAAGCAACAGTGTGTGCAGATAAATAATCTGCTGTAGGTTTATTTCATCTGAACTGTAGGACTTAAATTCTTGTATTTTTTTCCTCGATTTCAGACAGCAAAAATTCACATGTTTATGGAAGTCACATGTGAGTGAACTGTCCTCTGATTGGTCAGAGCGCAGCTGTTCATGTTCCTGGGTTGTGCTTATAGCATAAACCATGTAGTCAGAGAGTCAACAGCTGTGTGAGGTTATATTGGGGTTTTCTTGTAAGCTGGAGCTAATATAATTGATCAGTTTGAACAGGAATCATCAAGAGGTTCTATCAAGACAGTGTTTTTACAATTCACCTGTTTCAGAAAAGATCCATTATACATCAGTTGGTTTGTTGGTCCTTTGGGTTAGATTTTTTTCTCACACCAAGTGAACAGCTCCAGAATTGGTTTACAGTCTGAATGAGATGATCATCTGCCCTGTTGTTTTGGTGCGAATCCGAGCTTGATTTTATGTTTACATACGGTCTAAAGGAAGAAAACACAGCAGGTGGATTAAGCAGATTAAGAGCAGCAACAACAACAAAAGGATGCTTCAAACAAGCCAAGTGTGAAAAAACACCAATTAGACACAAGCCTATTTTTTATAAAAATGGTCAAACAAAAGAATAGAAACAAAAGAAAACAAAATCTAGATGCTCTTTCAGACGTTCTTTTCAGATCCACCTTCCAGCATGATACACTATGTTGCCAAATGTTTTGGGACACCCCTCCAAATCACTGGATGCAGTGCCAGTCCCAAGCCTGGAAAAAGGGGAGGGTTGCGGCAGGAAGGGTATCCGGCGTAAAACATTTGCCAAGTTGTTGTGCGGACCAGTTGGCCCGCTGTGGCGACCCCGAACAGGGAGCAGCCGAAAGCAACTTCTTCTATCTACTTATTTATTTTTACTTGTAATGTAATTATTTATTAATTTCTTAAAATTAAAATCTTAAAATGACTTATTTCTTTAAATCACAATCTCCGATTCCGGTGTTGAGATGGCTCAAAGTAAATTCTCAAGTCCTCTCGTGAACTGAGATAATCCTGTGGTCGAGGTGAAGTTAACGGCCTCCGAGTCATCTGCAGTATGCCTTCCTGGGAATTTCCATAGCTGACCCTTAAGCGTGGAATCTTGCCAACTGCACCAGCTTGCTGGCTTGTTATGGAAGTTTGGAGAAAATAGCACACTGGTAGACACGGGCAAGAGTAAAGGGTTCAACAGGACCCAAAGCTCTACAAGAAATCTCAAAGAGGAAAGGGCCCTGATCATTTGTTACACTGAGTTTTTATTCAATTCAATTCAATTCAATTCAATTTTATTTGTATAGCGCTTTTAACAAAGAGCATTGTCTCAAAGCAGCTTTACAGAACATAAGAAACAATAAACATACAAACAAACAGTCCTAGATGTTAGAGAAAATTTTCCCTAGTGAGCGAGCCTGAGGTGACTCAAGCGACTGTGGCAAGGAAAAACTCCCTTAGATAGTATTAGGAAGAAACCTTGAGAGGAACCAGACTCAAAAGGGAACCCATCCTCATCTGGGTGACACCGGAGAGTGTGATATGAACAATGTCCTTTCTGCATTAGTTGTGTGATGCAGATACAGCATGTGTAGAATGTTGTGTGTAAAATGTCCACATAGGGTTGGCAGTGCTGCTTTGAAATCTCCAGTCCTCAGAAAGCAGAACCCGGCTGGAGCTGGTCCATCTCTGGATGCCACCGGAGCTGGCACAATCTCTGTGTGACTCGGGATGGGTAGAAGAAGGGAAACAAATGGAAAGAAATTAGCATAGCTGCTATTCATAGTATTAGCAGGCACTAATTTTTATAAACATGATTCAAACACAGAAAGAAAAAAAGAAAAACATTGTCACTCATAGGCCACAATACAACTCCTGATCAGGAGAACCTCATCAAGATCTACCTAAGCCGATTCTTAGCCTTGTCATCTCGTCTCCACCGCATTCTGACCCTCTAACAATTTGCACAAACAATCTCTGGTCACAAACAACTTTTAGTCACGTACACAGAAGCTCAGAACTTTTTCCTTTAAAATTTTCCATCACGGGGGGGGGCACGGTGGCTTAGTGGTTAGCACGTTTGCCTCACACCTCCAGCGTTGGGGGTTCGATTCCCGCCTCCGCCGTGTGTGTGGAGTTTGCATGTTCTCACCGTGCCTCGGGGGTTTCCTCTGGGTACTCCGGTTTCCTCCCCCAGTCCAAAGACATGCATTGTAGGTTGATTGGCATCTCTAAATTGTCCGTAGTGTGTGATTGCGTGAGTGAATGAGAGTGTGTGTGTGTGCCCTGCGATGGGTTGGCACTCCGTCCAGGGTGTATCCTGCCTTGATGCCCAGTGACGCCTGAGATAGGCACAGGCTCCCCGTGACCCGAGTGTAGATCGGATAAGCGGTAGACAATGAATGAATGAATTTTCCATCACATTGATCTTATACCTGCTGCCTCTTAAGGTTCCTTACAGATAGAGGCTGAAAACCTCAAGAACCAGGAGAACACCTAGTTCCTGGACTACTCTCCCTGTCTCATAATTTGCACAATTGGACTATTGGACATGTTTATATGTACAGCACACAGTCACTTTAACTCAGGACTGGCACACCATTGAACATGACACTTTAACTATGTCAATATTTCAACTTATATCTATATTCTGTCCACATCCATCCACCCATCTCACTGTAAATTTTACTTTCACTATTCTGTTTATTTCATTAGTATTCTATTCAATTGCTGTTTGTTTTTATTCTGTTTTTATTTTTAAATATTGTATAATGATAGTCTATTTTATATTATATTTGTATTATATTCTTTTCATGCTTAATATTATTTTTATTTTTGAATTCTTCTTTTCTTCTAGTGTATTTCTTATATTTTATAGTCTAGTTTTACATTTTTATTTTTATTGTATTTCTTATATTTTATATTCTAGATTTACATTTTTATTTCCATCATAAGAGTCATAAAAAATTTTCACTACGTGTCGTATTGTGTATGATTGTGTATGTGACATAAAATTTTATTTTAAATTTGAAGAACCTCACTGTGTCAAAGCCTAAACTTTAATTCAGCTAATAATCTGTGACTTGAAAATTGCTTCTTAGTAAATATTGACATCAGATAAATATATTTTTTATCAGTCTGACAGATATCAAAATATACTAGGAAGAAGGCTGGGTACAAATAGCAGGATGCAGATTTGCAAAGCTCATAGAAACTAATCCGTGGAGCTTTAAATGTCTGTAATGTGTTTCTACTGAGTCGATTGACCAAGGAAGGGTTGGTTACCCAAGCATTCAGGAACATTTTGCATCTTTAAATGAGTAAAAAATGAGTAAATCAAATGATCCAAATCGCACTGAAGTCTAATTCAGGTCTTGTTTAAGGGGTGAATACTGATGCAAAACGGCATCTCTATTAAAAAGCAATGTATTTCAATTCTGATTTAATAGTTTTGCCTTTTACCTTGTAAAAATTCAGAATAAATTTCCATTCAACTGGATAAAACTACAGCATTATTTTTCTGCTCTATTTTCATATCAAGGACAGTCCTTAAAAAAAATAAATAAATAAAAATAAAAACATTTCAGCACATCACCTGTGTAGGACTGTGTATGTGAAAAAATAATTTTTGAGTACACACCATCTCTAGGTGTAGTGGAACCAAAGGAAAGTTTCTAAATGAAGCCCCAGAAGACATAAAGAACTAGAAAACTAGAGCAAACTGAATTATTTAAGACACACACACACACACACACACAACTAGACAAAAAGAAATTGAAAAGGCACACACACATTCCACAAACAGGTAAACATGGTGACAATAGTGTAGTTGGGACAGTGCTGGAATTAGAAATAGCAACTGTAAAGAAAGCAGGAAGTAGATTTGGAAAGGCTAGCACATGATAGACAAAACATATTCGAGTCCAGTGGTCTATGAATGACATGTCAGAGCACTGCTGGATTCTCTAATCTGATTGGTCATAAGGTGATGATGAATTTGTGTTAAGTAAGGGTCTGTCTCTCTCATTAACCTATTATTTTGGCCAGTTTGAAAACATCAAGAGGAAAATGTTCCTGTATCAGCCAGTGATAAGAGTGACATATGAGAAGTGTAGTGATGCATACATTGACCCATGTGACCAGTCACCGCTTAGACTCCAGCAATGGGCTAATCTGTCGAAATAATAGGGCAAATTTATCAAGGCACATTGGTCCCGACAGGCCAGGACTTCACCTGCTGGGGTTTAATGACTGTATGGCAGGATAATCACCAGCGCAGCATGAGGACAGGGACATGAGGCTGGACACGTCCTCCATTGGTCTTAGTCATCCTTGAGCAAGCAGGAGTGTGAGTTGCTCTGGAGTAGAGGGTGGGCTTTATGTGCGAGCTATTAGTATAATAATACATTTCTATTAACGATGATAGCGTCACATGACACAAGGTGAACTTGACTTGAACTCAAATCTGTGATGTTTTGTTCATCACTGCTGATTATTAGGTTCACTGGATTTTACCGCAGAGGAAAATGAATGTCAGATCATCCACGAAAGCAAAAAATATATCCAGCTACAAGGGGAAAAAAGACAGAATCTATGAAGAAAATATAAAGAGTTCGAATTTAATAGAACTGTTGCAACTGTGTATCAGTGGATCAATAGAAATAAATCTAAATTATTAATAAAATGCTTTTTTTTAATTTATTATTATTATTTTTTATTTATGTTTGTTTTGAATGTATGTTTTTTATTTATGCTTGCAAATTCTTTATTTTCAAACTCTGTGTTTTTATTTGATTAAATTTTAGCTTAAAAAATCTTCTTCTTCTTTCGGCTTCTCCCTTCAGGGGTCGCCACAGCGAATCATCTCTCTCCACCTATCCCTATCTTCTGCATCCTCAACCCTTGCACCCACTAGCTTCATATCCTCATTAATTCCATCCATATACCTCCTCTTTGGCCTTCCTCTTTGCCTCCTGCCTGGCAGCTTCATGTCCAACATTCTTCTACCAATATACTCATTCTCCCTCCTCTGAACATGTCCAAACCATCTTAATCTGGCCTCCCTAACTTTGTCCCTCAAACGTCCAACATGAGCTGTCCCTCTGATGTACTCGTTCCTAATCCTGTCCAACCTTGTCACTCCCAAAGAGAACCTCAACATCTTCAGCTCTGCTACCTCTAGCTCTGACTCCTGTCTCTTCCTCAGTGACACTGTCTCTAAACCATACAGCATGGCCGGTCTCACCACTGTCCTGTACACCTTCCCCTTGATTCTCGCTGATATTTTCTGATCACACAGAACTCCCGACACCTTTCTCCACCCATTCCAACCTGCCTGCACTCGCTGTTTTTTGTCTTCACTTTTACCAAACAAATCACTACATATAGATATTTCTTTAATAGCAGCAATTTATTACAAGTAGTGGATGAGGAAAATGGAAAAAAAACCCTGTTTCCTTCATTCATCTGTAAGCTCTATCAGCTCTCTGTGAGCGAAGATACCTGCTTTTCAATTGCCGCTAAAAAAAAAATGAATTAAATGTAAATCAAAACAGGCGAAAATGAAGTTCGGATGGAACGGAGCGTGAAAAGAAAACCGTGCTCGTGAAAGGTAGAAAATGAGAACATTCTTCATGGATCATTTCTAAAAAAGCCCAGTGAAGTCACGCTGTAGCTTTCAGTCGGAAATGTTTTGCGCTACGGATTCAGCGTGTACATGTTCACATCAAGGGTTTTCATTCGTTTTGAAATCCACTCACCGTGACAGAAAACATCAACATCTTACATCTCGACGTTTTCTTCTGTCTGAGGTGTAAAAGTCTCAAACAGAAAGGCAAATGCGATTTTTCACTGTCTACCATGTAAACGTCAACGTTACCAATATTGGCATCCATCAGCCATAACATTAAAAGCACCTTGAACTCGATCCGGTTTGTGTTTCACTCCTTAAAGCTGTTCATTAGCTACTTTTTGGTTTGTTAGCATTTCCTGGAGTTCTCAAACTCTAATGTGCATAACGTTCTTCAGCAGACCTGAGTCATCAACATCTGTCGCTTTACAGAGACTTTTTAATTCCCTTTCTTCTGTTCCGCTGTTAGTCAGGAGGCCGGGATGTAATTAGGGCACTGCGTTCTCTCCTAACGAATGCAGATTAGCTGGTGGTGGAAATGTCACAGTCAAGAGCCACTCCCCTCAGATTAATCATCCTCATTACAGAGAAGAAGCAGGTAACTCACCATGCAGTCTGCTCGCTTTAACTGCATTTAGTTTCTGACTAAATTAGAGACACACACAGATCTCATGCAGTTTTCTCAAACTGAGACCCAAACTCTCCTTTTTACTCCTCTTTTTTTATTTTTTCATCCTCCTCCACTGCTTTGCTCATTTCTCACTCATTATTTCTTTTTACTCTCTGCTTCTTCTTCTTTGTTTTGCTTGCACTAAACCTCCTCCTCTGTCTTTTTCTTGTTCTACTCCTTCGTCCACTCCTCCTCTCTTCATCCCATTTTATCCTGAACTCTTTGTTACCCTGAGTTTGTATGAAGCGTAGCAGCTTTACCTGTCCAAAGAAATCTCGAAGAACATAACATCTTGTGAAGGAATCTTCTAAGGCATACACTTGAAGAACCTTTTTTCCCCACAGAGTGTATATGTGTATGTATATATATATATATATATATATATATTGTAGGAGTTGCGGGCTGCCTCAAAAATGGAGATGTATCACAGGTTTGGTGAAGGTCTTTGCTGCATGGTGGAGGGACAACAAGATCAGAAAGACAAAGGAACTGGTGGTGGGGTTCCAGGGTGGTAAAGATCCTGTAAGAACAGTAATCATCCTTAGGGAGGAGGTGGAGTGGTGGTGATGACTGAAGGGACCTAAAGATTGGACAGGACAGAAATAAATCTGCATTTATGGTACTTGGTACAGATAGACCAGCGTCATTGGCGGAGATGCCAAGAACTTCAATAGGCTGATTATAAAACTACAGGGCTGACTCTGAATTTACATCCATCCATCCATCCATCCATCCATCCATCCATCCATCCATCCATCCATCCATCCTCTTATTTTCTTTTTCCTTGTCAAAATTGGCATCCAGAGATTCTCCAGCTCCAGTTGTGTTCCATTCATGAAGATTACTTTTCCTTGTATTACATTCTTGGGGAAGAAAAAAGACCAATTAAAGACCTTTACATGTTCCTCTGTCATTTGGGGAAACCCTTTAAGGTTGGATGTAGGACTTTTTTAGGAGGACAAGAACCTGTAACTTTGTAAAGAACCCTTAAAGAACTATTATACTTGAGTGTGTACTCCTTCTTCTAGCTTTTCTCCTTTATTTGTTTCTATCTTTCTCTATTTGTCCTCATTCATTTTTCTCTTCTTCTTGAAATTATTATTATTATTATTATTATTATTATTATTGTAAATATTATAAAACAAAATAAAATTAAAATTCTAGTGCTACTACTGTTTTGAATAAAATATTTATTTCTTTATATCTCATTGTCTGTACCGCTTATCCAATCTATCCTCGGGTCACGGGGAGCCTGTGCCTATCTCAGGCGTCATCAGGTATCAAGGCAGGATACACCCTGAACAGAGTGCAGGGCACACACACACACACACACACTACAGGCAATTTAGAGACTCCAATCAGCCTAGAAGCATGTCTTTGGACTGCGGGAGGAACCTCACCAAGCACAGGGAGAACATGCAAACTCCACACCCACAGTGAGCGGAAGCGAGACCAGGACGGGTGAGGCAAATGTGCTAACCACTAAGCCACCGTGCCACCTATTTCTTTATATATTATTTCTTATTCATTCTAATTAAAAAATGTTCTTTAATAATAAAGAATTTAATATTCTTTTATTAATAAAAAAAGTGAGACATTTCTAGCTTTTCTCCATCTGAAGTCACAGCAGAAAAAACACGTCATTTTCTCATTCTAGCAGCTCAAGTTTGTGACCTGCTTTTGATTTTAAACTACCTTTAGATCAAAAGGTCAGGACCTTTCCTTGTTAGGTCGTTGTGAACAAAATCAGCACTTACAGCAGGATGAGATGTCAAAGTGCTTTCATTCAGAGAAGAGAAATAGAGCATATGTCTATAGCATAGAGCAAAGAGCATGTCTGACGAGCACACAAGGTCGAAAGGGCAACTGGTGGTGAAGAGAAGACAAGTGGATCGTACGTCATGTATGCTTCACCTGTCTTCTCTTCAGAAACAGTTGTCCTTTCGACCTTTTGTGCTTATCGTCATGCGCTTTGTATCTGATTAGATAAAAAATGCCTTAGGTCAACTCTGAGGTGATTCTAGGTCAGAGGTGTCTAATCTTATCTAGAAAGGGCAGGTGTGGTGTAGAGGTGCAGGGCTTCATTCCAAACAATCAGAAGCTACACTTCTCTAGTGTGTCTTCATGATAGACACTGTAGGTCTGCAGTCTATGGAAGATCAATTGGTTAACAATGGATTCAGGTGAGTCCTGCTTGAGCGGCTGATCAGCTGATCAAGAAAATTACAGGACTGACTCTGAATCCATCCTTCTCTCCATCCATCCATCATCTGTCTTTTTGTTTTCTTTCTCCTTTTCTTTATCACCATTCTTATGGATTCCTCAATTGCCCTGTGGGGAACATCTAAAGGTTCAGCGTTAGGGGTTAGGGTACTTGGGTAGAACCCAATGACAGTATTTCCTCAAAGAAAGCATTTCTAAGCATCTAACTATTCAAAGAACCCTTGAAGAACCTGTCAGTGGTAGCTCAAATGATTAAGGCTCTGGGTTGTTGAGCAGAAGATTGAGGTTTAAGCCCCAGCACTGCCAAGCTGCCACTGTTGGGCCCCTAAGCAAGGCCCTTAACCCTCTCCAGTCAAGGGTGCTGCACCCTGTGCTCTGACCCCAACCCTCTACGGATAAGATATGTAAAGAAAAAATTTCACTGTCCAGTAATGTATATGTGACACATAAAGGCTATCTTTCTTTCACACTTTACCTCTTCATCTTTCAATCTCCGTTCATTCTTTCCTCTTGCATCCTTCTTCTTATTCCTCAACCTCACCCAAGGCATAAAGATAAGCACATAAGACCTTATGTGGAATGTTCTACTACTTCAAAAAAATGCATATATACAGAAAATAAACCTCATATTTCACACATACTTACATGTTATACTGCAGTGAGATGGCTCTTTAGAATTTTTCTAGAATTTTTTTGGTACAATTTGTTTGGAGATCAGCAGCTGGAACAAAAGTGCTGAATCCCTTTATTGAATAAAAAACAGGAAGTGAGCAGAGAAAGAAATGTCAAATGATTATGTACTCGTGCTTGAACTGCTGCTATATTGAAATGTTGACCAGAAATGAATCAATTATTAAAAATTAATGAATAAATTAATTAATTTTAAATAAATAAATAAATGAATAAATGAAATTATAAAAAACAGTATGAAGTAGTTGATTCATAATGTTTTCCAAAGTCAGGGCATCTGTGGTTAAGATATTGTGTGGTGGGTCAAATCTCAGGACCCCCAAGCTGCCACTGCTGGGCCCTTAAGCAAGGCCCTTAACCTTTAATTGCTTTATTGTATGAATGACATAAATGTAAGACACTCTGGATAGGTGCGTCTGCAAAAATACCATACATGTAATCGCAAAAAACCTTTGAGAAAGATTACATGAAGAATCTGTCAAAATCTTTCTTTCTCACTTTCCCCCTTTTTCCTCCTTTTTCCTCCTACGTAGGTTTGGATTTGATGGATCTCAATCTCAATCTTGACAAACCCCCACCTCCCAGTTCAGGACTTGGATGATGAACCTTTGACTGCAGTTGACATTGTTGACAGCTGCAGGTCTCCTGAGATACGATATGTCACATACAGAGTATTGCACATCTGGATCCTGAAGATTCTTTTCATTCCTCTCTGTGAGATTGGTAAAGCACAAACATCTCAAATCTCTGCTACATTTCTGTTCTTTTGGAACGTGGTCATGATGTAGGATTTGAAACTGTCTGCTCAAATGTTGGCTTTTTGGTGAATGAGAGGGAATTTTTGTGGAAACCTCAACCTGGCAACCTTGTTAGAGAGCCATGAAAACCTGGGCTATTGGCATTCATCCAAACCCTCAACCTCTCTCTCTCTCTCTCTCTCTCTCTCTCTCTCTCTCTCTCTCTCTTTCTCTCTCTCTCTATGTAATTGCACTCTAGCCATGTCTGGTCTTTTATGCCAAGCCAGACGTCTGTACCCGTGCTATTGTGTGAATAGTAAACCAGCCCCATTCTCCCATTCTCTACTGTGCACTTTTTAGATGTCATCTTTTATCCCCTGTGTGCCATTTTTTACAGAATTTCTGCAATTTTTCATTTCTGTCTAGATCTTAAAAGAAGGCATCCCACTGAGAAAGCTCATTACATTTTAGCAGACATAAATGCAGAATCACGTCAGGGTTCTAGACGCATCCACTTGGTGCTACATGGTGTCAAATGTTGGCCCCATGTCTGGGTGGATTTCCTTCAGACTCACAAAAACATGCTAGGAAGTGGATTGTCTAAGATAAACTGTGCCTTGGTGTGAAAGAGTGAGCTGAATTTGGGGCAAAAATAGCAAAACAATTAATGAGAGAGAGTTAGACAAAAAAAAAGCCATTGAGTGGAATGTCAGAATCTTCGAATTTGAATATATATTAATCAATTAATGTAAACACTAGCTTTGATTTATTTAAAACTAAATAAATAAATAAATGTGTCCCACACAATAACTCTTAGCTTATTAAAGAGCAATGAAATTAATTGCTAGCTGAAGGACCACACACTTGTAAACGTGCTGTGTCTACAGCAAATTGTGAAAAAGTTTATAAATCGATAAAGGATGCGCTTTTATCTATTTGTTGACAAATGCAAACAGAATTATTTATTTGTATAGTTGTATATTTGGCTGAATTATCTGATGAGAAATTGGGCAGCCTACATGAAATTCTGAAAGATGTGAGATCCACACGCTCTGTTCGGCTCTCATGGTAATTACCAATCAAGTTTAATTAGTCTGATGGTTTTGCCAAGTCTGTGTGTGTGTGTATATATATGTGTGTGTGTGTATGTGGGCGAGACAGTTATTTACTTTCCATCATTCAAAAACAAACAGGGCTATAAGGTCAAGTCTGAATCATCCATTAAATTGTCATTTCATCAGATATTATCGGGACACAGAGCCAGACTGCTGCCCTGCTTGTTGAGGTCCAGTCTCATGAGGTGCAATCAATAAATGAAGCAGGGAATCAAGCAGGGACTAAGGTACGCATGTGAAACGCTTCCCCAGCGAGCAACTAGTCGGTTGTAACACAATCACAGTGTGAGCCATCAATCAAGCCTTTTTTTCCACATCAAGTACATTTTGTTTGAAGATCAGCAAAAAGTGCAGAATAGTTTTATTGAATAAAAAAACAAAACGTGAGCTGGATTTATGATTAAATCTCATTACTCAAGGTTCGGTAGTATTTGTAGAATGTTATACACAATGGATTTTGTCCCAAAGCAGTTTTACAGGGATATAACTTTTCAGAATAAAAGTGTTTAAAATTTGAATTTATATTTATCCCTAATGAGCAAGCCAGATATGAGGGCAGTGAGGAGGAACTCCCTAAGACAACATGAGGAAGAAACCTTAAGGTTTCTTACCCAAAAGGGAAGCCATAATCATCTGGGTGACACCGGAGAGTGTGATTATAAATTATTTCCATGAGCAACTTCCTCAAAAATACCTATTTTTAATCCCTGATTCACTATTTAAAAATGTGACCAATCTTTTTTTTTTTCCCAAATTCAGTGCAAAACCTTTTGGGACATTACAATTTTATGTCCATGGACATGTCCTACAGTGCTGACAGCTCATTAAGATCCCTTCCTTTACTGAAAAAAAGGAATTGTCAGATTGAAGAATAGTTTAGGTTCAAATACAGTGAAATCTCCGCATATGAATGCTCTCCCTTAACCATTTTCGCCTTAAAAATTCATATTTTGCATTTATAAACCGAACATATGAACCAAACCGAATGCCAGCTAAGTTGTGCATACGTCTGGGATCCTTTCAAAACTTGCTTGTGTCAGTGGAAAGCCAACCGAAGCCAAACGAAGCAAGTTTACAAAGTTTACGGTTTGTTTTTCAGTCAATGAAAGCTGTTTTGAAAGAGTCAACCCACGATACCAACGTTACCTTCAGCATGCGTTCAAAAGCTAGGTGATTTTTCGGATGTTTTTTTGTTGATAGATTGGTGGCGTGGGTGCTCTGTTCTATTTTCAGCCCAAGCTTAGTGGCACGGCTTCCTGTGAGGACTCCTGACATGGAATGCTTGGCTTGGGTCAGTTCATTGTAAGCAGCCATACAGTTTACATACACTTCGTTTTGGTAATATTGGTCATATTTTTGGGTGGCTGGAATGGATTATCTGCATTTACATTATTTCTTATGGGACAATTCATTTTGCAATACAAATTCCTGCCTCCAGAATGAATTAAATTCGTATGCCGAGGTTCCACTGTATTAAGTTTCTCAAAATCTGCTTAAACTAAACTTCATTTAAGGAAGTTTTTAAAGTCTAGAATGATCAAAACTAAACCTGTTACACTGTAAAATCTCACAAAGATATTGCAACTGATGGGTTAAGTTAAGGAGCCTTTATCGGTCACATTTACATTACCACACAGTGAAATTCTTTCTTCACATATCCCATCCTTGGAGGGTTGGGGTACGAGTGCAGGGTCAGCCATGATGCAGCACGCCTGGAGCAAAGGCTTTGGGGGGCCTTGCTCAGGGGCCCAACAGTGGCAACTTGGCAGCCATAAGCACATGAGCTACCGCAGTATAACTAGCTCTATAACTATAACTATAGTTCAGATAATTGAAGCACGTGTTAGAATAGAATAGATGTTAATGTAGCTGTAGATAATGTACAACACCAGTGTTTTGGGTTTGATTCTCAGCTCAGGTGTGCACTTTGGGGTTTGAAATCAACGCTCTTATGTTCATGTCAATTTAATCACTTGGAACTGATTTTTTACACATGTGAATTAAGAAAATTCAACAAGGTTTTTTTCACTGTTAAATGGAAGATGATGTCTATAAGTTTTTCCACACCACGACTCCTAATGCAGTTAAAACATCATCATCATCATCATCATCATCATCATCATCATCATCAATGATGAACAGTAAAGTTATCAGGAAGATTTCTGGACTTTCTGGAGAAGTGGGCCAACACTGTGCCTTGGGTGTTTCCTATCATTTGCTGCATATTTGGCTTGCAAAAGACTAATCTAATTAATTGAATATATAAAAAAAGCATCCGATATGACTTCATTTCTACATGTAGTATATAATTTTTTTTTTTAATCTATGACCAGGAGTGAATTTAAATTTAATCACCAGTCAGCAGTGTGAACTTCTTTCAGCGACTCCTGACAAAAGCAATTAAGGTCAGCTCTCGAGTACCATCTTGAAAATGTTAATGCTTAACACTCCGCAAATTAAGAATCATGCCTCAAGGACCTTATGATAAGCAACAGGCTTTTTTTTGGAAAAGCTTTGAAGCTGGCAAGACAAGTGCACTTGAGTCAGCCTTGAGACTTTCAGCATGCTGCTTGGCATTCTGAGGCTGAGACTCGGAGGGAATTAATGCTTTTGGCTCTGTAAAGCTGAAACTAACCCCTCACAACCCTGCACAACCCCATGGCATTACTCTCTAAGCCTGACTGTGTTTTTTTTTTTTTTTGCACTCCATTTCCTTAAATGATAGCACTGCCTCGGGCAGAAGAGGACATGCTTTCCTACCTCACTTCCTGCCCTCTTTTTTTATATAAAGGAATCTAATATAAAGGAATGCTGAGCCAAGCAAAGCCAAAGCTCATCCATCTTCCTCTCTACACCCCATGAGGCCTTGTCTTCATCACACGCCTGTCTCCTTTTGTCTGTTCAGAAACATGGCCAGCTTGCTGAAATTCAATCAAGAAACAAGGTTTTATCTGTGTTTAGGCTGTTGACCTTGCCTCCTTTCTCATGATGGGCGCGATTCAGAGCAACGTATTATTTCTGAATGACTCTTTTGAGCGTTTTGGAGAGGATAAATATCACTTCCATCCTGTCTTTGCTCTCTGAGGTTTGTCATAGCCGGTGATATAATATTCACATTCAGTATAATAGGAATGGTCTATGTTTATGAATTAAATTTCCCTGTATTCAGATCATTTGTGATTTTTATAGCAGTTTATTTACATAATAAGTGATTCATTCTAAGTTCAAACTTAATAAAACACGAGTTATGACCTCATTTAAGGCCTCATTTAACAATCTGGATACAAACTAATTTATTCAATAAAACATGCAGCACAAGAACAAAGGCTTTCGGGGGATGTCCAGTCATTTGGGAAAAACATTTGTTTCCAGTGTTTGCTCTTGAATTGGGGAAAATTTACATATCAGAGACTTACTAATGTAATTGGCATCAGATCTTATCTGTTCCTCAGTTCCTATGATCCTCTGGACAGAGATCATACCTGGAATCTACTGGAATCACTCTCCCAGTATAGGGGTCACAGCCACTAATATGTCTATTACCACTGGGACCACTCTGGACTTCATCTTCCACATCTGTTCCAGTTGTTCCTTCATCCCTGGATACTTCACAATCTTCTCATGCTCCTTTATCCTGATGTTACTGTCAGGTGGGATTGCCACATCGATCACAACCGCTGACTTTTGCTCCTCGTTAACAACCACTATGTCTGGTTGGTTAGCCAGCAGCTGTTTGTCAGTCTGGAAACTGCAGTCCCATAGGATCTTAGCTCTACTGTTCTCAAACACTTTCTTGCTGTGTGTGTGTGTAGTGGGACTTTGGGGCTTCTAACCCATATTCAGCACATTTTTCTATATTCTCAGCCGCTAGCTTATGCCACTCGGTATAGCATCTATTTATGTCTCAGCAGTTTGGGGAGCATCATCCTTTTCACAGCGTAGTCTCTGAAATACAAACAGACAGAGAGGTAACTTTCCATAAGGAATCCTTTCCTGGACACGACTCTTACTTCCCCCCTACTGATGAGCCTAGCTCCCTTCAAGGGGCTTCTCCCGGAGGGTGAAGAGTTAGGAGTTAGGAGGATCCTGATTGGTCCACCAGTTTTTGGCGCGCTTTTAACTGCCCTGCTTTGCAGCCACACTCAGCGGCGCTGGCCGTGGTGCTGAAATGCCACTGTCACTTCAGCACCACTGTTTTGTGTGGATTGAGTGTGGTGGCGTGATCACAATATATGTATACAGTGTGTGTGTGTGTGTGTATGTGTGTGTGTATATACCTATTTAATAATTCATTATTAAAGACAGGATTTGAAAAAAGCAATCCAAAACAAATATTGTTAGATAATGTTAGGTAATTACACAATCATTCAATAAGGACAATGGCACCTTAAGAAAGGAAAAGGTAGAAGGAAGAGTAAATTTGTTTGTTTTTTTTTAGCTGATGTGTTACAATGGCTGAGCGAGATCCTGATACTGAAAGATTATGATTAGGAGGTACACATGAGTAGAAAGAAACTCAATATTACTGAAAAAGTATTATTTTTGGGCCTATGTCTGTACAGGTGTGCACATACCTGTGGCCATATAGTGTAAATGAGTCCTGGTGTTTTTTAATTGCAATTAAATTCATCCTGCATTATATTTAAATGTTTTAATACTAGTTCAAACTAACCACATTGTAGTATACTGTTTTTATTGCTAAAACTACTGTCCAGATTTTGTATCAGTTTGCATCTCTCTCTCTCTCTCTCTCTCTCTCTCTCTCTCTCTCTCTCTCTCTCTCTCTCTCAGCAGGATGAAGTAATAGTGTGTACTGGAGTGTTCTAGCAGTTTGGGGTCAGACCAGAAATGAAGAATAGCACCAAAGAATCCATGTGAAAAATGAATAAATAAATAAATCGTTCAAAGTAAAAAAGTACAAATTCCCAAGTGGCACAAGAAAAAAACAATTGCCTTTTGTAAGTTTGAACTGAGAGTCAAAAGAAAGACAGAAAAATTAGTCATTCTGTGTGTGTGAGAACGATGTCATCACTCTTGTACTTGTCAATCAGAGTGGCTCTAATCAATCATGAATGTCTTTGAACTTGGAAGAGGGAAGAGAGAAGGTAGGGCTTTCTTTTGACTCTTCAGCATGAGCAAAAGATGTGGAGCCTTTTCTTGTCTCTGAGGAAGCCTGTGCTAGCCTCACCTGTCATGGTAGCTATGATAAGGAGAGCTAGCTAGTGAGTGGGAATTACAAAAAAACTTTTTATCTTTTTATAAGAATACTGAAGAGTGTTCTTCCTATTCATATTACTACCAGACTATGCCCTGAAATTACATTCTGGCTCTGGTTAATCAGGATTATTAGATAATATCTGCACAGAACTGCTCAGCAAATAGAACACCACCACAATCTTAACGGAAAATCTTATCAGTATTCAGGTATTCAGTATTCAGTATCAATCAACGTGAGGGTCATGTATTTTTTGAAAGTGCATTATTGATTGTTGCTCTATGATATCAATTTGTTTGCGGTGTTCCTTCCACTTTTTCTTTTGTCCAACTATTTTAAACATCCGTGAGTATATCTTGCTAAGAGTAGTTTCTTCAGGGCTTGGCAGAAGGTCAGCATCCTTTAACCGTCTCCTTAGCAAGCTCTATTTTTAAAACCTAACTACTAGTTGCAGAAAATGTCAATTTATTTTGTAAGTTTATGACCTAAGAAGAACTCAATAAAGTATTATATATAGGGTGTTTATATATATATATATATATATATATATATATATATATATATATATATATATATATGCAGTGATTCATGCTGGAAAACAAGAGATAGTTGGACAATTTCTGATGACGATTTTGTTATAAAGAGCCTGTAGGTAATCAATTGCCGAAATGCCACCATTTTCGAAGCCACATGCTGTTTTGCAGATTTGGCCTGGCTAAATTTACATTTATTAATTTGACTGCTGCTGTAATCTACTTACAAGTGGATCAGAATCCAATCCAGGACTCAAGCTGAGCTGGTGAGGGTCTGGGCCAGCAGTGGCTCACTGGCAGTCCTTGGATTTGAACCCCTGTTTTTGGCATGAAGCCTTGGTTTGATGATGCAATTCCTCAAAATATGGCTGAAACAATATCATATATAGGCAAAAGACATGATGTGATCAAGAGAAGGTCATCGGTGTCAATGATAAACTTCTTGGGCTGGAGACAGAAGGTGAAAGGGAAAACTGTTCTTAGTGAAATATGTTCATGAATTGAACAGATAATATTCTGTAAACAGAGACTACAAACACAGATAGAGATTTAGATAGTGTCCCTTTGATATGTATCCTACTGTCTTCATCAGTCGCTTACATCATGAGATATCAATTTTCCAATCGTTATAAAAAAGATAAAATAATCATTAAGCATATATCAAGAACTAGGTCTAGCATTAGGGGATGTGGCAGCTTAGTGGTTAAGGTGTTGAACTATAGCTCAGAAGGTTGTGAGTTTGAATCCCAAGCTGCCACTTCTGAGCCCCTGAGCAAGACCGTTAACCATCAGTTGAATTAAGTTCTATAAAATAGGATACATTCTGAGTCACTCTGGAAAAGGGCATCTGCCAAATGTGGTAATGTAGGTCAAAATATTCCCACTTACCAATAATTAAAATTCATGAAATTTCCTCCAAACTATCATTTTACAATTCTTGGCCCCAATCATCGCTGCTCTCTGCTACCTATTTGCTCTCTAAGACCTCATGTAGATCCATGGTTTGCTTTCCACCTTGTTTCATTTGTACAACAATGAGCTCTTACACACAGTCAGCTGGAGAAGTGAGAAGTAATCCGGTATTTAAGCAGCAGCTATATCCACTATTCCAGGATTCTGACTCTTACGCTGGCATCCGCAGAGAACAAGTCTGGTTCAATTAATGCTTACAGAGCAGGTATAAAGCTCCTGTGCACTCTTGTGTGCTGTATAGGATGGAGATTAACAGTGGCTGAGGAGATCCTAGATTCGATATCTGATTGTTTCCCAGCAGCTCCTTGATTCACAAAAGATTCACTTTGGGGTAAATTCTATTAATGTAAAAAGTGGGTTGTTTTGTTGATGTTATTTCGTATTTCTATTTTCTAGCATCATCAATGGAAAAAATGGAAAACAAATTCACATTGTTTCCCACATTTCCATAAAGATGAAATGATGAAATCATGCTTGGATTTTGAAAACAACTATAAAGATTTTCTGGATTTTCATTTTTCTGTTATCCCATGCCTTGCTCCCAGTGTTTCCGGCATAGACTCCGGATCCACTATGACCTTAAGTAGTATACAGATGGTACTGAAGATAAGAAGTATGATGGCTAATCATGCAAGCAAACCTTTCCCTTCCACTACAGGTGCTGATACATATTACTAAAATGTAGCCAAGAAGTTCCTACTTTAACAGGAAGTAGCCATCTGACTGGCATTGCAATCGATCGCATTAATGTGCTGGAGCTGGTTGAAACGTTGTTAAGAGCATGACGTTTGAAGTCCCTTTCCCAGAATTCCATGCTATTTCTGATAACCTCCTATCCCTAATCATAATCAAGTCTTTCAATGCAACACAAACTCAATTAATGCTAACATCTTGGCAATGGTTCAAAGGATCTAAACAAAGGTTTAAATCTATTTCCTGTGCTTGTGAGGCAATTAAAATATAGAGTACAGAGAAAAAGAGAGGAGAGAAACAGAAAGGGCATTGATGACATTTACCTTATGTGATTTCAGGACAAATTATAATTTGCAGACTAATGCGGCTCCCCTAGCCTAAACGAGCACCTAAAAAAAATGATGGATGGCGATAATCTGAGCAGTCAGCGGAGCACGTCGGTCGCCTGTTCACCCGCACAGACATGTTTAAACACACGGCGAGTGGAAGACTGGTGAAAATGGAAAGCCAAAAATAACTCCACTTGACTAATTGCTTGAGAAAATGGCCTTGCTTTGCAAAAATAATGAGATGATGAACGTTAATGGGAGCGAATAAGAAATAAATCAGGAAAGTACTTTCTAAGGTCATGTGTAAAGCTGTGATATTTTGCTCCCGAGGGCTGAAGAAGCAATTTGGGCTGAAAGGTTGCAATCGTTTCTGTCATGATGCACCTGCGAATTAATTAAACTCAGTGTCACAAAGAAATTCAGATGTAGATTTAAATCCCTAATGAGCAAGCCAGAGGCGACAGCGGCGAGGAAAACCATAGCGTCAGGAGGACACCTTGAGAGGAACCAGATTCAGAAAGGAAACCCATCCTCTTCTGATTGACACCGGATAACAGGATTATAAATTATTACAGTATAGGGATGAAAAGAAGTACATAGTAGTTCTGAGCTGAGCACTGGACAGTCTTCATGATGACAGCATTAGCTATTAGGTACAAACGTATCCATTATCCAGGGTTTTCAGAGACTACACACTGAAACATAGATGAGATTGGAGTATAAACTGTTTGTGGGAATACATGGAAAACTAAACACAGGATAGAATTTGAGACCTAAGTTCAGAAAACTCAATGAATTGAGGGCAAGAAGCCATTATTATCGCCACACGTACATTACAGCACAGTGGAATTCTTTTCTTCGCATATCCCAGCTGAGGAAGTTGGGATCAGAGCACAGGGGTAGCTATGAGGGCCTTAAGGGCCTTGCTCAAGAGTGGAGCTTGGTGGTACTGGGGCTTGAACCCTGATCTTCCAATCAACAACCCAGAGCCTTAACCACTTGATCCAACACTGCCCCTAAAATAGCAGAAGTGTTGAAATGTATTCAAGATTTTCCTCAGTTTTTTAATCTTTTTCCATCAGTTTGAAAGCCAGTTCATACTGGAAGCACGTCAGTATGTCTAAAACTGACATCTCAGACAAAATATGGCCAAATATTTAGTTTATTTTGGTTCTGGCTTTAAAGAAGCCAGATGGACTGACTGGTAGCCTGAAGAATTTTAATATAAGCAACTAGTTAGATCTGGAATTTTACGTAGCATTCATAAACAAGCGTGTTAGCTTAGTGGTTTAATGTGTTAGGCTAACAATCAGAAGGTTGTGAGTTCGACTCCCAGTTCCACCCAGCTGCTGCCACTGCTTGGCCCCATCCTTGAGCAAGGCCCTTAACCCCCAATTGCTCAGTTAAAAATGTAAGTCCCTTTGGATAAGGGCGTTTGCCAAATGCCAGAAATGTAAATGTAAGCGGAATGACACAAACAGGTAACTTCACTGGTGCTTGGATACTAAATTTTGGCACCCTTGGAATCTTGCTTATCCAATTAAATCAGTGGCCTGCACAAGTAACTTTTGTATACAGCAATGTTTGAAATGCTATCACCATCTACTGGACTACAATGCTTATATTAGTGGGGGGTTTTTGTGGACAATTTTGGATTTCTGAAACTGCTGTTCATGTGACTGGAATTTTAGGGAGATGTAAAAGGCAAATTTTCAGAAATATCTGTAGACATAAACAGGGCCTTAGCAGAAGTTTTCAACATACATCTCTCTCTCTAATTCTCTCCAATTCTCTCTCTCTCTCTTGCTCTCTCTCACACCTCTAGTGGCCTACTCTAAGCTAAACCTTGGATAAACCCCTCAGTGAGCTGTGACTGTAGGATTAGAGGTTTTGCTCCACTTCTTCTAACTGAATGCAAATGGAGAGTGAACTGTGAGGTGAGGGTTAAATAAATCCTTTTATCGCACTTGTCAATATTGGAATTAATCATTCAGATGGTTGTTGTGTGAAGAGCGAATTATCTACATTTCCATGCGCTCTGCTCACACACACGTCAATCTGGCCGAGCCTGAGAGAAAGGTCAGCCAGGGGAAGTCTGTATCTCATCAGCGTGCATTAGCCATTTAATAGCCCAACATGTACTACCATGTTTACTTGTAACTAACTGCTTGGAATAAAAAAAAATAAGCCAAAATAACATTATACAGTGGGGCAAAAAAGTATTTAGTCAGCCACCAATTGTGCAAGTTCTCCCACTTAAAAAGATGAGGGAGGCCTGTAATTTTCATCATAGGTACACTTCAACTATGAGAGACAGAATGAGAAAAAAAAATCCAGAAAATCACATTGTCTGATTTTTAAAGAATTTATTTGCAAGTTTATAGAAAAAGATTTTCGGGGGGTTGAGATCTGGAGACTGGCTAGGCCACTCCATGGACCTTGAAATGCTTCTTACGAAGCCACTCCTTCATTGCCCGGGCGGTGTGTTTGGGATCATTGTCATGCTGAAAGACCCAGCCACGTTTCATCTTCAATGCCCTTGCTGATGGAAGGAGGTTTTTTACTCAAAATCTCATGATACATGGCCCCATTCATTCCTTCCTTTACACGGATCAGTCGTCCTGGTCCCTTTGCAGAAAAACAGCCCCAAAGCATGATGTTTCCACCCCCACGCTTCACAGTAGGTATGGTGTTCTTTGATGCAACTCAGCATTCTTTCTCCTCCGACAACACGACAAGTTGAGTTTTTACCAAAAAGTTTGGTTTCATCTGACCATATGACATTCTCCCAATCCTCTTCTGGATCATCCAAATGCTCTCTAGCAAACTTCAGACGGTCCCGGACATGTACTGGCTTAAGCAGGGGGACACATCTGGCACTGCAGGAGTTGAGTCCCTGGCGGCGTAGTGTGTTACTGATGGTAGCCTTTGTTACTTTGGTCCCAGCTCTCTGCAGGTCATTCACTAGGTCCCCCGTGTGGTTCTGGGATTTTTGCTCACCGTTCTTGTGATCATTTTGACCCCACGGGGTGAGATCTTGCGTGGAGCCCCAGATCGAGGGAGATTATCAGTGGTCTTGTATGTCTTCCATTTTCTAATAATTGCTCCCACAGTTGATTTCTTCACACCAAGCTGCTTACCTATTGCAGATTCAGTCTTCCCAGCCTGGTGCAGGTCTACAATTTTGTTTCTGGTGTCCTTTGACAGCTCTTTGGTCTTGGCCATAGTGGAGTTTGGAGTCTGACTGTTTGAGGTTGTGGACAGGTGTCTTTTATACTGATAACGAGTTCAAACAGGTGCCATTAATACAGGTAACGAGTGGAGGACAGAGGAGCCTCTTAAAGAAGAAGTTACAGGTCTGTGAGAGCCAGAAATCTTGCTTTTTTGTAGGTGACCAAATACTTATTTTCCACCATAATTTGCAAATAAATTCTTTAAAAATCAGACAATGTGATTTTCAGGATTATTTTTTCCTCATTCTGTCTCTCATAGTTGAAGTGTACCTATGATGAAAATTACAGGCCTCTCTCATCTTTTTAAGTGGGAGAACCTGCACAATTGGTGGCTGACTAAATACTTTTTTGCCCCACTGTAGTAATAGTGTAGCCAAGAATAGCCAGTTGTAATGACTTCCTCTTAATGGTGAAATGTTATGTAAAGGATTTCTTGAATTTTTGGAATGAATCCAAACAAATAAACTTTATTTAGACTGTCTTCTGTCTTCTCTTACTCTGACCTGGTAATATACATATATTTATTCTAACACATCTAACTTTTGATACCCGAATTATTCCGATACACCTTGTATTTCCAGAGATATACTCATTTGAATTTGAGCATGTCTTCAAGCCTCAAAAAAGAGGCCTCAGTTTGAACAAGATCATGAGTCATGCGGTTAAAGGTTTACATTCCTCCCAGAAAATGGTTCACATCTATGGTATAAGCATAAAATTGTAGTCAGAAATGTTTACAATAATCAACATTGGTTGTAGGACGTGTATAAAGTAGCTCATAACAAAGCTAATCCTATAAATCTCCAAGAAAATACTTAAATATTCTTCTAGAATATTCAGCAAAACCTTCAACTAATGTTCGGTCATCTCATTCTGGAGATCCATCTATAGCTCAAGGTTTCATTTCTCTGCACCTGACAAATAGTGCCATTTGGTCGGCATTCTGTCTAACACGCATGCCATATGGATGACAGAGAGAAAAAACAAAAGATTCTTGACGTCATATCAGTTAGGAATTTATTCACACATGCTAGAGCATGAAGAGAAATTGAGAAACACTGATATCCTGATGATCCTTTATATCGAATCTCTCCGACAAAGATTTCTATTGCTTCTGCTAATCAATACTAGTCAATTATTTTTGACCTTGAGAGTGGTGTTTTAGAGGAATTAGTTTCTGAGAATAAAAAAAAAAAAGAATCTTTAAATGAAACCATTTGGAAGTTTTGTCATTTAACTTTAAAAAAAAAAACATCCATGGATGATATAGAATTCTGGTATGGAAATATTTTTTTTTATTTCATTTCATTTCATTTCATTTCATTTCATTCATTCATTCATTCATTCATTCATTCATTCATTCACTCACTCACTCACTCACTTACTTATTTCTTTGTTTTTTGTGGTATCCATCTCAGCAAATTTCCAAATAAAAATAGAAGAAACAGTAAGTGTGATGATACTGATACAGACACTGCCAAGACTCTGAAGCAAGATATCTTATGTTAAGGTCATGTATAGATATCACACAAAGGACAATGCCAGAAATCTTGAGACTCAAGTTGAAGACCTTAGTTGGTGTGTGGGTGTGTGTTGAGAGTGTGTACACACTTTTGACTTGTGTGTGACTGAATCACAGAATAATATTATTCACAACACATGACATTAAGAGTTCTTTGGTTTAACTCAACACTTATGCAAAGTAGGGAAAGAATTAATCTGCATATAACAAGCAGGACTGAGGAAATGTGCGATGTTTATTACAAAATCAAAACAATATCAAGATCAAGGTCAAGATACAAAAAAATCACAGAGATCCACAAGCAAACCAGACAAAAAGGAACAGACACAGTTATCACAGAATATTAGGCTCAGAGATTAGTATCAGGAAGTTGGCAAGACTTCGCAATTACTGTATGTTTGACTGCTTAAACTTCCTGTCTGTAAACAGGAGGTTGGGTTGTAAACAGGTGTTTGGGTGTGGAGGTGTAACGTTCCAGTGGATGGATGTGACACTACTAACAAACATTGTTTCCTAGCATTATCTATGGCTAATATTGGCCATTTTTTCAATAAAAAAACAAACAAAAAAACTTTCAGCACAAGGGTCTGTTGCAACTATGCAACTGTTGGAGAAGAAGAATTTAATATAATTATAAACATTTTTATATTTCTCCATATACTTTCTTCGCTTTCCTGCTTGTATAGTTCATTTTGGTATTTTTTAAAATTTATTCTTAGTATTTTTTATTCTAATTCTTTATCTTATTATTTTTATTCATATTGATTCTGTTTTTATGATTCTTATGACGGTCAAAAAGAATCTAGCCATGGGGGTCGCAGTCCAGTGACTTCTGTGCCGGTCCCAAGCCCGGATAAATAGAGAGGGTTGCGTCAGGAAGGGCATCCGGCGTAAAACATTGCCAAATTTAACCATGCGAATCGTCAGTACGAATTTCATACCGGATCGGTCGAGGCCCGGGTTAACAACGACCGCCATCGGCGCCGTTGACCTACAGGGCGCCGGTGGAAATTGGGCTACTGTTGGTCGAAGAAGTAGAGGAGGGAGGAGAGTGCGCAGACAGAGAGAGAAGAGGAAAGGTAAGAGTGTAGGACTGAGAATAGGAACTCTGAATGTTGGTACTATGACAGGGAAAGGTAGAGAGCTGGCTGATGTGATGGAGAGAAGGAAGGTGGATATACTGTGTGTACAGGAGACCAGGTGGAAGGGTAGCAAGGCTCGTAGTATAGGAGCAGGATTCAAGCTGTTTTATTATGGTGTGGATAGTAAGAGAAATGGGGTAGGTGTGGTCCTGAAGGAGGAGTTTGTGAGGAATGTTCTGGAGGTGAAGAGAGTGTCAGACAGGGTGATGAGTCTGAAGTTAGAGATTGAAGGGGTGATGTTGAATGTTGTTAGTGGTTATGCCCCACAGGTAGGTTGTGAGTTGGAGGAGAAAGAGAGATTCTGGAGTGAATTAGATGAGGTGATGGAGAGTATTCCCACAGGTGAGAGAGTGGTGATAGGAGCGGATTTTAATGGACATGTTGGTGAGGGGAACACAGGTGATGAGGAGGTGATGGGCAAGTTTGGAGTTAAGGAAAGGAACCTTGAAGGACAGATGGTAGTGGACTTTGCTAAGAGGATGGACATGGGTGTGGTTAACACTTATTTTCAGAAGAGGGAGGAGCATAGAGTGACTTACAAGAGTGGAGGTAGGAGCACACAGGTAGACTACATCCTATGTAGAAGAGGCAATCTGAAAGAGATTAGTGACTGTAAAGTGGTAGTGGGAGAGAGTGTAGCCAGACAGCATAGGATGGTGGTGTGTAGGATGACTTTGATGGTCTGTAAGAAGAAGAGGTCAGAGATAGAGAAGAAAACCAAGTGGTGGAAGCTGAAAAAGGAGGAATGTTGTGAGGAATTTAGACAGAAGTTGAGGCAGGCTCTGGGTGGTCAGGTAGTGCTGCCAGATGACTGGGAAACTACAGCAGAAGTGATCAGGGAGACAGGGAGAAAGGTGCTGGGTGTGTCATCTGGAAGGAGGAAAGAAGATAAGGAGACTTGGTGGTGGAATGAGGAAGTTCAGGATAGTATCCAGAGAAAGAGGTTAGCCAAGAAGAAGTGGGACATGGACAGGACTGAAGAGAATAGACAGGAATACAAGGAGTTACAGCGCAGAGTGAAGAGGGAGGTGTCTAAGGCCAAGCAGAAGGCATATGACGAGTTGTACACTAGGTTAGACACTAGAGAAGGAGAGAAGGACTTGTACAGGTTAGCTAGGCAGAGGGATCGAGATGGGAAGGATGTGCAGCAAGTTAGAGTTATTAAGGATAGAGATGGAAGGGTGCTCACAAGTGAGGAGAGTGTACAGAGGAGATGGAAGGAGTACTTTGAGGAGCTGATGAATGAGGAAAATGAGAGGGAAAAAAGAGTAGAAGGGGTGAACTCTGTGGAACAGAAAGTAGATAAGATTAGAAAGGATGAAGTCAGGAAGGCTTTGAAGAGGATGAAAAGTGGGAAGGCAGTTGGTCCTGATGACATTCCGGTGGAGGTCTGGAAGTGTCTGGGAGAGGCAGCAGTGGAATTTTTAGCTAGTTTGTTCAACAGGGTTTTAGAGAGTGAGAGGATGCCTGAGGTATGGAGAAGAAGTGTGTTAGTGCCGATCTTTAAGAATAAGGGTGACGTGCAGAGTTGCAGTAACTATAGGGGGATAAAGTTGATGAGCCATACAATGAAGGTATGGGAAAGAGTAGTGGAAGCTAGGTTAAGGCAGGTAGTGGAAATTTGTGAGCAGCAGTATGGCTTCATGCCCAGAAAGAGCACAACAGATGCAATTTTTGCTCTGAGGATTTTGATGGAGAAGTATAGGGATGGTCAGAAGGAGTTGCACTGTGTGTTTGTAGACTTGGAGAAAGCGTATGACAGGGTGTCAAGAGAAGAGCTGTGGTACTGTATGAGGAAGTCAGGAGTAGCGGAGAAGTATGTCAGAGTGGTGCAGGACATGTATGAGAGGAGCAGGACAGTGGTGAGGTGTGCTGTAGGTCAGACAGAGGAGTTCAATGTGGAGGTGGGACTGCATCAGGGATCGGCTCTGAGCCCCTTCCTGTTTGCTATAGTGATGGACCAGTTGTCAGAGGAGGTCAGACAGGAGTCTCCTTGGACAATGATGTTTGCAGATGACATTGTGATCTGTAGTGAGAGCAGGGAGCAGGTGGAGGAAAACCTGGAGAGGTGGAGGTTTGCACTGGAGAGAAGAGGAATGAAGGTCAGTCGTAGTAAGACTGAGTACATGTGTGTGAATGAAAGGGAGGGAAGTGGAACAGTAAGGTTACAGGGTGAAGAGGTGAAGAAGGTACAGGAGTTTAAGTACTTGGGGTCAACAGTCCAGAGTAATGGAGAGTGTGGGAAAGAGGTAAAGAAGCGAGTGCAGGCAGGTTGGAATGGGTGGAGAAAGGTGTCGGGAGTTCTGTGTGATCAGAAAATATCAGCGAGAATCAAGGGGAAGGTGTACAGGACAGTGGTGAGACCGGCCATGCTGTATGGTTTAGAGACAGTGTCACTGAGGAAGAGACAGGAGTCAGAGCTAGAGGTAGCAGAGCTGAAGATGTTGAGGTTCTCTTTGGGAGTGACAAGATTGGACAGAATTAGGAATGAGTACATCAGAGGGACAGCTCATGTTGGACGTTTGGGGGACAAAGTTAGGGAGGCCAGATTAAGATGGTTTGGACATGTTCAGAGGAGGGACAGTGAGTATATTGGTAGGAGAATGTTGGACATGGAGCTGCCAGGCAGGAGGCAAAGAGGAAGGCCAAAGAGGAGGTATATGGATGGAATTAATGAGGATATGAAGCTAGTGGGTGCAAGGGTTGAGGATGCAGAAGATAGGGATAGGTGGAGAGAGATGATTCGCTGTGGCGACCCCTGAAGGGAAAAGCCGAAAGAAGAAGAAGAAGATGACGGTCAAAAAGCATGTCACTTCATGACGTGTTGTGTATAGGTGTACAGTATATGTGACAAATAAAATTTCAATTTGAATTAAACTAGCGGCTAGTTTGAAAGCTCCAGCAGCAATACCGGTTCTTGCACCACAGATTAAACTGATTAAATACACATGTAATCGTTAATATGGTGACGTTTCTATAAACAGACATTCATTTAATATTTTTGGAAGGAGTCTCCAGTGTCAGTGCTTCGACACTGGAGTCAGAGGTGAAACTGGAACAAAGTTGTCTAACATTTTCAGGACAGAAGCTGTGATTTTGTCTCACTAACTTCAAGCTGCAGAAAAAAAGAGACGCTAGCAAGGACTTTTATAGCTGCTATAACATATGTGATAGCAAGAATGCTCTTGTTTTGAAGAACATTAGTGTAACTGCATCTATCAATTAATATGTTTAGATACTGTATGTGTTGTTTTTTAAATCAATAAAAAGTAAATGTTGAAAAATGATTGGGGTTTTAAGAAGAATAAAATTTCAAGTGATACAATTATAGTACAATAATTAACTTTCTAATTCAACTAATTCTTCTTGGAATATATATATATATATATATATACAGTGGGGCAAAAAAGTATTTAGTCAGCCACCAATTGTGCAAGTTCTCCCACTTAAAAAGATGAGAGAGGCCTGTAATTTTCATCATAGGTACACTTCAACTATGAGAGACAGAATGAGAAAAAAAAAATCCAGAAAATCACATTGTCTGATTTTTAAAGAATTTATTTGCAAATTATGGTGGAAAATAAGTATTTGGTCACCTACAAAAAAGCAAGATTTCTGGCTCTCACAGACCTGTAACTTCTTTTTTAAGAGGCTCCTCTGTTCTCCACTCGTTACCTGTATTAATGGCACCTGTTTGAACTCGTTATCAGTATAAAAGACACCGGTCCACAACCTCAAACAGTCAGACTCCAAACTCCACTATGGCCAAGACCAAAGAGCTGTCAAAGGACACCAGAAACAAAATTGTAGACCTGCACCAGGCTGGGAAGACTGAATCTGCAATAGGTAAGCAGCTTGGTGTGAAGAAATCAACTGTGGGAGCAATTATTAGAAAATGGAAGACATACAAGACCACTGATAATCTCCCTCAATCTGGGGCTCCACGCAAGATCTCACCCCGTGGGGTCAAAATGATCACAAGAACGGTGAGCAAAAATCCCAGAACCACATGGGGGGGACCTAGTGAATGACCTGCAGAGAGCTGGGACCAAAGTAACAAAGGCTACCATCAGTAACACACTACGCCGCCAGGGACTCAAATCCTGCAGTGCCAGACGTGTCCCCCTGCTTAAGCCAGTACATGTCCGGGCCCGTCTGAAGTTTGCTAGAGAGCATTTGGATGATCCAGAAGAGGATTGGGAGAATGTCATATGGTCAGATGAAACCAAAATAGAACTTTTTGGTAAAAATTCAACTTGTCGTGTTTGGAGGAGAAAAAATGCTGAGTTGCATCCAAAGAACACCATACCTACTGTGAAGCATGGGGGTGGAAACATCATGCTTTGGGGCTGTTTTTCTGGACCAGGGACCAGGACGACTGATCCGTGTAAAGGAAAGAATGAATGGGGCCATATATCGTGAGATTTTGAGTAAAAACCTCCTTCCATCAGCAAGGGCATTGAAGGTGAAACGTGGCTGGGTCTTTCAGCATGACAATGATCCCAAACACACCACCCGGGCAACGAAGGAGTGGCTTCGTAAGAAGCATTTCAAGGTCCTGGAGTGGCCTAGCCAGTCTCCAGATCTCAACCCCATAGAAAATCTTTGGAGGGAGTTGAAAATCCGTGTTGCCCAGCGACAGCCCCAAAACATCACTGCTCTAGAGGAGATCTGCATGGAGGAATGGGCCAAACTACCAGCAACAGTGTGTAAAAACCTTGTGGCGACTTACAGAAAACGTTTGACCTCTGTCATTGCCAACAAAGGGTATATAACAAAGTATTGAGATGAACTTTTGTTATTGACCAAATACTTATTTTCCACCATAACTTGCAAATAAATTCTTTAAAAATCAGACAATGTGATTTTCTGAATTTTTTTTTTCATTCTGTCTCTCATAGTAGAAGTGTACCTATGATGAAAATTACAGGCCTCTCTCATCTTTTTAAGTGGGAGAACTTGCACAATTGGTGGCTGACTAAATACTTTTTTGCCCCACTGTATGTATAAAATTCACTTTAGGACACATTTATACAGACATTGAATAACATTTAATGTTTAAAATGTTCTCTACATTCACTGTTGGACACTCCACAGTCTTCATTTATTTATTTATTTGTTTGTTTATTTGTTTGTTTATTTATTTATTTATTCGTTTGTTTATTTGTTTGTTTGTTTGCTTGTTTCAGGGTATTTTAATTGAGACAAATACACAGCTTTATTACTCTGGATCAGTAGATGAAAACCTGAAAATCTGTGAATATTAAATGTACAATTCATCCACTACAATCTGCCTGCCTCGTCTATTTTATCCCTCAGTGCACTCTCTTCCATCCTGGGCAATTTTCTAATAATCAGCTAGAGACACTGGTTTAATGAGCAAAAAAACCACAATAGCAAAGCCACTACGTAAAGCCTTTAAAGAACATAATGAGAAGCCTTGTTAAAGCGTCAAAGTCTGCTAGCCGCATCATTACAGCGACATCCGTGCAGCATGTGTCGGCAGGTCAGCCTTCCCTACACGACCCTCTCCTGATTTCACTAATTATCTCGGTTTCTTTAGGAAAAGATAATCTAATTAGTGAAATCAGAAGGTGCTGTGTTATACAGGGTGAGGATGAATCTTTGTTCTTTGACATGAATATCAGCACATGTACTAAACTCTAATGAACTCTAATTAACACTGCAGCACGGCTCCAGGTGGAAATGTATATATAGCAGTGCTGGGGTTTATTATCTTTCAGAGCCGGAATATTAAGGAAGTATATAAATAATAAACGTATCTGATTTTTCAGCGAGAATAATAGCAAGAATGTCCTTTGTTTACAATGTCTTACATATTTTACAAAAAAAGGTAATGTGGAAATGTGACAATATATACTGTAAATATTCATAAATATGTTTATACACCAATCAGGCATAACATTATGAGCAGTGAGAGGTGAAGTGATTAAGACTGATGATCTCCTCATCATGGCACCTGTTAGTGGGTGGGATATATTAGGCAGAGAGTGAACATTTTGTCCTCAAAGTTGATGTGTTAGAAGCAGGAAAAATGGACAAGTGTAAGGATTTGAAAGAATTTGACCAGGCATGAACTAGCATAAACTAGTTTTTGTAACAGATGATGTAACTGAAAGTCTATTCAGAGTGGCTAAATAATCAGAAAGCTTATGAATAGCTACATGAGGGTCCTAGTAGAAGTATATGAAGTAGAACCAAGAAGTAAATAGAAGGAAGTGAGTTTCTAATGTCATTTACACATTCCTTAACTTTATTAAACTATTGTCTGCCATCTAGTTGTACTGAAACATATAATTTTTTTTTTTAAAGAATAATTTTAACCTAGAGATACTATACAGTATATATAAAAAGAGCAGGGGACCTAAAACAGTAACTTGTGGAACACCAAACTTTAGTTTGCATGTAGAAGTCACCTTTTACATCTGCAAACTGATAACAAATGAATAAGACCTGAGCCAGGAGAGAGCTGTTTCTTTGATACAAACAATATTTTTGTTTTTCTAGAACATTATGATGATTAGTGGTGTCAAAAGTTGCACTAAGTTTAAGAGCCCAAGTAAGGAGAGACAACTCTTATCAGAGGCAAGTAGTAGGTCATTTACTACTTTACCCAGTGCTGGTAATAAGATTACAGTACATAAGAAATATAGAACAAAAAGTTCAAGATTAATATTAGATTTACACCGATCAGCCATAACATTGTGAGCAGCGCCAGGTGAACAGAATAACACTGATTATCTCTTCATTATGGCACCTGTTAGTGGGTACCTGTATTTTTACACAAAAATATAAGACGACGAAGAAAGAAGAAAATGTTAAATATGGAATGTTAATGATCTGTTTTGAAAGATGTAGAAATAAACAGCAGAAACACAGAAATACCCTGATTTTTTTATTTGCTGTTTATTTCTACATCTTTCAAAACAGATCATTAACATTAACATTTTACTTTCGCAAATGGTGAAACCTATGGTACAAGGTAAAGTAGTTTATTGTCATTGTATAAAATACAACGGAATTTAGTTGGCAGAAACAAGGGCAACTAAACAAAAAACAATGATGAAATTTAATTTAAGTTATATGTAAAAAATGAGGATTAAGAATAAATAAAGTACACCATAAAGAAATATGCAAGATTGCACATAAGTGTAATGCCTTGGATATCTGAATGTATTACTGTATATTGTATATCGTATACAATCACATATGGAAAAGATTTCTCAGAGAAATCTAGCTCCGGCTTGTTGTTCAGGAATCCTGGATATATGTATACAGGAAGCCATCAGATGTAATACAGGTATGGGAATCAGACACTCGCTGGCCGCATCAGTATCACAGCTCATGGCAATTTATTTCACCGTTAAGGAACCCTGTTTATTGCATTTATCCCGGAACGTATCAGCTGAGAACACTGGACCTAAACATACTTCACACTAATCTGTGTGCAGAAGCAACCGGTCGTAATGTAACACACACACACACACACACACACACACGGTTCTAGTTTTAGGATTGAAAAGCCTAAAATTGTAATGGATTTTCTTCACTAATCCCTGTACATCTCACTCTCTAACCACATTTACCTGTGGATTTGCACCACAATGAGAACTGGGATATAATAATTTCCATCTCACTTACCATCACCTCAGGAACTATTTACCCTTCAACAACAGTTAATAAAATACAGATTATAAACAATTATTTACAATGTGGTTCAAAAGGATGCTGTTAAAGGAAAAGATCCATTTTAGGACTAGACAGAGATAGAGCTAGAAGAGGATTGTCCCATATTACATCAAGACAATGTGGATTATTTTCCTGTAGCAGCACACCCTGCTGTGTTTTATTCCTTTTTTAACCTTCAACTCTAACCCATCCCTCAGAATGCTGGATTGATTATGAGTCTTTTATTCATTCATTCATTGTCTACCGCTTATCCGATCTATACTCGGGTCACGGGGAGCCTGTGCCTATCTCAGGCGTCATTGGGCATCAAGGCAGAATACACCCCGGACGGAGTGCCAACCCATCGCAGGGTACACACACTCTCTCATGAGTCTTTTAGATTTTGTAATTTATTTAAAAGCAGGAGCTTTGAGCAGGCTGGCTTTAAAGGTGTAATGTGGCTGAGGGAGTTCATGAAGCGTGTGCACTCAAGCATGAGGAAGGAATAGTCTCCGTCATTAACATCACGTAGTTACTCGGAACTGGTCATCTGACAAGAGGTAAAAAGCCTTGGAGTGTGTGTGTGTGTGTGTGTGTGTGTGTTATATGTTTATAAAGAGAAAATAAGCAACACATAAAGCATATACTGGATTATTTGGTGCTTAAAAGCTCATGCAAGCAATAAACCACAATTTTTCTTTTTTAAATCTTGAATAAAATATTTCGCTATAAAATATTTCAGAAAAATAATCAGTGATCATGTAGCGTGATAAAGTAGTAAAGCTGATTCTTCTCCTTACAATAGTACATGGGGTAATTCTTCATATACCACAGCATTTCATTACTTTGTTTTTTTTAATGAAAGAACATCAGGTTGTATATGTTTTTCCATTTATACAGCAATTAAGACTTAATGATGTGGAACATCCACGAAACAAATTGCTTCCTGTAATCGCTTATGTTATAGCAGCTATAAACATTTATTTACCCAACTCTCTGACTCTCTGAAGCAGAAGACATTTCCACACTGCTCAAAAAGAGAAAAATAAATAAGTAAATAAATAGCCTATGAGAATTAATGCATTTAATACAGATTCCGAGCTTTCGTGGGAGACTATTACATTACACTGGTTTATTTTAAAGCAATATTTGACCTGTATTTCTTGTGTTCTGCCTCAGGTCTAAAATAACTGCATTATACACTCTATATAGTGCACTATGTGTCATGCACAGCATTTGATATTTATCCAAAGGAAAAAAAACATGTGGTAGCAAAGCTCGAATGTAACCAGTAAAAATAGATCTCTGTTTTTACATATTTACTCATGTTCAATTTATGAAAATAAAAATCCACTGCCTTTTGATATGTTTTACATAAAAATAATGCATGACTTTTTCATCTAAACTCAATGTTATCCATTTATCTTTACAGAAAGCTTGGCCAATGCATGAATCAAGCACCATAAGCATGGGACATAACATTACGCTGTAAGATGGGAGAAGTAGGCGGAGCTTTGTGAGAGCATTAGTTCACATCAGAGAGTTGAAAAGTACCTGTGCGGATGTCAGCCGGCTTATCTGCTTTTTATTAAGAAAAACAGATTAATCTTGGCACTATGGTGTGATCCTAGACAAAATAAATAATCTGGTCAGGATTGATGACAGTATGGTCCTGGGCCTAAAGATTGTATAAAGGCTTATGATTATGTGGGAAAACAGCTTACAATGAATCTTGTAAACACTTCATTGTCTCAGAATTAGCTCAGCAAACCTTTATAAACATTTATTTAACTGTTTACCTGTATCAGGAATTAAAACTTGTTATGGTAATTTACAAATGCTCTCTGATGTCACCCAAATGAGGATGAGGTTCCCTTTTGAGTCTGGTTCCTTTCAAGGTTTCTTCCTCTTACCAGCTAAGGGGATTTTTCCTTGCCACAGTCTCCTCAGGCTTGCTGACTATGAATAAATACAAATAAATTTAAATATACACTGACTAGCCATAACATTATGACCACCTACCTAATATTGTGTTGGTCCCCCTTTTGCTGCCAAAAGAGCCCTGACCCATCATGTACTGTGTATTCTGACACCTCACAGAACCAGCATTAAATACTTCAGCAATTTGAGCAACAGTAGCTCATCTGTTGGATCGGACCACACGTCCCCACATGCATCAGTGAGCCTTGGCCGCCCATGACCCTGTCACCGGTTCCTTCCTTGGACCACTTTTGATAGATACTGTCCACTGCAGACCGGGAACACTCCACAAGAGCTGCAGTTTTGGAGATGTTCTGATCCAGTCGTCTAGCCATCACAATTTGGCCCTTCGTCAAACTCATTCAAATCCTTACGCTTGCCCATTTTTCCTGCTTCTAATACATCAACTTTGAGGACAAAATGTTCCCTTGCTGCCTAATATATCCCACCCACTAACAGGTGCCATGATGAGGAGATCATCAGTTTTTTTCACTTTACCTATCACTGCTCACAATGTTATGGCTGATCAGTGTAAGTCTAATATTAATCTTGAACTTTTTGTTCTATATTTCTTATGTACTATAAAGCTGCTTTGAGACAATGTCCACTGTTAAAAGCGCTATTCAAATAAATTTAAATTGAATTGAATTTTCCTCTTCATAGAACAAAATAAACAGATTAGAATCATTTACTCCACTTACCAAACAAATTTCACTTTAGGTCTCCTCACAGTTCTAATACAGCACTGGGTAAAGTAGTAAATGACCTACTACTTGATAAGAGTTGTCTCTCCTTACTTGGGTTCTTAAACTTAGTGCAACTTTTGACACCACTAATCATAATAATGTTCTAGAAAAACAAAAATATTGTTTGTATCCAAGAAACAGCTCTCTCCTGGCTCAGGTCTTATTCATTTGTTATCAGTTTGCAGATGTAAAAGGTGACTTCTACATGCAAACTAAAGTTTGGTGTTCCACAAGGTACTGTTTTAGGTCCCCTGATATTTTTATATATACTGTATAGTATCTCTAGGTTAAAATTATTCATAAAAATGTAATTAGCCTCCACAACTATGCTGAACTGATAACACAGTTATATGTTTCAGTACAACCTGATGGCAGACAATAGTTTAATAAAGTTAAGGAATGTGTAAATGACATTAGAAACTCACTTCCTTCTATTTACTTCTTGGTTCTACTTCATATACTTCTACTAGGACCCTCATGTAGCTATTCATAAGCTTTCTGATTATTTAGCCACTCTGGATGGCCTTTCAGTTACACCATCTGTTACAAAAACTAGTTCATGCTTATGTTACCACTGTGATGGACTACTGTAGTGCCTTGCCATCTGGATGGTCCAGTAGGAACATAAACAAGTTCCAGTTAGACCAGAATGCAGCCGACTTTATCCACATTCCATTGGCACCCTGTAAAGCATCACATTTATTATAAAATACAGGTCTCTCACCACAGTACCAGGGAAACCTTTGCTCATTTATGATTTGCTTGCCATCCCCCTTTCTCACATGACCCAGGAGAGTTGACAGTGGATTGGCTGCTGCTTTACAGTTTGTCTAAGTGTACCATGCCTGTTTTACCTTCTGGTCCTCCCTTTTAATTACCCAGTCATGGCTAAACATGCAGTAGACTCTGCTTTCACTCTATCCACAATGTGCACCTTCTTAAACCATAACTCGACAAAAGTATTCCTAATCATTTGTGTTTTCTCTCTCTCTCTCTCTCTCTCTCTCTCTCTCTCTCTCTCTCTCTCTCTCTCTCTCTCTCTCTTTGATTATCTACCTATGTTTCACCTTCTGCTTGATGAGATACCTGCCCTTTGGACCTGCCTGATACATCCCCTCCCTGATGTCTGGAGCCTCCTTCACCTAAAAATAGCCCCAGGTGGTTAGTCTAAATATTTTGATGAGATTGGCGAGGATGGTACCATATGGTACAAGACCCTTACTAGTGGGGGATGTGGTAGCTCAGTGGCTAAGGTGTTGGACTGCTGATTAGAAGGTTTTGAGGTTTGAATCCCAGCTCCACCAAGCTGCCACTGCTGGCCATTAACCCTCAGTTGTTCTGATAAAAATGTAAGTCACTCTGGATAAGGTTGCCTGCCAAATGCCATAAAAATGTAAGTGTAAAATGTAGTAGATAACGTCACTATATACTTAAACTCTAATGAAATACAAAATGACCCTGATGCTCATCCTCAAGGTCTTGTCAAAATACATAGAACTATGTGATTTACATTTCTGGCATTTATCAGACGCCCTCATCCAGAACAACTTACAATTTATCTCATTTTATACAACTGAGCAATTGAGGGTTAAGGGCCTTGCTTAGGGGCACAGCAATGACAGCTTGATGGACCTGGGATTCAAACTCACAACCTTCTAATCAGTAGTCCAACACCTTAACCACCAAGTATCACCATCACCTTAGTCCGTCACCTTAACCACTTTTTCTTATTCTTAATGTCTCAGGGAGTTTTCCCCCCATCACTGTTACCTCTGGTTTGCTCAATAGGAATAATTTAAAATCTATATCTACAACAGACTACATAATCAGATTCAGCATGCATAGACATACCCTAGCCTCTCAGACTGTCAAACAATCTCTCTGGTAGTTATTCCATTAGAAAACACCTTTTCAGAAGATTTTATTTTCAGTGGTGCTAAGAGATCAATTGTGGTGAGATAAGAATCCAGGTCTTTATCGGCAAATAATTTGTCTAAATCCACCGTTTCATACATTTATCACTTTAATATCTGTCCTATAATCATCTCTTCCTTGCACTGTTCTTTGTGCATACTGTTTCCTATAATCATACGCTAGGCTCAGACATGTGATATTTAACTCCACCGTACGTGTACATGTGAAAGAAATGCCAGTGCCGAAACACCAGCAAGCATCCTAACCCCCGCAATCAAAGACGACACTCTTCACATCCTGCACATTTCTGAGCACTATCATTTGCAGCTCTCATCTGGGAGGTAAACATACACAATTTCACAGAGAGAGCACAGCAGTACGGGTATTTCCATAAGAGCCTTCAAGAAGATCAGCATCAAAAACAAATCTAAAGCAGGGATGTAGACTGTCCAGATTGTTCAGACAAATTACTATGATCTAAAAGAAAATGTCAGTCAATATGAACATTACTTCAATCTGTCATGTATACAGAGAAAACCAGCAAATTTAACTATTGTCCTAGTACCGCATACCCCATAGTGTGTTATTACTTTTTTTTTCTTTTATATTTAGAAAGATTTTTATCTGTTCACAATTATTACATTAAATTTCTCTCATTTTTCCCCAGTTTTAATATTAATTAGATGCAAAAAATGCTAAATTTCATGTTAACAAGTTACTATGTGTAAACAACAATGTTACAAAAGTGCTAATTTTTAAGACTCCTATAAATGCTACCTAGAAAACTTTAATGTCAGCAATTAAACATGTTTTTAGAATTAATCTTAGACTACAGTACAACATAAACATGTTAGAATGACTGAAGTAAATAAAATCTGTGATTTGTGTCTACACTACTCTCAGAGCTGTTGCCTTATTTGGTATATGTGGTAGAACGTCCTGTTTGATGGACATGGACACCAAAAAATCATAATTACTGTTTATTATTATTGTTATTTTGTTATTGTTTATGCAGGCACAATCAGTTCAACCTGTGTTTAGATGTTAATATGAGGATTTGATGTGCAAACATATGAAAATCTTCCTGCATGACAGTATCACAGCTAAAATGAGCTCGCTGAAGCATTCACATATTTGATTACTTAGATATCATGACAAAGCTGGTGTTATATCAAGTGATATCAATTGCTTAAGCTAGGTTTAGTAATCTAAGCTAGCCTAGGAGGTTTTAAAATGTCTGTCTGTGAATCCAGAATCAAAATACTTTTCAAAATCAGGTAGATAGCATGAGATGAGTCAGCCATGCTACGTTAAAAAGCAGCTAAGCTGTTAACCAGCTAGCTAAAGTTCACTGAGGAAGGGAGCTAGAGCTATAAATTAGACCTCTGTTTAAAGTTTTTGCCAAACTGGTGATATATTTAGTGTGAGAGAGTTCCTTAGCGGTTCAGTTTTTTCCCAGTGACCAGAAAGTTGTCGATTGTGAGATATTTAACCCTCTGAGACTACTCCCCTTTAAATATTTGCTATAAAGAAATGAAGGCAGTTATTAAGGTTCCTCCTCCAATGCTACGATTCATGAAAGCTCTCGAATTCAAACAGCAATGGAAATAGACTACTGTTTTTCCTGGAAAATGGATTTCTCACTCTCTCAGCTCTGCAGTTTTGTGCAGTTCTGTTTTTATCTCTACTGATTTAATATTAGCTGAACTTCCCCGACCCCATTTATTTAATTAGAGATGCCCCTGCTCTCCAGCAGAGTGAGGAGGGGGTCATGATTAATCGAATGTATTTTACATGGCTCCTTGCTGAACTTGAATAAAGACATAAAGAAGAAATAGTACAAAAAGAGTAAAAAGAAGTACTTTCTCTCTTTTTTTATGAATTAACGAAGCACAATTCATTGAGAAGCATTAATTTATGGGTCTATTCTTATTTATTTAATGCTCAAAAATATTTTGGTTGTGTGTAGGAACAGAAAATGTTGAAGGGCCATTCTGTCAAATTTTAAATAAAATAATTCATAATGTATTAATTTTATAATTATATTAATTACAGGTGCATCTCAATAAATTAGAATGTCGTGGAAAAGTTCATTTATTTCAGCAATTCAACTCAAATTGTGAAACTCGTGTATTAAATAAATTCAATTCACAGAGACTGAAGTAGTTTAAGTCTTTGGTTCTTTTAATTGTGATGATTTTGGCTCACATTTAACAAAAACCCACCAATTCTCAAATCTCAACAAATTAGAATACTTCATAAGACCAATAAAAAAACATTTTTAGTGAATTGTTGGCCTTCTGGAAAGTATGTTCATTTACTGTACATGTACTCAATACTTGGTAGGGACTCCTTTTGCCTTAATTACCAAGAAATTTTGGAGCACTTCATGCTTCCTACTGCTGACCAGCTTTTTGAAGATGCTGATTTCATTTTCCAGCTGATTTCCTTTTCCAGCAGGATTTGGCACTGCCCACACTGCCAAAAGCACCAAAAGTTGGTTAAATGACCATGGTGTTGGTGTGCTTGACTGGCCAGCAAACTCACCAGACCTGAACCCCATAGAGAATCTATGGGGTATTGTCAAGAGGAAAATGAGAAACAAGAGACCAAAAAATGCAGATGAGCTGAAGGCCACTGTCAAAGAAACCTGGGCTTCCATACCACCTCAGCAGTGCCACAAACTGATCACCTCCATGCCACGCCCAATTGAGGCAGTAATTAAAGCAAAAGGAGCCCCTACCAAGTATTGAGTACATGTACAGTAAATGAACATACTTTCCAGAAGGCCAACAATTCACTAAAAATGTTTTTTTATTGGTCTTATGAAGTATTCTAATTTGTTGAGATAGTGAATTGGTGGGTTTTTGTTAAATGTGAGCCAAAATCATCACAATTAAAAGAACCAAAGACTTAAACTACTTCAGTCTGTGTGCATTGAATTTATTTAATACACGAGTTTCACAATTTGAGTTGAATTACTGAAATAAATTAACTTTTCCACGACATTCTAATTTATTGAGATGCACCTGTATTTTATAATTATTATTATTATTAATTTATGGCATGTTACGTTTTCACTTGAGGTTTTATATATCACATATTCACATGATTTTATTATGCAATTTCAGGACATGCAAAATAAATTTGTGTTTTTATTTATTTTTTTTTCTGTAAGGTTTTGAAAAATATAAAGTGGCTTTGGTGTAAAAACTTTTTTTTTGCCATCAACTGCAATCTAACATTTGCCAAAACTGCACAATAAACGTTTAATTCCATTAATTAGATCTTATTATTAAATCTTGATCGTCTATTTAAGTTGTTATGGTGAATATTTCAGTGATACCAACACAATGCTTTTATGATAAATAAATGATAGAAAACACTTCTTTTCTAGGCACATTCACTGGAGAATCAGTTAGAAAATAAGCACAGAGGTCAGCTCACACAAAAAAGGCAAAGGGGAAAACAAAAATCAATAAAGAAAGGGTTAGAAGAAAACAACTAGGAGAGCAAAGGGAAGCATTCCAAGCAGGCCAGAGAAAGAGATGGGGAGATTGATTTTTTGTAATGCTCTCTGTGACTCTCTTGCTCTTTTTCTCTCTCTCTCTTTCCCTCTTTTATGAAAGTCTTTTTATCTGCAGAGCCAAAACTTATCACTAGAATTGATTAAAGCACATAATTAATAGCGCTATGTAAGAACCACAAACACAGCATATTTGATCAAGGAATGTAGGATGGATTTTTTTGGCAGATTTTCTCTGAATGTGAATGACTTGATTTCAGTCCCATTTTAAAACAGTTCATGATTTTGTGTTTGTGGCCTCTGTGCCCGTCAGTTCCAATGTAGGAGATGTGTTCTTTGTCCTTTCAGTCCCAGAGAAGGAGGTGTGGCCTCTGTCCTGTCAGTTCCAGTGAAGGAGGTGTGGCCTCTGTGCCTGTTAACCCCAGTCAGTTACATGTGAAGGAGGCATGGCCTATGTTCCTGTCAGTCTCAGTGAAGGAGGTGTGGCCTCTGTGCCTGTACATTTCTTGACTGAACTCTTTAATATTGTAATATTTTAAAGTTTTAACATTATGGCTGATCTGTGTATTAATTAGCTTGAACAGATGCAACACAATCTTTCCCAAAGTAGCACTACACAGAGATGCTGAAAAAGTGACTAAACCCAGTACAGTGCAGAGCAAAAGCAGTTAAATAACTAATGGTAATGAAAATTAATGTTGCAAAGACTCAGCACACAGCGCACTGCACCTCGCTCCCTCCGATCCACTAGCACCGCTCGACTGATCCCACCATCTCTCAGGGTAAAAGGTAAGCATACATCTAGACTCTTCTCTGTTCTGGCACCGAGGTGATGGAATGAACTTCCCCTAGATGTCCGTACAGCCGAGTCACTGACTGTCTTCAAACGACGACTGAAGACCTACCTCTTCCTGAAACACATAAACTAGCTCTTGTTTTTTACCTGTTTTTATGTATTGTTATATGTTGTATGTACATATTTTTTTAAAAAACAAAAAAAAACAACAACTCAGTTTTTAGGCTAATGGTATCCTAAGTCTGTGACCTAGTTAACCATTGTTAATGTATTCATTGATAAAGACTTTAAAGCACTTTTGTACGTCGCTCTGGATAAGAGGGTCTGCCAAATGCCAGAAATGTAAATGTAAATGTTAACCAAAGTCTTTGTTGGGAACATTAATACGATGCTTCATAAGATCATTGGAGCCATTTTCAGAAGGGAAAAGAGACTGTAGCTGCATAAAGTTGCCTCTCCTCTGCAATTTCTTAGATATTTTCTAATTATTAGTGTACTTAATGATATGTGTGAGTTAAAGTACATTAGCTGCTGCTTTTTAGCCCATAGGATCTTTCTGAAAAATTTCTAATGCATTTTTCAGGTCAGAGTAAAGTTTGAGATTATACAGTACATCATTGCTTTTTCTTTCTTCGCTGGTCTAGTTAACATTTGATTCTCAGAGTCAAATTTTCAAGCTTTGGACTGTTTTCTTTCCTGGGACTCATGGGATGTCTGCTTGTTTGTATTTCTCAACTGTGCAAGAGGCCAGTAAAATAGATTACCTGACTGCTAACCTTTCATTTGAAATGCCAATATATTCCCACATATTTTATTTTATTTATTTATTTTTATTTTGAGCTTGAGAAGCAATCAGACACACCATGCCACTCTGTAGTCTGCTACACTTTAGCTTCCCACACACACAGACTCCCAAAAAAGAAAGAAAAGGTGTGAAAGACTGAAGAGAAGGAGCAGGAAGAAAATGATTAGCTTAAACTTTACTGCCTCTTCATAAAAATTGGACTCTTCAAATGGCACTTAAATTACATGACAACCACTTCCTCTGAAGACCCTAGACACCAGGAGCAGAAATAAAGTCAGTGCTTCCTGGTAAAAGCGGTGTAATTGCACACTGGTCTTTGTTTACATGTGCGTGTGACAATCCTTGACAGTATTTTCTCCGAGGATGCATGAAAAGGTCCCTGGTGGATTTTTACAGCTGTTATTAAATACATGAAAGATTCTATGACCTCACCCTCTGGCACTGTTTATTTTTATCACTCCACTGAGTATTTTCACCAAGGGAACGTTTGTGCATCACTGTGGAGATCTGGTCTATAGATTTGTGGCATTGTTAGGAATGAAATTGGAGATGTGCCAACATTCAATTTGTGTATCTTGTGTAGGAGTTCTGCATTGTAATGTAAGTGTATGATGGTATAAGTTATCACGCAAAGATGTGGAGGAAACCTGATTCCTCCTGCTTCACTGTCCTCACATGGTAGCTGTATGATTGGGAGAACTGACCAGGTGGAGGAAACTGAAAGGTGAAAACTGTGGAGAACTGAGATATAAACAATTCAACAGAAAGCTTTGGTTACAGTGCATCCAGAAAATATTCACAGCGCTTCACTTTTTCCACATTTTGTTGTTACAGTTTAGTTACATGCACATTTTTCACATTTTCAGGGCTATGTTTTAAACTCAAATGCAAGTGGACATGACAGAAAGAAATGGGTTATATTGTTTGGCACTTTAATTTTCTGCTATCAGACTAATTATCTAACACCACCATGAATACCGTATTATTTTTATCCAACAGGTGGACATGGTGGACACAAAATATTGAGCAAAGGCTGTGAATACATATGTACATGTGTTTTTTTATTTTTAATAAATTTGCAAAGATTTCAAACAAACTTCTTTCATGTTGTAATTATGGGGTATTGTTTGTAGAATTTTGAGGAAAATAATGAATTTCATCCATTTTGGAATAAGGCTGTAACATAATAAAATGTGGAAAAAGTGAAGCGCTGTGAATACTTTCTGGATGCACTGTATGTCCTCAGTATTAGAGGTCCATTAATCTACAAAACAAAGAGACTACTTTGGTGAAAACCAATAAATATTATGTCATTATTTTTTGGTGGAAATTGATTCAATAGCAGTGCACCATGTCCACCTGTTGGATAAAAATAATACGGTATTCATGGCCGTGTGGGATAATTAGTCTGCTAGCGGAAAATTAAAGTGCCAAACAATATAACCCATTTCTTTCTGTCATGTCCACTCGCATTTGAGTTTGAAACATAGCCCTGAAAATGTGAAAAATGTGCATGTAACTAAGCTGACAGCCTGCATTAAAATTAGTGCCCACACACATTTGGAAATTTCCCCATATGTCTCGGCTAAATGCGCTTTCCAATGCAGGCTGTCAGATTGGAATAAACAGAGGCCACTTTTCATAATGCTCACCCTTCGGCCAGCCTTCATTACTGACCCAATGAGGCCAAACAAATGAGTATGGAAGCAAAGCTCCGTTTTATCTGCCAACAGATGAGAGGCACGCGAACTGCTGAGCCGTGCAAACTAGAATCTTTTAACATAACGCTTTGGCATGGTGTAAGCTGACTCAAGAGGCTTTCCTTTAGGATAAAAGGTTATACATTGGAATTAATCAGCCTAGCTGTTTTTCTTCTGGTAACGTTGCTTGGCCTCTAAAGGCTAAGCACAGCTAAAATGCACTCAACAAAATATTCAAGGGGAAGTAGTAGGTCAGTGGTTAAGGTGTTGGACTGTTGTTAATTCAAATCCCCAGAACATCAAGCTGCTGCTTCTGGACCTGAGCAAGGCCTGTAACCTTTAACTGCTCAGTTGTATAAATGTAAGTCTTGATAAGTGAGTCTGTCAAATAACATAAATGTAAATTCAAGATATTCCTTTTATAAGGAGCATAAGGAAATAGCTACAGATGCATCTCAACATCTTATTAAAGTTGGAGCTTTGAGATTATTTGTGATTATTTTTCTGCCTAGTATTGAAGACCCTTGATTATCTTGATTCTTTTTACTCATTTAGACAATTGCTTAGATTCTGAATGTCTTCATGGTGGTTGATTTTGTGTTAGACTCCTGGCTGGCTCGCTGATTACTTTTTGATAATTCTTTTTCCATTGTGCTTATGATTTGTGACCCTGCCCTGCTCTTGCTTGCCCTGTTTAACATTTAATTAAGTTGGGATTGTGGACTTTCATAATTTATTAATTTAATAATTAATTATTTATAAACATTGAGGAAATGGTCTTTCATAACACTTGTGAGTCTTGTCCCTTTCTGGGCATCTGGAATATCACAGACTGCATCAAAAATGTAGCATCAACGTAGCTAAGGTTGAAGAACTGTCTGTGTCAGAAATCAGATTTAGGCCACACCCACCACTTGTATATCCTGATACATACCAATACAGATAGATGCTTTGCATTACACCTGTAATATACAGCATGTGCTACACATAAATATACTTGTCTACTTGTTCACTGAACTCACAAGGACAAATTCATAATTTTGAATTCATGACTTCATGACAATATTTGAGTCCTTGCATAATTTTTTTTTCATTGTTTAGGAGATGTCTCAACCTCAAACCATATCCAACATCCCATTGTCCTTAAATCACTAATCTAAACCCCTGGCCTCAATCCCTGCTAGCTCAGGTAACCTTATTAGTACTTTGACACCCTTTCAACTGGCCTAGGAGCCCTCAGAGCGACAGGTTCATGATTCCATTGGCCAGGTGGTTAATAGAGCAATCTCAAAGACATCCACATGCTCATGATTTCATCTCTGGCTCTCACTCCCTGGATGCACACAGGGAGAGTTGGCAGAAATGCCCAGAGGAAAGTTCTGTCAGATCACATTAACCTCCTCTAATCAGGAGACTTCCCAGGTTTTTTGTTTTTTTTTCTTTTTGGTCTGTGCTTAGGAGGTAATGCAGTTCCATGCCCACTGAGTATTTTGAGTGGCTTTTAGAGGGAAAGAAAGAGAGAGACAGCCTGCATTAGTGCTGTAAGTTAAAAGGAAACTCTGTGAAGTGATTCTCTGCAATTCCACCTCATGCCGAGTATGACGTGTCAAATATACATTTACAACTTTAGAAACACCTTCATCATTTCTATTTCATTTCACACCCAGAGACTTCATGAGCTAAATAGACTTTTGTGTTTTTCAGGCTTGGATACATTTAAGATTCTTATGAGATTTTATGAGATATGAGAAGGATGCATTATAGTGTAGAATTAATTACTATATATCAAGTAGAATGAAAGTTTCCATCATTTAGACACCTTACATCTGCTTGCTTCTTTTTCTAACACTTTGTTGTTCCTAAATAATGTGATTCTACATGCAGAATTCTGGATTTTCTTGGACTTTTATTTCTGATTCATGAATAGTTAAGTGGTCTGTTGTGTTCTTGTCTGTCTGTCGCTGACTGCAGCAACTGTTTGTTTTTTCCAGAGCCCTTATTTTTTTCACCTCATTTGCCAAGTATTGCTGACACTTTTCCCCAGCACAATAAATAACTGTGACCTGCATTTTGGCCACAAATAAATCACACATTCATGCAGCTATAAACAATATTTGGAAGGTCTATACAACACATATAAACACCATCAATTCTGTTCCAGTACCATTATAGAAAATAACTAATAAATTCCCCTGAATAGTTGTTTTTTTGGGTCATCTGAGTCACATCTCCTTACCAACTCATCGTGACCCCATATTTACCCAAAACCAGTTACCGGTGAACCGCTGCCCGACAGCGTCTCTACCACCTCAGACACTTGAGAGACTTTAGACTTGAGAGACTTTGCACCATAGAGAGTATCCTGAAGGGAAACATAGCAACCTGGTTCGGGAACAGCACCATGCAGGACAGACGAGCTCTTCAGAGAGTGGTGCGATCAGCTGAACGCATCATCCATACCAACCTCCCTGACCTGCACTCAATTTACAGCAAGCGGTGCTGGACCAAGGCCAGGAAGATCGTGAAGGACCACCCCAACAATGGACTGTTCTCTCTGTTGCGGTCAGGAAAGAGCTTCCGCTCCCTGAAGGCCAACACAGAGAGACTGAGGAGAAGCTTCTTCCCGCAGGCTATACGGACTCTCAACCAAAACTCCACATAGAACTCAACTGATTGGACTTTCATGTTCCCTTCACACATGTGTTGGAACACACCAACCAACTTGAAAATTTGCACACTGCACAGGACTCATTCACTTTGAACATTTGCACACTGCTACAGCTCCACCTTTTTACATTTTTATATTACTACATTTATATATATATATATATTATCTCTAATTTAATTGCAGATTTTTATATTTTATATTTTTGTTTAGATTTTTATATTTTATATCTTTGTTTTATGTTTATTCTCTTTTTGCCTTATTTCCTTCTATCTTCTATCTCTTACTTCCTTTTACCTCTTTACTTCTTATTCCCTTTCGAGGTCACAACAGTCGTGTAAGCATTTCACTGCATATCGTACTGTGTATGGTTGTGTATGTGACAAATAAAAATTTGAATTTGAAATTTGAATTTGAATTTGAATTAGAATGGTGTTTTTTTTTGCTTTTTTTTTTTTACAAAATTACATTAAATGTTGGAATGCTTTCAAGACATTGTTTGTTAGACAACCTGGCAACCCTGGCCAAAAACAAGCAAACAGCTTAATAACTATGAAACCCTTTTTTCATTCCATATGACTGAAGCTAAACTAATCTCTCAACCAATCCAGAAAGCAAGCTAAGCATGCCATAAAACAACATTTATACCAAACAGAAAATCCCACTAAATGTGTCACAGACACGCCAGGCTCCAACGACAACCAATCACAGCCCACTCACTCTCCCGAGTACTAATCACACACACCTGCACGCAATCTCCTTCCCAATCACCTCAGCCATAAAGAGACTCACACACACACCACTCACCGTCCAATCTCGTTCCAGACTGAAGGACTCATTCACAAGCCACGCTCCCTTATGCTCGTCTGTCTTCTATGTTTCTCCGCTTCCCGTGTTTCCCTGTGTGTGTGTGTGTGTGTGTGTGTGTGTGTGTGTGTGTGTGTGTGTGTGTGTGTGTGTGTGTGTGTGTGTGTGTGTGTGTGTGTGCGTGCGTGGGGCGCGCTCATCTCCCTGCTCCAGATCCGCTCCCGTTCCCGTCATCTCTCCCGGATCATCCACAGCATTCCTCGCAGGGCAGTATCTCTTTCTCTACCTCTTCATTCACTCCCATCACATCCAAAAGTTGCTCTCTGCTACCTGGTCATAATAAAACATCAGAACTGTGTATTTCTGTCTCCGTGCCTTCTGTCCCGTAACAGAAGATTGGACCACAGCAGTATGGATCCAAGCAGCACTCCACCAGATCCACTCCAAGACCTGGTCGCGGCATTGCGGCAGGCACTCACCGCTCTACCGGCTCCTGCTCCTACACCCCCCGCCATCACTTCCGCTGACACCGTCACCGCTTCTTTGGCGCCGCTGTGTTCCAGTCCCATGGCCCAACCGGCGCCCTACTCTGGCTCGGTGGAGGATTGCAACGGGTTTCTACTGCAATGCTCCCTGGTCCTGGAGATGCAGCCTCACCTGTATCCTACCGAGCGATCTAAGGTGGCGTTCGTCATCACCCAGCTACATGGCCAGGCTCTTCTCTGGGCTGAGTCCCTGTGGTCCCAGGACTCCCCCGTGGTGCAGTCTTATGCCGGGTTCGTAGAGCACTTCAAGGAGGTGTTCGGGAAGCCCTCCTGGGACTCGTCGGTCGGAGAGGAGCTCTGTAAGCTCCGACAAGGGAAACTAATGGTCACCGAATACGCCATCCAGTTCAGGACGCTGGCTGCCAAGAGCGGCTGGAATGAGCAAGCTCTTCTCGCCGCCTACCGTCAGGGATTAAACCCACAGGTGAGGTTGCATCTCGCTGCCCACGAGGACGCAATCGGGTTGGAGAGGTTGATCCAACTCTCCATCCGTGTTGCTACTCGCATGCAGTCGTGTGTCCACAGATCCCAGGACCAGTCGCGCCCATACAAAAGGCGCGACCGACCAGAACCTGTCAGCTCTCCAGAACCAGCTCCAGAACCAGCTCCAGAGCCCATGCAACTGGGGACGACGCATCTGAACCCCGCTGAGCGGCAGAGGAGGCTGACCCAGAGTCTGTGTCTGTACTGTGGCGACCCGGGGCACGCTCTTCCCGTGTGCCCCATCCGTCCCCCGCAGCCCATGGTGAGTACCATCTTCTCATTTCTTCCTCAGATGAAACCGCTCACTACCCATGGGACACTCACTACCGCTCACACTTCTGTTACAGTGGTCGCCCTCCTTGACTCTGGGTCAGCAGCCAATTTCATCTCAGGCACCCTCTGCCGCCAGCTCGAACTCCGGACTAAGGCCCCGTACCAGATACGATGCATCACCGGAAAACCCATAAGTCGCCGGCGGATCCACCACAGCGCCGGCCCGGTGCTTCTCCAGGTCTGCCTACTGCATGTGGAAGAGACCACCTTCCTGGTTCTGGAGGAGTCTACGGCTGACATCATCCTCGGGCACCCGTGGCTAGAGCAGCACAACCCCATCCTCTCTTGGAGCACCGGCGAAGTCCTGAAGTGGGGCGACACCTGCTTTCCAGGCTGTTTTCCTCACCTACCTGCTCCACACTCTCCGACTCCAATCTCTCTCCCAGTCCAGGCCACCTCCATCGAGAGTGCTCTCGTCAACCAGCCCCTACGGATTCCCACCTGCTACGCCCCCTTCAGTGACGTCTTCTGCCCCAAGAGAGCCTCCAAGCTGCCTCCACACCGGCCATGGGACTGTGCTAATGACCTGCTTCTGGGTGAACCAGTGCCCAGGGGAAGGATTTACCCCCTGTCCGTTCTGGAGGAGAAGGTCATGGAGGAATACATCAAGGAGGCCCTGGCGCAAGGTTACATCCGCCCGTCTACTTCCCCTGCTGCTTCGAGCTTCTTCTTTGTGGCCAAAAAGGACGGAGGCCTCTGACCCTGCATCGATTATCGTGCCCTCAACCAGATCACCGTGAAGTTCCGATATCCTCTGCCCCTCGTCCCAGCGGCCCTGGAACATCTCCGAGGGGCCACCATCTTCACTAAACTGGACCTCCGCAGTGCGTACAACCTCATACGGATACGTGAGGGGGACGAATGGAAGACCGCCTTCATCACACCCACCGGCCACTACGAGTACCTGGTCATGCCCTACGGCCTCGCCAACGCCCCCTCCGTGTTCCAGGATTTTATCCATGAGGTTCTCCGGGAGTTTCTCCACCGGTGCGTACTAGTCTACATAGATGACATCCTGATTTACTCCCGGAGCTTGGCCGAACATCGCCAGCATGTAGCGGAGGTCCTGGGACGCCTGAGAGAATTTCAGCTCTTCCTGAAAGCAGAAAAATGTTCCTTTCATCAGCCCTCAGTGCAGTTCCTCGGGTACAACATCAGCCGTAGTGGCATCCAAATGGACGAGGGGAAGATCGCCGCCATCAGGGACTGGCCGGCACCCGCTACGGTGAAGGAACTTCAACGGTTCCTCGGATTCGCTAATTTCTACAGGCGGTTCATCAGCAACTATAGCAGCATCGCCAACCCTCTCACCAACCTGCTCCGCAATAAACCCAAATCTCTCCTCTGGTCCCCGGCCGCTGAAGGGGCATTTAACACCCTCAAGAGGGCTTTCACCACCGCTCCCCTCCTGATCCACCCAGACCCCGACAAGCCCTTCGTCGTGGAAGTGGATGTGTCCACAACAGGAGTAGGAGCGGTCCTGTCCCAGCAGCAGGGGAATCCTAGCCGCCTCCATCCATGCGCCTTCTTTTCCCACAAGCTCAACCTGGCGGAGAGGAATTACGACATCGGTAACCGGGAGCTACTGGCCATCAAATTAGCCCTCGAAGAGTGGAGGCACTGGCTGGAGGGAGCCAGGCACCCATTTCTGGTTCTTACGGACCATAAGAACCTGGAGTATCTCCGAGCCACTAAACGGCTCAACCCCCGACAAGCTCGCTGGGCCCTCTTCTTCACCCGGTTTGAGTTCTCCATCTCATACCAGCCCGGGTCCAAGAACACCAAGGCGGACGCCCTCTCTCGTATGTTCGCCCCTGAAGAGAGCCCAGAAACACCCGAGCCCATCCTCCCAGCAGACCTGATCTTCAGCCCCATAACCTGGTCTCAGGAAACCCTTCCGCCTGCCAGTGTCTCCACCAACACTCCGCCGGGCTGCCCACCAGGATCCCAGTACATCACCCAAGCACGACGCACTTCCCTCATCCACACCGCCCACACCTCACTTGGCACTGGTCACCCAGGGATCAATGAAACTCTCTCACTGCTGAGAGATCGCTTCTGGTGGCCCAGCATGGCAGCCAATGTCAGAAGGTACGTGCAGGGGTGTGAAGAGTGCGCCATGGCGAAAACACCATGCCAGCTACCCTCAGGAAAGCTCCTTCCTCTGCCCGTTCCCAACCGCCCCTGGTCACACCTAGGTGTCGACTTCATCACCGACCTTCCAAACTCCTGTACCCACACCTGCATATTCGTCATCGTCGACCAATTCTCCAAGGCGTGCCGCCTACTGCCACTGAAGGGGCCACCCACGGCCATGGAAGCGGCAGAATTATTATTCAACCAGTTACTCCGTTACTTCGGCATCCCAGAGGACATCGTCTCTGACCGGGGCCCCCAATTCGTGTCCAGAGTTTGGAGGGCGTTCTTCACGCGCCTAGGTGTGCCCATTAACCTATCATCAGGGTACCACCCTCAGACTAACGGGCAGATGGAACGGAAGATCCAAGAGATCAGCCGCTACCTCCGTACCTTCTGTCACGGCCACCAGGACTCGTGGAGCCAGTGCCTGGGCTGGGCCGAGTATGCGCAGAATTCCCTCCGTCAACCTTCCACCGGTCTGACTCCCTTCCAGTGTGTGCTCGGCTACCAGCCACCTCTCTTCCCCTGGTCAGGGGAGCCATCTGACGTACCGGCGGTCGACCACTGGTTCCACGAGAGCGAGAGGGTCTGGGGCTCAGCACACCATCAACTGCAGCGCGCCCTGTGCCGACGGAGACTGACAGCCGACCGTCGCCGATCCGACGCCCCGGCCTATCAACCGGGGCAGAAGGTCTGGCTGTCAACCAAGGATATCCGGCTACGTCTCCCCAGCCGCAAGCTGAGCCCCAGGTTCATTGTGCCATTCACCATCCTGAAGCAGGTCAACCCGGTCACATATAAGCTCCAGCTACCACGAAGGTACCGTATTCACCCCACATTTCATGTTTCCCTCCTCAAGCCTCACCATCCCTCTGTTCTTCCCTCCACAGAGCCTGGCGAGGATGCAGCTGAACCCCCCCTCCCACTCCTACTGGACGACGGGACCGCCTACGGGGTGAAGGAGATCCTGGACTCCCGGCGCCGTGGCGGTCGACTCGAGTACCTGGTGGTCTGGGAGGGCTATGGCCCGGAGGAACGCTCGTGGGTTCCGCGGGATGATGTCCTCGACCCCGACCTTCTGACGTCCTTCCACGCAACGCACCCCCACAGACCTGCTCCGCGTGGGAGGGGTAGACCGCCACGACATCGGGGTCCGCGGCCCTCAGGAGCGGGCCGTGAGGAGGGGGGTACTGTCACAGACACGCCAGGCTCCAACGACAACCAATCACAGCACACTCACTCTCCCGAGTACTAATCACACACACCTGCACGCAATCTCCTTCCCAATCACCTCAGCCATAAAGAGACTCACACACACACCACTCACCATCCGATCTCGTTCCAGACTGAAGGACTCATTCACAAGCCACGCTCCCTTATGCTCGTCTGTCTTCTATGTTTCTCCGCTTCCCGTGGTTCCCTGTGTGCGCGCGCTCATCTCCCTGCTCCAGATCCGCTCCCGTTCCCGTCATCTCTCCCGGATCATCCACAGCATTCCTCGCAGGGCAGTATCTCTCTCTCTACCTCTTCATTTACTCCCTTCACATCCAACAGTTGCTCTCTGCTACCTGGTCATAATAAAACATCAGAACTGTGTATTTCTGTCTCCGTGCCTTCTGTCCCGTAACAAAATGTAGTCAGTCAACAAACAACAAGCTTCTATGTAAATATACACATTTCTGCCAATGATGATGTTATAAAATATATAAGTCTCCATGGATCATAGTAGAAGATTTGATGAAAATAAGTGTTTGTAAGATATTAAAAGTGATACAACCTTATATCTTCAAACAGGGCAATGATCCAAAATGCTCATCCAAATCCACACTCAAATGGCTGAACAACTATAGAATCAATGTTTTGAGACAACTATCTCGGTCCCCTGTCTAAAAAGAGCTGAAGAGAAGAGTCAACAAAAGCCTACGACTCTCAGGGATTTAGAGAGATATTGGCTCAAATCCCTGCCTCCATACTGTATTCTTCAATCTCATTAAGATTTATAAGATGCTAGAATTACAGTAGGTTGGCAAGGGAGATTTAGTATAAAGTAGTAAGTTCATAGGGGTGGCAATAATTTTGAAACATCTAGTTTTGTAAAAATTTATACACACAATACATAAATTTCCTTCAACATAAGGTTCACATTCTCACAAATTTCCAAAAAGGGATTGAACTAACGAATTAATTGACAGTTTTTCCTAACTAATTTGATCCTTTTTTAGCATGAAGGGTGCCAATAGTTTTGCTGATAACTACAGATAGATTGAGATATATATAAAATCTAAAATTTATGATGGACAGACAGAGTCCAGTCAGTAGTGTTAGTGTTAGAGCAGTTTCCTACATTTTAAAGATTCTAAAGTGCCCTTTTTTGCCTGGCAGGTTCACCCTGTTAGCTCAGCGCTAATCCACATTCAGCGTGGCATGTTTCCCAGATCGAGAGCCGAGTTGAGATTAGCTCTCAGCATGGACATGCAGGCCAGGACTGGAACAAGCTACTGCTGTTCACACACAGCTCTGTCAATCCCATCCAGGACACGCTGCTCAAATCTCGGTTTATATTATAGAGGTTTCTATGGTAACAGTTTACACAATGACTTGTATAGCTAAAGCTCCATAAAGTACCTGTGAAGAAGTTTCTTCAGTGTCACTTCAGAGTGTTACAGTAGGTTGGCAAGGGAGATTGAGTGCAAAGTAGTAAATGCGTGGGGTGTCAATAATTTTGAAACATCTGGTTTTGTAAAATTATAAACACAATACATACATTTCTTTCAAAGTAAGGTTCATTGTCTCAAATTTCTAGCATGAGATTAAGCTAATAAACGAACTGACATTTTTTCGTAGGTAATTTTATCAATTTTTTTAAAGCAAGAAGGGTGCCAATACTTTGCTGTGTGTCCTGTGGCAGATTTGCGTAAACAGATAGGCTGAAGATCCAGCAACTGAGGGATGTGTTCCAGAAGAAGATCCAGGACACGCTGTTCAAATCTACAGTTTATATTCATTCATTCATTGTCTACCGCTTATCCGAACTATTCTCGGGTCACGGGGAGCCTGTGCCTATCTCAGGCATCATTGGGCATCAAGGCAGGATACACCCTGGACGGAGTGCCAACCCATCACAGGGCACACACACACTACGGACAATTTAGAGATGCCAATCAACCTACAATGCATGTCTTTGGACTGGGGGAGGAAACCGGAGCACCCGGAGGAAACCCCCGAGGCGCGGGGAGAACATGCAAACTCCACACACACGGCGTAGGCGGGAATTGAACCCCCAACCCTGGAGGTGTGAGGCAAACACGCTAACCACTAAGCCACCGTGCCCCCCTCCAGTTTATATTATAGAAGTTAAAGTTTCTATGGCAAAAGTTTACACAATGACTTGTATTGCTAAAGCTCCTGTGAAGGAGTCTCCAGTTTCAGACAGACGTCAATGTTTAATGATAACAGGAACTTCGTAATTACTAATAAATTACTGTGATGATAATTCGAAGATGAATAGAACACTTCAGGCGATTTTTAAGGCATAAAACTAACATTCACAGCTAATATTAGCCAGCATTAGAAAATGAGCTCATCTGACAAGATTTCAGAGAAGCTCATATTTATAGATATGAAACTCTGACTGCTAATATTCACCAGCAAGTTAAATAGCTAACCTGATAAGTTTCCTGGGAGTATTTTTAAAACATATTTATAGATACTATAAACATTCAAAGCTAACATTAACCAGCGCTAGGTAAATTAGCTTTTCTGACAAGATTTCAGAGAAGTCATAGATGTTAATAACACTGAGTGCTAACAATCACCAGCTAGCTAAAGATCTGACAAGATTGTCCATCATATGCATCTCTTAATATATTTCATGATATTGAAGGAAAAAAACTTAATTTGGAATATTTTATTATTTCAGAGAAGTCATAGATGTTAAAAACACTGAGTGCTAACAATCACCAGCTAGCTAAAGAGCTAATCTGACAAGATTCCTGATTTTTAAGACATAGAACTAACATTCACAGCTAACATTAGCTAGCACTAGAAAATAAGCTCATCTGACAAGATTTCAGAGAAAGTCTGACTGCTAACATTCAGCAGTTAGCAGAGGTAACCTGATAAGATTCCTGAGAGGATTTTTAAAACATATTTATAGATACTACAAACATTCACTGCTAACATTAACCAAGGCTAGGTAAATTAGCTCATCTGACAATGTATCAGAGATGCTAAAAACACTGAGTGCTAACAATCACCAGCTAGCTAAAGAGCTAATCTGACAAGATTTTGGGATGGTTGTCTATCACATTTGTCTCTTAATACATTTCACAATTTTGAAAAAAAAAAGAAAAATAAATCACTCTCCCTCAGAGTTAATTTGAAATCTGTTTTTTCCTCTTTCGCTCTGATCTCTGTGTATACCTTCCTTCCTCTGTTTGCCTTCTGAGCATCTAAATCACAGAAATGCAAATGCTTCATGTCATCTGTTCATCTTTTCACCACTCACTCTCATCCTCTGGTTCACAAAGTGACGAAAGATCAAAAGAGGTGACAAACATTCAAGAGTGTTTCTGCATTAATCTGTTCTTCTAACCTCAGCTGTACCGCCGCTGCACTTGTCTCCCGTCCTGAGCAGCGGAGGATGACTAACATGTTAAATTTCCTTTTTTTATCTTTGTCTTTATCGTAACTCTGACGATTTTCATCTTAACTCTTACCTGCTCAGGTTCATACTCAGATTCTGACTGAATTAAACTAAGTTTAAATGCAGTAAAGATATCAATTTTAAGCTAAGAAGTGCTAAGAAGTGCTATCCTGACAAGACTAATAACTAATTAGCCAGTGTTATGTAAATTAATGTATCTGGCATGATATCAGAGATGATCTTTAAGCCAGATTTAGCTTACTGCAAATATTCACCAGCTAACCTGATAAGATTTCTAAGAGGAATACTACAAACATTCACAGTGAGCATTAGCCAGTGCTAGATAAATTAGCTTATTTGAAAAGATTTCAGAGAAGTCATAGGTGTTAAAATCACTGAGTGCTAACAATCACCAGCTAGCTAAAGAGCTAATCTGACAAGATTCCTGAGAGGATTTTTAAAACATATTTATAGATGTTACAAACATTCACAGCTAACATTAGCCAGTGCTAGGTAAATTAGCTTAACTGACGAGATTTCAGAGAAAACATTATAGATGTTAAAAACACTGTGTGCTAACAATCACCAGCTAGCTAAAGCTAATCTGACAGGAATTCTAATTTTTAAGACATACTACTAATAGTCATATCTAATATTGGCCAACTATAGAAAATGAGCTCATCTGACAAGTCATATTTAGAGATATTAAAAACACTGAGTGCTAACATTCACCAGCTAGCTAAAGAGCTAACCTGATAAGATTCCTGAGAGGATTTTTGAAACTTATTTATAGATATAACAAACATTCACTGCTAACATTATCAGGGCCTAGGTAAGAGAAGTCATAGATGTTAAAAACACTATATATTTTTAACACATACAGGTGTATCTCAATAAATTAGAATGTTGTGGAAAAATTCATTTATTTCAGTAATTCAACTCAAATTGTGAAGCTCGTGTATTAAATAAATTCAATGCACAGAGACTGAAGTAGTTTAAGTCTTTGGTTCTTTTAATTGTGATGATTTTGGCTCACATTTAACAAAAACCCACCAATTCACTCTCAACAAATTAGAATATGGTGACATGCCAATCAGCTAATCAACTCAAAACACCTGCAAAGGTTTCCTGAGCCTTCAAAATGGTCTCTAAGTTTGGTTCACTAGGCTACACAATCATGGAGAAGACTGCTGATCTGACAGTTGTCCAGAAAACAATTACTGATACTCTTCACAAGGAGGGTAAGCCACAAACATTCATTGGCAAAGAAGCTGGCTGTTCACAGAGTGCTGTATCCAAGCATGTTAACAGAAAGTTGAGTGGAAGGAAAAAGTGTGGAAGAAAAAGATGCACAACCAACTGAGAGAACTGCAGCCTTATGAGGATTGTCAAGCAAAATCCATTCAAGAATTTGAGTAAACTTCACAAGGAATGGACTGAGGCTGGGGTCAAGGCATCAAGAGCCACCACACACAGACGTGTCAAGCAATCGTATTCCTCTTGTTAAGCCACTCCTGAACCACAGACAATGTCAGAGGCATCTTACCTGGGCTAAGGAGAAGAAGAACTGGACAGTTGCCCAGTGGTCCAAAGTCCTCTTTTCAGATAAGAGCAAGTTTCGTATTTCATTTGGAAACCAAGGTCCTAGAGTCTGGAGGAAGGGTGGAGAAGCTCATAGCCCAAGTTGCTTGAAGTCCAGTGTTAGGTTTCCACAGTCTGTGATGATTTTGGGTGCAATGTCATCTGCTGGTGTTGGTCCATAGTGTTTTTTGAAAACCAAAGTCACTGCACCCGTTTACCAAGAAATTTTATTTTGAGTACATATACAGTAAATGAACATACTTTCCAGAAGGCCAACAATTCACTAAAAATGTTTTTTTTTTTATTGGTCTTATGAAGTATTCTAATGTGTTGAGATAGTGAATTGGTGGGTTTTTGTTAAATGTGATCCAAAATCATCACAATTAAAAGAACCAAAGACTTAAACTACTTCAGTCTGTGTGCATTGAATTTATTTAATACATGAGTTTCACAATTTGAGTTGAATTACTGAAATAAATGAACTTTTCCACAATGTAGTCATGGGGGTCACAGTCCAGTGACTTCTGTGCCGGTCCCAAGCCCGGACAAATAGAGAGGGTTGCATCAGGAAGGGCATCTGGCGTAAAACATTGCTAAATTTAACCATGCGAATCGTCAGTACGAATTTCATACCGGATCGGTCGAGGCCCAGGTTAACAACGACCGTCATCGGCGCCGTTGACCTACTGGGTGCCGGTGGAAATTGGGCTACTGTTGGTCGAAGAAGTAGAGGAGGGAGGAGGAAAGGTAAGAGTGTAGGACTGAGAATAGGAACTCTGAATGTTGGTACTATGACAGGGAAAGGTAGAGAGCTGGCTGATATGATGGAGAGAAGGAAGGTGGATATACTGTGTGTACAGGAGACCAGGTGGAAGGGTAGCAAGGCTCGTAGTATAGGAGCAGGATTCAAGCTGTTTTATTATGGTGTGGATAGTAAGAGAAATGGGGTAGGTGTGGTCCTGAAGGAGGAGTTTGTGAGGAATGTTCTGGAGGTGAAGAGAGTGTCAGACAGGGTGGTGAGTCTGAAGTTAGAGATTGAAGGGGTGATGTTGAATGTTGTTAGTGGTTATGCCCCACAGGTAGGTTGTGAGTTAGAGGAGAAAGAGAGATTCTGGAGTGAATTAGATGAGCTGATAGAGAGTATTCCCGCGGGTGAGAGAGTGGTGATAGGAGCGGATTTTAAAGGACATGTTGGTGAGGGGAACAGAGGTGATGAGGAGGTGATGGGCAAGTTTGGAGTTAAGGAAAGGAACCTAGAAGGACAGATGGTGGTGGACTTTGCTAAGAGGATGGACATGGCTGTGGTTAACACTTATTTTCAAAAGAGGGAGGAGCATAGAGTGACTTACAAGAGTGGAGGTAGGAGAACACAGGTAGACTACATCCTATGTAGAAGAGGCAAACTGAAAGAGATTAGTGACTGTAAAGTGGTAGTGGGAGAGAGTGTAGCCAGACAGCATAGGATGGTGGTGTGTAGGATGACTTTGATGGTCTGTAAGAAGAGGAAGATAGAGATAGAGAAGAAAACCAAGTGGTGGAAGCTGAAAAAGGAGGAATGTTGTGAGGAATTTAGACAGAAGTTGAGGCAGGCTCTGGGTGGTCAGGTAGTGCTGCCAGATGACTGGGAAACTACAGCAGAAGTGATTAGGGAGACAGGGAGAAAGGTGCTGGGTGTGTCATCTGGAAGGAGGAAACAAGATAAGGAGACTTGGCGGTGGAATGAGGAAGTTCAGAATAGTATCCAGAGGAAGAGATTAGCCAAGAAGAAGTGGGACATGGACCGGACTGAAGAGAATAGACAGGAATACAAGGAATTACAGCGCAGAGTGAAGTGGGAGGTGTCTAAGGCCAACCAGAAGGCATATGACGAGTTGAACACTAGGTTAGACACTAGAGAAGGAGAGAAGGACTTGTACAGGTTAGCTAGGCAGAGGGATCGAGATGGGAAGGATGTGCAGCAAGTTAGAGTTATTAAGGATAGAGATGGAAGGGTGCTAACAAGTGAGGAGAGTGTACAGAGGAGATGGAAGGAGTACTTTGAGGAGCTGATGAATGAGGAAAATGAGAGGGGGAAAAGAGTAGAAGGGGTGAACTCTGTGGAACAGAAAGTAGATAAGATTAGAAAGGATGAAGTCAGGAAGGCTTTGAAGAGGATGAAAAGTGGAAAGGCAGTTGGTCCTGATGACATCCTGATGGAGGTCTGGAGTTTGGAGGTCTGGAACTCAGAGCTCATCTGACAGGATTTTTCTGAAGATTTTAAGTCCTATTTAAACATATTAATAACATTTTCTGGTAAAATTAAAGAGCTAACTGTAGAGGGTTTCTGACAGGATTTTAGTTCATACTGATGCTAGGAATTGCAAAGATTTCTCAGAAGATTTTAATTCCTATTCAAACAAGCTAATATATCCACAGTTAGCTAAATGAGTTCATCTGAAAGGATTTCTGTGAGGATTTTATACAATATTTGGAGATGTTAATAATATTCACCGTCACCATCAGCCAGCTAAGAAAATCCACTGCTAACACTAGCCAGATAGCAGATTTATGTTAACCTTACAAGATTTTTAAGATGAATTTCTAAGATATATTCATAAAAATGCTTAAACACATTCACAGCTAACATGAGCTAGAGAGAATTTTTAATAATACCTGCTGCTTATTTAGCCAGCTAGCTCATCTGACAGGATTTCCAAAACAATTTAACTCATAATAAATATTTATAATCTTCACTGCTAACTATCAGGCTGACACATAACCAGACAAATATTTCTAAGCTGTTTAATATCCACTGCAACAGCCAGACAGGTATACAAACATTAGCTAACCATTTCTGAGTCTTTTTAATCTCCCAATAAATTATCATAAGCCAGCCAGCTAGCTAAAATGATCTAATCTCGAGAGTATTTTTAAGACAGCTTTCTAATGCGCCATTTTAAATCTTCATAGCAACCGCTAGCCAGCTAGCAAACCTTAGTTCTATATTTCAAAGATATATGCGTTTAATTTTATATTCTTTGCTACAGCTAACAAACATAAAGTAACTTGACATTTCTAAGGATTTTGAAAGATTTATTTTAATGCTAACTGTTAGAGGTAGCAAGCTAAATGGAAGATAAAAAGCTAAGCATGCATTTCTGAAAGGATTTTATCTCAAAACAAAAAGTGACTATAATGTTAAGACTTGCCAGCTGGCTAACATGAGAAGATTCATACCTCAAAATAAATTACCAGAATGTTCCATACATCTCTACACATTCTGAGAGATTTCTTTCAATGCTAACTGGAAGAGATAGCAAGCTAGTGGAAATTTACAAAGCTAACTGAACATTTCTGACAGGATTTTACCTAAAATAATTGAAAATACTGGTAACACTAGCCATGTGGCTAACATGAGAGAATCTAACATTTATGAGAGGGTTCATACCTCAAAATAAATTATTATTTTTCTAAGGATTTTGAGATATTTCTTTTAAAGCCAACATTTAGAGCTAGCAAGCATAATAAGCATACATTTCCGAGAGGATTTTACCTCAAAAAAATGGTAAGACTAACCATCTAGCTAACATAAGCGAATCTGACATTTCTGTAAGGAATTTAAGTCATATACAGGTGCATCTTAATAAATTAGAATGTCATGGAAAAGTCATTTATTTCAGTAATTCAACTCATATTGTGAAACTCGTGTATTAAATAAATTCAATGCACAGAGACTGAAGTAGTTTAAGTCTTTGGTTCTTTTAATTGTGATGATTTTGGCTCACATTTAACAAAACCCCACCAATTCTCAACAAATTAGAATATGGTGACATGCCAATCAGCTAATCAACTCAAAACACCTGCAAAGGTTTCCTGAGCCTTCAAAAATGGTCTCTCAGTTTGGTTCACTAGACTACACAATCATGGGGAAGACTGCTGACCTGACAGTTGTCCAGAGGACAATCACTGACACCCTTCACAAGGAGGGTAAGCCACAAACATTCCTTGCCAAAGAAGCTGGCTGTTCACAGAGTGCTGTATCCAAGCATGTTAACAGAAAGCTGAGTGGAAGGAAAAAGTGTGGAAGAAAAAGATGCACAAACAACCGAGAGAACTGCAGCCTTATGAGGATTGTCAAGCAAAATCCATTCAAGAATTTGAGTGAACTTCACAAGGAATGGACTGAGGCTGGGGTCAAGGCATCAAGAGCCACCACACACAGACGTGTCAAGGAATTTGGCTACAGTTGTCGTATTCCTCTTGTTAAGCCACTCCTGAACCACAGACAACGTCAGAGGCGTCTTACCTGGGCTAAGAAGAAGAAGAAGAAGAACTGGACTGTTGCACAGTGGTCCAAAGTCCTCTTTTCAGATGAGAGCAAGTTTTGTATTTCATTTGGAAACCAAGGTCCTAGAGTCTGGAGGAAGGGTGGAGAAGCTCATAGTCCAAGTTGCTTGAAGTCCAGTGTTAAGTTTCCACAGTCTGTGATGATTGGGGTGCAATGTCATCTGCTGGTGTTGGTCTATTGTGTTTTTTGAAAAAGTCACTGCACCCATTTACCAAGAAATTTTGGAGCACTTTATGCTTCCTTCTGCCGACCAGCTTTTTGAAGATGCTGATTTCATTTTCCAGCAGGATTTGGCACTGCCCACACTGCCAAAAGCACCAAAAGTTGGTTAAATGACTATGGTGTTGGTGTGCTTGACTGGCCAGCAAACTCACCAGACCTGAACCCCATAGAGAATCTATGGGGTATTGTCAAGAGGAAAATGAGAAACAAGAGACCAAAAAATGCAAATGAGCTGAAGGCCACTGTCAAAGAAACATGGGCTTCCATACCACCTCAGCAGTGCCACAAACTGATCACCTCCATGCCACGCCCAATTGAGGCAGTAATTAAAGCAAAAGGAGCCCCTACCAAGTATTGAGTACATGTACAGTAAATGAACATACTTTCCAGAAGGCCAACAAATCACTAAAAATATTTTTTTTATTGGTCTTATGAAGTATTCTAATTTGTTGAGAGAGTGAATTGGTGGGTTTTTGTTAAATGTGAGCCAAAATCATCACAATTAAAAGAACCAAAGACTTAAACTACTTCAGTCTGTGTTCATTGAATTTATTTAATACACGAGCTTCACAATTTGAGTTGAATTACTGAAATAAATGAACTTTTCCACGACATTCTAATTTATTGAGATGCACTTGTCATATGTTCATGCTATCTACTGTTAAAGCTAGCTAGATGGCTAACACATCAGCTACATCCCAGAACGTATATTGAGTGCACTTGTAGATCTCAGTAATGTTTAAAACCACATTTTGTTGTCATTTTTTGGAACAACAACACCCCCACTAGACTGCAGAAAGACCCTAAAGTAAGATTAAGATGTTTCAGTACCTCAGAACTCAGGGTGTGGAGGGGTGAAGGAGGTCTCCTCATCCATCTTAGTCTTGGGAGGTCAAAATCATTGGACTGTTCAGCTCAAAGGCCCTGGTGTCTGGAGAGAAGTACATTTTCTACAGCTCTGCCCCCTACGACATGGTTCTTAATTGAAGTCAGTGAGTCTCTGGGTGAGCTGAGAGACATTTCATTTTGTCAGGACTCGTGATTGTTTTGCTACACATCCAGAAATATACGGAAATCAGTACCATTCTGTTCCAGCACAATTTTTAAAATCGAGCATTGTGAGACCCCAGGTAGGCCAAGTTCAGTAGTTTGGAAATGACGTGGTTTCTTCCCCAGAGCTTTCGTGACTCATAAAGGCACCGGGTATTAATAACTGTTCTTCAGACAGACGTAATTTAGCTGGATTAGCCTATATTGTGTTGTGAGTGCTGGGCAGCACCCTCACTGTTCACTCCAAACCTTATTACTCCTGACAAAAAAATGAGTCTGGAGAAAATTCTCTCGACTCGGGTGAAGAATAAAAGCCCTGGCATTAAACATGGCTGTCACTCAAAAAATTAAACTGCTGCAGCTTTTTTTTTTTTTTTTTTAAGTAGTGTATTAGCTGGATTTGCAACAATCACCATGGTAGGGATGTGGAATGGATATAAATTGTCTGCACCCTGCTGTTAGCATGGCAGGTTTAGTGATATAAAAAAAATGTTGAAACTAAGAAAGTTAAAACATGTTAGAACTTTTTTTATAATCAATGTGAAATTACATATTGTTACGTTTAATAATAATTAAATAATAATTTAATAATAATTATTAATAATAATAATTTAATATATTTTTAGGATTTATTTTTTGTTATTTTTATTCATTTATAGTTGATGTATGGGAACTTACATTATTCCCTCAATTACCTTTTTTATTTAATATATTTTTAATTTAATTTTATTTCATTTTATTTATCTATGTATTTATTCAATTGTTTTTTCTTGTAATTAAATGCCCTCTATTATAAAACCACTACAAACTCTTGACACTGGAGACTCCTTCCATAAATATTCCCTCTAGAAAGCTTTTCTTTATCAACACAATAACAAATGACTTTAATCTGTTCATTTTTACACTTTGATTACAGTATGTCTTGCATCCGTCATACAAATAGCTGTAAATGAGCTGTTACTATAGTAACGATAATGCATTAAAGAGCACATTAAATGTCTACCTATCTCTTGAAATAAAGGTGTGATCCAATGAGCTGCCGTCATAGACAATTAATCAATACCTCCTGACTAATCAGGATGTAGATTTTAAAAAGTCGGTGGTATGAATATCATTAAAGGTTGAAGAATGAACCTAAATTCAATCTTTCAGCCCCACACACACACACCAACCTTAAACGTCATCACGTTGAACAGGAAACTCATCTACTACAGCAGCCTGGTTGTGTTTATACTAATAACACACTCTTACACGCTTCCAACTCCAACTGTTCATTCATTCAGCTTCATCCACTAAAAGAAAGCAGAGGATCCTGATCAAGAAACATGATTTAAATAAAGACTGAAAGAGCTGTTATGTTGATGCTGAAGTCATGTGACTGTGTGTGCTGGAGCTGTGGAGAGTCTTTTTACTTCTGATGATTGTATTTAAGCTCCAAAATGATTTGTGTAGATTATCAGAGCATTAACAAATAAAAACAACATGATTTTAATCTGTTTATTTTTACACTTTGATTACAATGTCTCGCATTGCCTATTAAAATAGCTGTAAATAAGCTGTTACTATAGTAACAATAATGTAGCTACCTATCTCTTGAAATAAAGATGTGACCCACTGAGCTGCCGTCATGATGTATAAAACTTGTAAGTAACTGTTACGGTGGGCAAGGTTCCCTGTGGGACCACTAGGGGGCCTTCAGCAGGGGTTGTGTTTTGTTGTTTGTTTATGTCATGTGTTTGTTTTAGCCACGCCTAATCCCTAATGTGTTCCCACCTTTGTTCACCTGTTCCTCATGTTGCTAGTGATTTATGTTCCTTATTTATAGTGGCTCTCTGCTTGTGTTCAAGGCTAGTCCTCGTCTTAATGTAACGTCTTTATGTGGCATCGTTAATGTGTCTGTCTGTTATTATTTCAATAAACCCCTGTCTGCCGTCTATCCCCGCGTTTGGGTCTGATCCATCTTGCTCCGTCTTCCGGCTCGTGACAGTAAGGTTTGTTGTTTTTTTTGTTGCTTGTTATTTTCTGCAATAATCCAAAATCAAATGGAAAAATTCTATAGGCTTTGGGTTGAGGGAACCAGAGTGATGATCACTTCTGTGTCAGCCTACTAAATTATGTCATCCCTGCAGCTCTCTATCATACTAGTTGAATAATATTGAAAGAAAGGTGTGTGTGTGTGTATATGTATGTATGTATGTATGTATGTATGTATGTATATATATATATATATATAATGTATATATACACACAGTCACCGATCAGGCATAACATTGGTGAAGTGAATAACAATGATGATCTCCCTATCATGGCACCTGTTAGCAAGTGAACATTTTGTCCTCAGAGTTGATGTGTTAAAAGCAGGTAAAATTTGACAAAATCTCCAAAACTGCAGTTCTTGTGAGGTGTTCCCGGTCTGCAGTGGTCAGTATATATCAAAAGTGGTCCAAGGAAGGAATAGTGGTGAACCTGCAACAGGGTCATGGGCGGCCAAGGCTCATTGATGCACGTGGGGAGCGAAGGCTGGCCCGTGTGATCCGATCCAACAGACGAGCTACTGTTGCTCAAATTGCTGAAGAACTTAATGCTGGTTCTGGAATATATATATATATATGCATAGAGAGAGAAAGAGAGAGAGAGAGAAATGTCAGTAAGGCAACTTTAAAATAAGTCTCTCCATCATCCTTTTCAGTCACTTCAAGGCTGGCATGAGATTGTCCGAACATCAGACTTCATCTCGGTATATTTTAGTATCCAGTCATTCATTTTGAAGCCAATTAGTCTTTAATTCAGCACATAATCAAACTGAGATGAAATTGGAATTGATTGAGATGCCACTCAGGCACAACACTCATAAGCGGCCCTCTAACAGCCGTGTCCATTAATCCTCGGAGCTTTACAGACAATAATATCCGTATTGTTTGGAGATCATTTACATTTCTTCCATTTAAACCATATGACACAGGAAACAGAAGGTGTGGGTTACGATTCGGGCATCATTATTATCAGTATGTTTCACACGTTTGAGGAAATGCTGCAGGTCAACACACTGTGAAGAACAACAACATAAAAAACATAGCAAATATTGTCCTCATTAACATTTTTTGAATAATTAGAGTCAAATACTGCATCGGTTTAGATGCATCGTTAGAGCAGCAGCCTGGAACTGATCCACTCATCAATTCATGATGCATTTTAATTGTCCTGAAAAATTATTTTTAGCCTTTCGGGAAAATCTGAGCTTTCATAATAAAGAGAAAAGGAAATGCAATAAAAATAAGGAAGCTGGTGGTTTTTGGTGTAAAGATGGATAAGACTTTATTTGTAGTATCGCAGTCTCAATGCACATAGTATTGGGTTTGGTGGAGTTAGATTAAACCAGGAACATTTAAAGTACAAAATCATGAATACTGTTTAAATCCTGACTTACTTTGCTTTTAATGTTAATGAGGTTACGTTTGTCTACGATGTTAAAAGAGCCTTTTGCCTGGGATGGTGATGGCAGTTCCTCTAAGGTTCCTCTACTATAATTGATCAGTGTAGATTCTTGGTCATAAACCAAATCTTGGTCATTCTTGGTGAAGGCCTAGTCTAACAGTTCTTAATGAAGCCTGTAATTTTCATCATAGGTACACCTCAACTATGAGAGACAGAATGAGAAAAAAAAATCCAGAAATTCACATTGTCTGATTTTTAAAGAATTTATTTGCAAGTTATGGTGGAAAATAAGTATTTAGTCAATAACAAAAGTTAATCTCAATACTTTGTTATATACCCTTTGTTGGCAATGACAGAGGTCAAACGTTTTCTGTAAGTCACCACAAGGTTTTTACACACCGTTGCTGGTAGTTTGGCCCATTCCTCCATGCAGATCTCCTCTAGAGCAGTGATGTTTTGGGGCTGTCACTGGGCAACACGGATTTTCAACTCCCTCCAAAGATTTTCTATGGGGTTGAGATCTGGAGACTGGCTAGGCCACTCCAGGACCTTGAAATGCTTCTTACGAAGCCACTCCTTCGTTGCCCGGGCGGTGTGTTTGGGATCATTGTCATGCTGAAAGACCCAGCCACATTATATCTTCAATGCTCTTGCTGATGGAAGGTGGTTTTTACACAAAATCTCACGATACATGGCCCCATTCATTCTTTCCTTTACACAGATCAGTCGTCCTGGTCCCTTTGCAGAAAAACAGCCCCAAAGCATGATGTTTCCACCCCCATGCTTCACAGTAGGTATGGTGTTCTTTGGATGCAACTCAGCATTCTTTCCTCTCCAAACACGACAAGTTGAGTTTTTACCAAAAAGTTCTATTTTGGTTTCATCTGACCATATGACATTCTCACAATCCTCTTCTGGATAATCCAAATGCTCTCTAGCAAACTTCAGACGGGCCCGGACATGTACTGGCTTAAGTAGGGGGACACGTCTGGCACTGCAGGATTTGAGTCCCTGGCGGCGTAGTGTGTTACTGATGGTAGCCTTTGTTACTTTGGTCCCAGCTCTCTGCAGGTCATTCACTAGGTCTCCCCATGTGGTTCTGGGATTTTTGCTCACCATTCTTGTGATCATTTTGACCCCACGGGGTGAGATCTTGCGTGGAGCCCCAGATCGAGGGAGATTATCAGTGGTCTTGTATGTCTTCCATTTTCTAATAATTGCTCCCACAGTTGATTTCTTCACACCAAGCTGCTTACCTATTGCAAATTCAGTCTTCCCAGCCTGGTGCAGGTCTACAATTTGGTTTCTAGTGTCCTTTGACAGCTCTTTGGTCTTGGCCATAGTGGAGTTTGGAGTCTGACTGTTTGAGGTTGTGGACAGGTGTCTTTTATACTGATAACGAGTTCAAACAGGTGCCATTAATACAGGTAACGAATGGAGGACAGAGGAGCCTCTTAAAGAAGAAGTTACAGGTCTGTGAGAGCCAGAAATCTTGCTTTTTTGTAGGTGACCAAATACTTATTTTCCACCATAATTTGCAAATAAATTCTTTAAAAATCAGACAATGTGATTTTCTGGATTTTTTTTTTCTCATTCTGTCTCTCATAGTTGAAGTGTACCTATGATGAAAATTACAGGCCTCTCTCATCTTTTTAAGTGGGAGAACTCGCACAATTGGTGGCTGACTAAATACCTTTTTGCCCCACTGTATACATATATACACACATTATATTTATATATATATATATATATATATAATGTATGTGTATGTATGTATGTGTATATATATTTATATATAGATAGATAGTGTGTAAACATATACAATCTAGCCATGGGGGTCACAGTCCAGTGACTTCTGTGCCGGTCCCAAGCCCGGATAAATAGAGAGGGTTGCGTCAGGAAGGGCATCCGGCGTAAAACATTGCCAAATTTAACCATGCGAATCGTCAGTACGAATTTCATACCGGATCGGTCGAGGCCCGGGTTAACAACGACCGCCATCGGCGCCGTTGACCTACAGGGCGCCGGTGGAAATTGGGCTACTGTTGGTCGAAGAAGTAAAGGAGGGAGGAGAGTGCGCAGACAGAGAGAGAAGAGGAAAGGTAAGAGTGTAGGACTGAGAATAGGAACTCTGAATGTTGGTACTATGACAGGGAAAGGTAGAGAGCTGGCTGATGTGATGGAGAGAAGGAAGGTGGATATACTGTGTGTACAGGAGACCAGGTGGAAGGGTAGCAAGGCTCGTAGTATAGGAGCAGGATTCAAGCTGTTTTATTATGGTGTGGATAGTAAGAGAAATGGGGTAGGTGTGGTCCTGAAGGAGGAGTTTGTGAGGAATCTTCTGGAGGTGAAGAGAGTGTCAGACAGGGTGATGAGTCTGAAGTTAGAGATTGAAGGGGTGATGTTGAATGTTGTTAGTGGTTATGCCCCACAGGTAGGTTGTGAGTTAGAGGAGAAAGAGAGATTCTGGAGTGAATTAGATGAGGTGATGGAGAGTATTCCCACGGGTGAGAGAGTAGTGATAGGAGCGGATTTTAATGGACATGTTGGAGAGGGGAACACAGGTGATGAGGAGGTGATGGGCAAGTTTGGAGTTAAGGAAAGGAACCTTGAAGGACAGATGGTAGTGGACTTTGCTAAGAGGATGGACATGGGTGTGGTTAACACTTATTTTCAGAAGAGGGAGGAGCATAGAGTGACTTACAAGAGTGGAGGTAGGAGAACACAGGTAGACTACATCCTATGTAGAAGAGGCAATCTGAAAGAGATTAGTGACTGTAAAGTGGTAGTGGGAGAGAGTGTAGCCAGACAGCATAGGATGGTGGTGTGTAGGATGACTTTGATGGTCTGTAAGACGAAGAGGTCAAAGATAGAGAAGAAAACCAAGTGGTGGAAGCTGAAAAAGGAGGAATGTTGTGAGGAATTTAGACAGAAGTTGAGGCAGGCTCTGGGTGGTCAGGTAGTGCTGCCAGATGACTGGGAAACTACAGCAGAAGTGATCAGGGAGACAGGGAGAAAGGTGCTGGGTGTGTCATCTGGAAGGAGGAAAGAAGATAAGGAGACTTGGTGGTGGAATGAGGAAGTTCAGGATAGTATCCAGAGGAAGAGGTTAGCCAAGAAGAAGTGGGACATGGACAGGACTGAAGAGAATAGACAGGAATACAAGGAGTTACAGCGCAGAGTGAAGAGGGAGGTGTCTAAGGCCAAGCAGAAGGCATATGAAGAGTTGTACACTAGGTTAGACACTAGAGAAGGAGAGAAGGACTTGTACAGGTTAGCTAGGCAGAGGGATCGAGATGGGAAGGATATGCAGCAAGTTAGATTTATTAAGGATAGAGATGGAAGGGTGCTCACAAGTGAGGAGAGTGTACAGAGGAGATGGAAGGAATACTTTGAGGAGCTGATGAATGAGGAAAATGAGAGGGAAAAAAGAGTAGAAGGGGTGAACTCTGTGGAACAGAAAGTAGATAAGATTAGAAAGGATGAAGTCAGGAAGGCTTTGAAGAGGATGAAAAGTGGGAAGGCAGTTGGTCCTGATGACATTCCGGTGGAGGTCTGGAAGTGTCTGGGAGAGGCAGCAGTGGAATTTTTAGCTAATTTGTTCAACAGGGTTTTAGAGAGTGAGAGGATGCCTGAGGAATGGAGAAGAAGTGTGTTAGTGCCGATCTTTAAGAATAAGGGTGACGTGCAGAGTTGCAGTAACTATAGGGGGATAAAGTTGATGAGCCATACAATGAAGGTATGGGAAAGAGTAGTGGAAGCTAGGTTAAGGAAGGTAGTGGAAATTTGTGAGCAGCAGTATGGCTTCATGCCCAGAAAGAGCACAACGGATGCAATTTTTGCTCTGAGGATTTTGATGGAGAAGTATAGGGATGGTCAGAAGGAGTTGCACTGTGTGTTTGTAGACTTGGAGAAAGCGTATGACAGGGTGCCAAGAGAAGAGCTGTGGTACTGTATGAGGAAGTCAGGAGTAGCGGAGAAGTATGTCAGAGTGGTGCAGGACATGTATGAGAGGAGCAGAACAGTGGTGAGGTGTGCTGTAGGTCAGACAGAGGAGTTCAATGTGGAGGTGGGACTGCATCAGGGATCGGCTCTGAGCCCCTTCCTGTTTGCTATGGTGATGGACCAGTTGTCAGAGGAGGTCAGACAGGAGTCTCCTTGGACAATGATGTTTGCAGATGACATTGTGATCTGTAGTGAGAGCAGGGAGCAGGTGGAGGAAAACCTGGAGAGGTGGAGGTTTGCGCTGGAGAGAAGAGGAATGAAGGTCAGTCGTAGTAAGACTGAGTACATGTGTGTGAATGAAAGGGAGGGAAGTGGAACAGTAAGGTTACAGGGTGAAGAGGTGAAGAAGGTACAGGAGTTTAAGTACTTGGGGTCAACAGTCCAGAGTAATGGAGAGTGTGGGAAAGAGGTAAAGAAGCGAGTGCAGGCAGGTTGGAATGGGTGGAGAAAGGTGTCGGGAGTTCTGTGTGATCAGAAAATATCAGCGAGAATCAAGGGGAAGGTGTACAGGACAGTGGTGAGACCGGCCATGCTGTATGGTTTAGAGACAGTGTCACTGAGGAAGAGACAGGAGTCAGAGCTAGAGGTAGCAGAGCTGAAGATGTTGAGGTTCTCTTTGGGAGTGACAAGATTGGACAGGATTAGGAATGAGTACATCAGAGGGACAGCTCATGTTGGACGTTTGGGGGACAAAGTTAGGGAGGCCAGATTAAGATGGTTTGGACATGTTCAGAGGAGGGACAGTGAGTATATTGGTAGGAGAATGTTGGACATGGGGCTGCCAGGCAGGAGGCAAAGAGGAAGGCCAAAGAGGAGGTATATGGATGTAATAAATGAGGATATGAAGCTAGTGGGTGCAAGGGTTGAGGATGCAGAAGATAGGGATAGGTGGAGAGAGATGATTCGCTGTGGCGACCCCTGAAGGGAAAAGCCGAAAGAAGAAGAAGAGGAGTGTGTAAACATATACAATGGAACCTCGGCATATGAATGCCCTCCTTTATGAATTTTCGCCTTAAAAATTTAAATTGAAAGAAATTTGCATCAGTATATGAAGCATTTTTGGCATACGAACAAACCGAACCGAACTGAACTCCAGCTAAGTTGCATGTACATGCAGAAAACATTTCAGCGGAAAGCCAAGCAAAGCCAACTGAAGTGAGTTTACGATTACTACGAATTTTTATTCAGTCAATAAAAGCTGTTTCAAAAGAGTCATTCCTGATGATCATGGCAAGAAGAAAGATAAGTATTATTATTATTATTATAATTATTATTATTATTATTATTATTATTATTTATTTACATTTTTTTGATGGGAATATTGACCAAAATACCTGTTCCTGTTCCCTAAATTACAGACTGAAAGCATTTATGTTTTGTAAATTAATAAAAAAAACTTTTATCAGTTTACTAAAATAAGAATTATTTAATAAATCATTAGTATGTGCGTAATAAAATTAACAAGGCTGCTAGTCAGCTATATTTTGTGTATTTGTTGATTATATGCCTTTTAATAAATAAATAAATAAATAAATAAATAATTCAACCTTGTATTTTTACGGTTACTATTTTAGGATCATAATGTAGCCATTTTTCATAAATCAAGCTTGTAAAAAAACGTAAAAGGACAAAAATTTAATGCTGTCGCCTTTTAAATCAATGTTTAAAAAAGCTCAATTTTAAAATTTGCTACAGCTAAATAACCTCCAATCATGGAATCACTCAAAAGGGGAAAAAAAATCAAAAGGTCAACATGATTAAATTCTCCATAGGTAACAAATATGGATTTTTGTCGTACATAATCATAAATAAATGATTCGGTTCATTTTGTCTGCATTTGACAAGACTTTATTGAGCCACACAATAGTTCTGTGGCAAATTGAACGGAACCGAGCGATCCTGAGATGCGAGTCCGCTCGAATAAAACCAGATACTAGTCTTCGTATGTAACAGTGCTGTGTATCTCAAGTGAGACTTGCACTTAATATGCCGTCAGATGATGATGAATTAGCTATGCCTCAGGCTCGGGCTCGTCATTTCTCCACAACACTGAGCTGTAGAGCTGTAGCTGAGATGAGATGAGAGCTGATACACTGCGCTCCACTGTGCAAATCTACTCTGATAGAAAGAGCATGTGGTCAGTTTGGGCAAACAATACAGACTCATGTGCTGCGCTTAATCTTCAATCCGGCCTTGCTTTGGAGATGCTGATAAGATGTTCCACCTGGCACTGCGGCTGAGATTGTGATCTCCAGAGCCTGTGTTTAGCCTTTAGGTGGAAAAGAGATTATCCACCATGGATGAAATGCACTCATCCGTTTAGAAATGATTTTCCTAATCGGTCAAATAAGAAAAAAATATTTTATGGTTGAGGGTGGGCTAATCTGATAACCGCCACATTAGGCAACGCACTATTAGGCACAATGTACTATTATTATTATTATTATTATTATTATTATCATCATCATTATTATTATTATTATTATTATCATTATTATTATTATCGTTATTGTTATTATTGTCACAAAACGCTGAGCTTACGGAGCATGCTGGTTGTGTCGGTGTAGATGAATCAGACCCAACGCTGAGATAGACGGCAGACAGGGGTTTATTAAATGAAAGAACATAGATCCACACAGACGTTACACAAAGACGCTACATAGAGACGAGGACTAGCAAACTAACTTAGACAGATGGCCACTATAAATAAGGAACATGATTAAGACACATTGGGAACAGGTGAACGAAGGCGGGAACACATTAGGGATAGGCGTGGCTAAAACAAACACATGGCAGAATAAACACAACCCCTGCTGAAGGCCCCCTAGTGGTCCATCGGGGGATCTTGCCCACCGTAACAGTACCCCCCCCACCCCCTACGGCACGGCTCCTGACACGCCAACCCCTCCCCATAGTCCGGAAGAGTTTTCAGTCCAGGAAAACCCGGAGAGGAGCAAGGAACACAGAGAGGCAACAAGGGGGGGGGGCGAGGAGCAAGGTGAGGCAAGTGGGGGTAACGAGGAGCAAGGCGAGGCAGGTGACGGGAGCGAGGAGCAAGGCGAGGCAGGTGACGGGAGCGAGGAACACGGCGAGGTAAGTGGGGGGAGTGAGGAGCAAGGCGAGGCAAGTGGGGGGAGCGATGGGCATGGCAGTAAGGCCAGACGGTCCCAAACGACGTCCACCGCCGAGCAGGAGGGCCGAGCAACATCCACCGCCGAGCAGGAGGGCCGAGCAACGTCCACCGCCGAGCAGGAGGGCTGAGCGACGTCCACCGCCGAGCAGGAGGGCCGAGCGACGACCTCAGACTGGCTGGGCCGAAAACCCCCGAGGGGAGGGAGGGAGGGAGGTGTGGCCGGTGAACTCCTCCGCCGATGAGGAGTGAGGCGGAGCGAGTCCCGGCAAAGATGAGTCCACCGCCGAGCAGGAGGGCCGAGCGACGACCTCAGACTGGCTGGGCCGAAAACCCCCGAGGGGAGGGAGGGAGGGAGGTGTGGCCGGTGAACTCTTCCGCCGATGAGGAGTGAGGTGGAGCGAGTCCCGGCAAAGATGAGGAGGAAGACGAAGGTCTGACTGGGGACATACTCCGCCGACGGAAGTGAGGCGGCATCCTGTACAGAGAAACAGAAATAGAGCGACGCCCCCCACAGGAAACAGAGGCGGAGCGATGTACCCATACTGAAGAAAAAAAAAAAAGGAGAATATAAACAGGAAACCCCACCGGAACAGGAAGCAGGTTCATAGGGACAAAAGAAAAAATTTTAACCCCGGAAGAAAAAACTCAAAAAACAAAAGCAAGGGCAGCCGGTAATCTACTCCGCTGACGGAAATGAGGAAACATCCTCCACAGGAACAGAAGCGGAGAGAGTACCAGCAAAAAAAGGAAAAAAATACAGGTTAAAAACATGCGAGGAGTGGGGCAACGCCCCCCACGGAAACCCGGAAGTGGAGCGGCGTTCCTCACGAGAACAGACGCGGAGCAATGGGCCGGAGAAAAAAATCCAAACAGGAACATCTTAGGAGAGAGGGAAAGCCTTGCATACCTCGCACCTCATTGGGTCTGTACTGTTTGGGCTAGTCCTTCTGTCACAAAACGCTGAGCTTACGGAGCATGCTGGTTGTGCCGGTGTAGATGAATCAGACCCAACGTGGAGATAGACGGCAGACAGGGGTTTATTAAATGAAAGAACATAGATCCACACAGACGTTACACAAAGACGCTACATAGAGACGAGGACTAGCAAACTAACTTAGACAGACGGCCACTATAAATAAGGAACATGATTAAGACACATTGGGAACAGGTGAACGAAGACAGGAACACATTAGGGATAGGCGTGGCTAAAACAAACACATGGCAGAATAAACACAACCCCTGCTGAAGGCCTCTTAGTGGTCCATCGGGGGATCTTGCCCACCGTAACAATTATTATTATTATTATTAGTAGTAGTAGTAGTAGTAGTAGTAGTAGTAGTAGTAGTAGTAGTAGTAGTGTTGTTGTTGTTGTTGTTGTTGTTGTTCATGTTTCTTATTTTTATTTACTTTTTTTAAAACAATATATTTGCAATATTGTCAGTTGATTTTTTTTTTGTATTGAAATGTTGAATTTTTCACAAATTTGCACTCAATTATTTAAATCTAATTTCAGAACTTTTGACTCTCCTAGTGAATCAGATGTTTGATTCAGTTCACTAATAAGAGTAGACTCTTTTGATTCCCAAATGACTCACTGTTGATCTTATTGGTGTTATTGTTGTTGGGTTTGTTTTTTCCCCTAAACCAGACAAAATCTGTGATATTTTCACAATATTGTGTCTTAAGAAAAGCTAGAATATAATACCACGAAATGTTTTCATGGTATTTTATTCTAGCTTTTTTTAAGGAAGATTTGTAAATTTCTTAAAATTTACAAAAAAAAAATCTTTAAAATCTAAATTACATTAAAAAAAAAAAAAATAAATAAAACAAACTCATAGAAAAACAAAAGAACCAGCTCTTGATGTTGGTAGGTGTGTTTTTTTGATTGTTTGTTTGTTTTTGTTTTGCTTTTCTTTTGACTGATTTTCCACCATTTTTTATGTGATCGGTGATAAATTTTGCTACTTAAACAAACTAAAAGTGAATTTTGGAGAAAATGTACAAATATTAGCAAATCTTGTTTTTTTTTTTCTCTCTTTAAATTCCCTAAATTTCTGCATGAATACGGCGAAAGTTTTTCACATTACAGGTTTTCTCATTTAAAGAATCAGTTATGAAATGAACAAGCATGAAGGTCTGAAATGCCTGAAACTGGCAAGGAATAAGTAGGAAAATTATGCAAGTATAAACAGAGAAAATAAGAATATGAGGTAATCCAAGCTGTTAGGAAAGAAAAGGTTTTTTTTTATATAATACATTCTTAGATATTCACATCTTCTTCAAACTTTTAACAACAGACATTCTTGCCTCTAACTTTCCCTCCTACACTAACTGACCCATCGTATCCAGACGGTAAAACCTTTGCTGCTAAAATGTTACGTTCCTCCTCCTTTATGTTTTCTGTGCTTTTTCTTCTTCTGAGAACAGAGTAAAGGATCTTCCAGATAAACCAAATCAAATAATCATGGCTGTAAATCATAACCACAGAACCAATTCCAAAATATAAGTAAAAGTTCATGTACATTTTGGGGTTTTTTTCTATACGCTGAGGGGCGTTTTGGACGTCTCACCCACTCTACAGAGTCAAAGCCAAAAGATGCATTTAGATTGGTTGTCATGGAGATCGTTAAAGGAGGTCCTTCTTATCATTTGCAATAACATTGTACAACAGCTCAACTGATAACACACACATTACACTACTACAACCATAAACATCACTAAATTGTAGATTCTTAAGGTTCTTCATATTTATTGTCTACTTCCAGTTTGCACATGTGTACTGTGATGTAAATACTGATGTTGTCAGGAGCTACTAGGACAGTTCCCTGCCGGACCATCAAAGGGTGCTGGCCGGCATTTTATCACAGTTTGCTGTATTGTTTGTTATTCCCGACATGAACTGTGCCACACCCTTCCTTACGTTTGTTAAAGTCATGCTTTTTCTGATCCTGGATCTGGGTCTAATTCTGTCAGCAGGTGATCAAGATTATCCTGGAGATCCGGGTTCGTTCCCTGCTTCGGGCGGTGTCTCCTGAATGTTTTATGTGTAAATATGTTTAAATCAACTATGTTTTTCAGATCTGCACTGCTAGGTTGAATTTAACTTACTGTATTCTAAATTTAAGGTTTTCTTCTTAATCTTATACATATACATTACTGCACAGTGAAAATCTTTTTTTTGCATATCCCATCCTGATATGCCGGAGAGTTGGGGGTCAGAGCACAGGGTCAGCCATGATGCAGTACCCCAGGGAGCAGGACGGGGGGTTGGGCGCCTTGTTCAGGGGCCCAGCGGTGTCAGCTTGGCAGTGCTGGGACTTGAATGCCAATCTTCCGATCAACAACCCACAGCCTTAATCACTTGAGATTAAACCACCTCCCAGGACATTCACTACAGGACAAATACAAAAATAGCGCTGACCAGTATACATTCTGTAAATTATAGAGTACAGCATGTGGAAAAAACAGGGGGCATTGGTGGCTCAGTGGTAGGTTTCTCGCCCATCATGTGGAAGGCCCGGGTTCGATTCCCAGCCAATGCCTCAACCCCAGCCACTGGATACAGTGCTAGTCCCAAGCCCGGAAAAATGGGAGGGTTGCGTCAGGAAGGGCATCCGGCGTAAAACATTTGCCAACTTGATGTGCGGACCAATTGGTCCGCTTTGGCGACCCCGAACAGGGAGCATCCAAAAGCATTAACTTAACATGTGGAAAAAACAGCATGCAAACAGTTTTAATATGGGTGGGCTATCTATTAATGGTTCAAGATTTCTACAGCGAAGTGAATTGGAACGTTTACTGTGGATTTATTGAGAGCTCCTGGGAGTTTAAGCTGTGAAGAATGTAAGAAACATGTTAAAAGGACTGAAAAAGTGCAACCTTTCCAATTATATCACTTATCTTGTGTAAAAAAAAAAAAATTTTTTTGTGTGTTTATTTAACATACGTTCATGAAGAGAAATGGTGGTGGTGATGGTGGAGCAGGATGTAGCATTACCGTGTCACATCTCTACGATCCCGGGTTTGATCCTGAACTCAGGTTACTGTTCATCTGCAAGACCTTTCAGTGTCTCTGTGGTTTGCAAATTTCCTCCAACCTCCAAAAAACATGGAGGTCGTGTGTGTGTATGTGTGTTATCCAATCTGGACTGTATTCTCATTTCACTCCCACTGTTCCCAGGACAGACACCAGGATCCACCGGGACACCCACTGGGATAAAGTGCTTACTGAAAAAGTTTAAACAAAAAATTATGAATTAGGAAATGATTTAAAAATAAATATTAAAGAGAAGTATTTATTTCATTCCGTTTCATATTGTATGAACACACTAAAAAGATTTGCAAAAATAAATAAAGAAATAAAAAAACGCTCACATTTCTTACATCTTCATTCTTTAACCCAAAATGGTTGATTTTAATATCAGTTTTTTCATCATTTCTTTGTTTTATTGTTAAATGATCGATTGATTTATCATGGACAGTGGGCGTGGCTTAGCCTACATCATACATGATGCCTGATCTGTCCTTTCTGCTAATTAACAAAGTTATTAATTCTAAGTTATTGGGGGCATTGGTGGCTCAGTGGTAGGTTTCTTGCCCATCATGCAGAAGGCCCGGGTTTGATTCCCACCTGATGCCTCAACCCCAGCCACTGGATGCAGTGCCGGTCCCAAGCCTGGAAAAATGGGAGGGTTGCGTCAGGAAGGGCATCCGGCGTAAAACATTTGCCAAGTTGTTGTGCGGACCAGTTGGTCCGCTGTGGCGACCCCGAACAGGGAGCAGCCGAAAGCAATTTCTTAGTTCTAAGTTATTATTCATAACTTCATCATAAATTTAAAACAAAAACATGTACGGTTATATGATTTGTGTTTTTAAAACTCAGGCAAGACAAATAACCCAGGTTTCACTTTATCGAAACTATAAAACGTGACAGGCTAATCAGTATGTGGGATAAATTCTAGAACCCATGACTCATGTTAACCTGATGCGCTCTGAGAATGAAAGTTATCCGAGCTCATCTGCATGACGCTGTGCTTTAAACACATGTCAGCGTCCTCGTGCTGTTTCTCAGCATGTGTGTGTGCTGTCACCATGGTAGCAGCCGAGGCCTTGCTGAAGTTGTAATGAATGACTGCTGAAGGATGCGTAAAGGCCTGGATTGTGTTGCTATGGCGATTCATTTCCAGTCACTTTAACTAAACTGGAATAAGACAAAAGCAAAAAAACAAGCACTAAATAAAAGTAGAAGGTTTAAGGATTATTCGGTTGTCGACGTATTAATGTTTAATGAGTTGGAACCGTGGTGAGGTTTCTCCCTCCATGAGGCAATCACACTCGGGTCTGAGAGCATCTGAGCATGTGAGGTGGCCTCAGTGATTCAAGTGTGAATCAACCCAACTGTGAGACATGCCATGTGTTTTGAATGTTGGGATTTTTCAGCCATTTTGTACATGAAAGCTGCTAAACTCATGCAAAATGCAAAATCCAAAGAACAGTGCTTTGTGTTCTGAAGGTTTGGGTTAAAGAAGAACAAGATAAATGAAATCCTGGATGTATACAGTTCATAAATCAGTGTTTACTGCCTGCTCCGTGTGCTTGATTGATCACTGCATGCTGTTTTTCTGAGCAATACATGAATTGAGCATTTTCAGCTCTATACACCACTCAAGCTGTTGTTTTTTTTTCTTTTGAACCAGAAGAGTATATTTTTGCCAAGAAATATTTTATTTCTCTTAAGATCCCAATAACCAAATTAATTATCCAGCAAACCAAAATTTTTACCTTTTTTTTTTTTTTTTACCTTTTAATTAATTAATTAATTAATTAATGTGTTTGTTTTTTGTTTATTGGTTTGTTTTAAATGTAACTTTAATATACTTATGCCAACTGGTCATATTTTTTGCTTGTGTTTATCTAAAAGGATTATTTTGTTTTTTATTTTATTTTATAAACATTTTATAAATATATTTATAAAATATATAAAATTATTTAATAATAATGCCTACGGCTAGAAATATAAAGGTCTTTTTATTATTATTATTTTATTATTTTTTTTTTTTTCCACAAAAAAAAATTGTTTGATTATTTCCCAACATTTCTGAGCATTACATCCAGTATATAAATTACAACTTGACGTTTTAGATAGCTGTGAAGATAAGTGTTCATTTCTGTCTAGGTTAAAATATGGCTCCTATTTTCCTTAAACCCATTCCATTTCTCTCAAAGTCATGAGCTTCTACATCCATGTTTGTTGATCTGATCATCCACTCTGCATGACCAGTGCTGAAAAAATTTAATTTTTGAAAAATTGTGCGGAAAAAAGTGTCCGAATCCTAAAAATACCCTTCTTCTAGTGAAATGTAAGTTGTTTCATGTTACATAGAGGATTTATATCTGCTTATATATAATATATAATATATCTTTATATTTCCAAAACAGTCTGAATAGCAGACATAAAGAAATAGCATGTCATACACAGGAAGTATGGGGTCCATTTCTGAAGGAGACGGTCAGCATCGGGGACGATGGCAATCAGATGCAGGTGAAGCAGAGATGTTCATTAATTCCTTCCGGAAATGAAAAGAAGAAGCAAATTGTTGTAAAGTGAAATGTTCGTCTTCGGAGCTGTTTCCCAGTGACAGCATGTGTTTTCCGAGGCTGTTAAGTGCTAATCTGCTGCCTACGTTCAGCTGTAAATAAAACATCAAACATAGCTGATGTAACTGCATTCAGCCCGCGACAGCTCGGCTTTCGGCTTCTCTTTGATTTTTTTTTTTTCTGAAATGCTGCGAGGCACTTTGGTGTGAGTGGGAAATAAAAATAATAACAAGAGGATCTGATAGCTGTTGTACTGAAGTGAAGATGCTGTAAAAGTGTCAAAAAGATCAGAAAAGTCACACACACGATGCATCACAATGCCAGAACCGCACTTTCGGGTTTCGGATTCAGAAAAATGGTGGGGATTTTATTTAATGATTCACAATAATCCCACTTTCACAGTCAACAATAATCCAAATCAAGCTGACAAGTGATTCATGAGGCTGCTATAATAAAGCTGTCATTAATTCGGTGGATTTTTGAACAAGCAGCATTATGTTATGTTTCCATTAAACCACACAGCTGTTGAATTCTCAGTTCTGATTGGTCAAAAGGTATTGACTAAATTCCTGACTTTTCAGTACAGCTGCAAGATTTATATTATTAATCCAAGAAATCTAATGTTACATTAACTTACACAGAGACTTTAGCAGATTTTACACACAGTAATATTTGATTGTGTTAACATTTACATTTTTTTTCCCAACACGAGTCTTCAGGATGGAGGACGTCTGCTTTGTGGGATGGGTGGATGGGTGGATGGGTGGAGTTGGATGGAGTTGGATGGAGTTGGATGGAGTTGGATGGAGTTGGATGGAGTTGGATGGAGTTGGATGGAGTTGGATGAGTGGATGGGTGGTTGGATGGGTGGTTGGATGGGTGGGTGGATTTGTGGGATGGGTGGATGGATGGACGGATGGGTTTGGTTGGATGGGTTGGGTGGAGGGATGGATGGATGGATGGGTTGGGTGCACGGATGACTGAACAGATGGATGGATTGGGTGGATGGATGGATGTCCAGAGTATGAAAAAGGAGTCTATCATTGAACATGGTGTCTTTGTTATTTCAATAACTTCCAAATATACTTTATAATACTGTTTAATAAGCGTGTGAATAAGACAAAGAAATCAGCTGTGTGTCTATATATATATATATATATATATATATGAGCACACAGATGCTCCATCTGTGCCGTGTGTGTGTGATCCATCTCTCCTACAAGTGTAAGCACAACCGGTGTGTGAGAGAGTATCCCTCTGTCTTTTGTCATAGTTGAGTGCTGTGTTATGGCATCACTGCAGGGTGTGTGTGTGTGTGTGTGTGAGAGAGAGAGAGAGAGAGAGAGAGAGAGTGAGTGAGAGTGAGTGAGAGTATGAGTGTGAGTGTGAAAGTGATGATTAATCACACACTATCTGTCTGTCCTATGTTTGTTCCACACACGCTGTGCTCTGAATGAACAGGATTTTACAGGACATGAAAGCCTCGTCCTCGTACTCAAGTAATTCTCACACATTTAATATTGAAGAAGAAGTTGCTTTCGGCTGCTCCCTGTTCGGGGTCGCCACAGCGGACCAACTGGTCCGCACAACAACTTGGCAAATGTTTTACGCCGGATGCCCTTCCTGACGCAACCCTCCCATTTTTCCAGGCTTGGGACCAGCACTGCATCCAGTGGCTGGGGTTGAGGCATTGCCTGGAATCAAACCCGGGCCTTCCGCATGATAGGCGAGTAACCTACCACTGAGCCACCAATGCCCCATTCTTACACATTTAATATAATAGCATGAAATGAACGCAAATAATAAAACAAGGAGAAGTGGAACACAATGGCAGTGTTGGTGTTTGAGTCTGTTTAGTGCTTCTCATGTTCATGTCTGTATAACATCTGGATTCTGTGCTCTTGTCACTACGAGTTAAAGCAAAATTCCGAGTTCAGGCGAATTCTCCTTTATATTCTAGATTTTTTTTATCTTTGCTCCTGGACTTTGGTGCTAGAAGGTGTTTGAAGATTATAAAATTCTACTGTGTTACTCAATAACAAACAATTGCTGTAGAATAACACACTTTGGGCCATGCCATTCCACAGAAATAATCACCCACACCTGTCTTCCTCTGCCGTTTAGCCTCCTGTCGATGAATCAGAGCCTCATCACGCATGCTTTTTTTAGGAATCATCACGTTTTCCGCCGTCATGTTGAGAGACGATGGTCTCCAGATGCCGGTGTCTCATCTATAATTAACTCTAGACCTTTTGTTAGCTCTGTAATTACTCAATGACCCGCGTCAACGAATGAGATGGCAGACAGCCACTTAGAAATCAGGACAGAAGCTCTTGGGAAGAGTGAAAAAATCTCTAGGGGAGGCCATAGAAAGTGAATTGCACATGAAAAGAAGATGAAGCAGAAGAAGGAATCAAAGCAAGGGCGTGTCTGAAGGGCAGGAGGATGCACAGCTGGGGGTTGCACATCAGGATCTGGCAGCAGCATTACATTAAGCAGCAAGAGCAGAGAGCCATAATGCCAAAATAAAGTGCTTAATGTGCTAAACATAGTGCAAATGGGACTCCAGCTAGGATAGCTTAGCTAACTACTGAGAAACAGAAGTTAGCACTGATAGAGTTAGCAGCACCCTGCTAGCCTTTTAGCAAGAAATCTGAGGGGTGCTGTGAGAGACAAAGAGCGACGAAATCCCAGATTATCTCAAACCTAAACACTTGAGAAGCTGAGAGAACCTAACGTGAGACACTACAGCCAAATGTGAGCCTTTATGCTATTATGTATTCATTAAAGTTTTTGTTATTATGTTATTATGCATTTATTACATTTATTTATTTATTTATTTATTTATGTGTTTGTTTATTTATTTATTTATTTTTATTTTTATTTAATTTTTTTGGAATTCTTTTTGAAGAATTTTTCCATCTAACTTGGATTTAAAAAAACAAAAAAACAGTGTGTGTGTGTGTGTGTGTGTGTGTGTGCGTGTGTTTGTGTGTGTGTATTCAATAAACCCTTTAATATGATTAAATACAAAGAGCAATCTTTTTATTCTATATATAAAGCAAGTAATAGACCCGTTTTTACATTCCATATTGAACCATTCCTGTTCCTTTTAAGTGTGTATGGGATCTAATGACTTAGAACCGTGGTTCCACGGATCAGGAAAAAAGAGATGTTGGCTGAGGGGATGAAAGTAATCGAAGGTACATGAAATGAACAGATTTTGTCCTTTTACATAAACTATAAATGGATAAAGAGTATGTTGTGTCTAAATATTAGCAAGCTGCTATGAGGTATGAGGAATAACACAACGTATTAAAAAAATAATAAAACTTCTTACTCTGCTTCAACACATTACATCACACCATGGTTTTATTCCTCACTTATGTTCTGAGGAAATTCATCATGAAACCATCTCTAAAAGACAAACCCTTATTGCAGGGTTTTGGCTTTTGAGGTTTTTTTTCCAGGATTTATCCAGAGGATTAAATCAAACAGCCCTTCAGGGTACTTTTATTTAACTAAGATATTATTCAGGGGCAAAAATTTCCTTCTTGCCTGCAGAGGAAATGATGCTGTGAACAACAAATGTTCTCCTAAAATGGCATCAGAATCTATAAATGTGATGAGAGACCTATAGTTCTGGGGAGAAAGATGGAAAGAGAAAGAAAAAAGCTCCGCAATCCCTGGCTAATTCTTTGTCTGTCTCTCTCTCTCTCTCTCTCTCTCTCTCTCTCTCTCTCTCTCTCTCTCCATCCCTGAGGAATCTCTCAAGCATAAACAGAGAGAGAGTGAAAGACAGAAGTATTGCCTAGTACCCTTGGGGCCTTCACAAACCTCTGCAAGCTCTCTCTCTCTGTCTGTCTCTGTCTCTGTCTCTGTTGCATGCTGGGAGTTGTGTGAGTGCAGTGCAGGGTGAGAAGCTGCCGGTGAGAGCAGGATACCAGTTTATGTCTGTCTCTTTTCCTTTTTTTTCCCCTCTAATTGTGTGTGACTGGGTCAGGGTTTTGTGTTGATTAGTTTATGTTCTATAGCGGAGATGGCGTCTCGTCGTGAGACGCCATTGCTATCTCTCCGCCATGGCTTCAGGTGTGTACCTGAAGAGAGTGTCATGGTGGAGGATGTTCTCATAGCTCTTGGTGAGAAAGTTGGTTTTGAGAACCTTATTTCCACCTCCCGCATGAACAGAGCGGTTGTAGTGTTTGTAAAAGAACAACGGTTAGTCAGCGAATTGGTGGTGAATGGATTAGTGGTTAAAGATAATTATGTACAGATTCCAACATTGTCTACCCCCTCCGCCAAAATCACCATCTCTAATTGTCCACCTTTTCTCCCTAATGAAGCGTTGGAGTGTGAGCTTAAGCGCTTCGGTAAAATCGCGAGTGCTTTTAAAATGATTTCTCTGGGCTGTAAACATCCTGCTTTACATCATGTTGAATCATTTAGGAGACAAGTGTTTATGTTTCTGGAATCGCCAGAAAACACGCTGAACATCTCCTTCCCTGTGAAGCACGAAGGGAGAACTTTAATGATTTATGCGAGCACGGGAAATATGAAGTGTTTTGAGTGTGGCGATATCGGACACAAGCGGCTGACCTGTCCCCATAAAGGGCGCAAAGAGGAGGCAGTTACTGACACCATGGAGGAGAATAGAGAACCAGTGGTCAATCAGGAAGGGACCACTGAGCACGTTGAGCTAAGCCGGGCTGTTGAGAGTGCGGAGCCTGCCGCTGCTGATGTACAAAATATAGGTGATGAAAATGTAAAAAGTGCAATACCTTCCGCTAGCGGTGACGTCATTCAAAGAAGTGAAAGCGAGCCAATGTTAGATATAAAAGTTAAGAGTGACCTGTGGTCGTAGATGTTACACAGCAGTGACTCTGTAGTGGATGATGCACTGTCTGATCAAGGTGAGACTGGACACTGTGCTACTGAGAGTGAAGTGGAAATGTCACAGGAGGCTGCTGTTGAGGGCCTAGATGTCTCAGAAAACTCCTCTCAGGGCAAAGAATCGCTCTACAGTTTAGAGGAAGTGAATAACTTTTTAGACAAGACTTTTGGAAGACAAGATTTTTTCTGATGAGGAAAAGTTCATTAAATCGGTGGCTTTGCTCCAGAGAACTGTGGGTTTAGATCTCACAGATCTCACAGAAGAGGTTTCGTTTGAAGAAGCATGTTGCAGCTGTAAGGAGACTGAGAAAGATGGTAAAGGAGTCGTCTTAGTCTTGTAAAAAGCAGTCATGATTCACACGGCGTCTTTTTCTCTCTTTCTGCTTTTTATTCTGCTTTTCCTTTCCCAGTTTAACATGGAGATGCTAAGGATAGGCTCCCTTAATATTAATGGTGGAAGGGACAGACATAAAAGAGCTTTAGTAGCAGAGACTATACAACAGAAGAGACTGGATGTGGTTTTTCTTCAGGAAACACACAGCGATATAAATAATGAAGTTGAGTAGGGTATGTGGTGGGAGGGACAGCATGCACTCAGTCATGGCACTAATCTCAGCGCAGGAGTGGCTACTTTATTTCCTAAAACTGCTAAAATCTTAAAGGTTGAGGAAATAGGCAAAGGCCGCTTAACAGTAACTAAAGCTGAAATCAAAGGTGTTGTTTTTCATTTTATTAATGTTTATGCACCAAATGTAGGGCTTGAGCGGGTTATCTTTTTTAGTAAGCTGAGCAATGCATTAAAGCAGTGTGGTAATGAAGGGTGTCTTGTTGTAGGAGGGGACTGGAACTGCACAGTAGATTTTACATTAGATTGCAATTCTGAGGAGCCACACACACAATCTTCTGTCTGTCTTTTAAAGTTGTTAAAAGAATTTAATCTCCTGAATATATGGAGAGAAAAACCCCCACAGTCAAGCAGTACACATGGATCAAGGTTTCAGATGGTAGAATCAGTGCAGCACGGCTAGATAGGATCTACATATCTAAACAGTTCAGCAGTAGAGTCATTGACTGTACCACTTATCCAGTAGGTTTCTCTGATCACCAATTAGCCTCTGTTACCATAATTATGTCACAGTTCATTAGCAGATCCTCTTTTTGGCATTTTAACACCAAGTTATTACAGGATGCTGGTTTCTGTGAGCAGTTTCGGTGCTTCTGGGAACACTGGAAGACCAAAAAGAACTTGAGACAGTGGTGGGACGTTGGGAAGGTGGAGATTAAGCTGCTGTGTCAACAACACACTGCCAACTCCAGTACCAAGGTGAAGCAAGCAATCAAGGCCCTTGAAAGTGAGATAATGTACATTGAAGATCAACTGACTGGTTTACATGATCCTAACCTACTAAGGACCCTGCATCAAAAGAAGAAGGAGCTGGGCTCATATCTGGATGAAAGAGTGAAGGGTGCGCTTGTCAGATCTCGCTTTACAACTCTTGAGGATATGGACGCACCAAGTGCCTTCTTCTTTAACCTCGACCGTTCAACTGCACAGCACAGACAGATGGTCTGTCTTCGTCTTCCTGACGGCAGAGTGACCATGGATATCACAGAAATGCGTCACCAAACCTACTGCATTCCACACAGATCAATTTTTGATAACTTGTTTCTGGTGCGTGATGTGCTAGACATTTGTAAGACCTCTGATAGGACTGTAGGGTTAATTTCTTTAGATCAGGAAAAGGCATTTGATCGAGTAGACCACATATACCTGTTTGAAGTTCTGAAAGCTTTTGGCTTTGGAGATACTTTTTTAAATTGGGTAAAGCTGCTGTACACTGAGGCATCATGTATGGTAAAGGTAGGAGGTGGATTAAGCCAGCCAATACCAGTCTCAAGGGGGATTAGGAAAGGCTGTCCATTATCTGGACAGTTATATGCCTTGGCGATAGAACCACTACTGTTTTATCTTAGACAGAGACTATCAGGGTTCCATGTTTGTGGTGGGATTCAGGGTCCAAAGTTGTCAGTCTCTGCATATGCAGATGATGTTACTGTTTTTCTTACCCATGATCAGGACATCAAAACCCTATGTGCAGCACTCCAGGTGTATCAGAATGCCTCATCAGCTAAAGTAAACTGGGACAAAAATGAGGCTTTTTGGGCAGGTCAGGTACAGTCTGGCCAATTTGCAGTACTGCCAAAAAAGTTAACATGGGGCGCGAATGGTCTAAAAGTATTGGGTGTCTTTTTAGGAACAGACAACTTCCAAAAACAGAATTGGGAGGGCATAGTGGAGAGAGTGTGCACCAAATCGTCTAGATGGAAATGGTTGCTGCCCCAGTTGTCCTACAGGGGGAGAGTTCTAGGTGCTAATAAGCCTTATGGCACAGACTCTGCGTATTGCAACCACATGCAGGACTTGTGCAAGAAGTGCAGAGGCAGCTGGTGAGCTTCTTCTGGTCAGGTCAGCACTGGGTTCGAGCTGCTGTATTGTATTTACCAGTACAAGAAGGTGGACAAGGATTGGTAGACATCAGGTCCAGGATAGCGACCTTCAGACTCCAAGCAGCCCAGAAGCTGCAATATCACAGCTCAATGTCCTGGACAGATACAGCCACTGTGCTTTTAAGGAAGGCAGGTGAAATGGGCTTGGACAAACACTTGTTCCTGATGAACCTACGAGAAACAGGCTTGGCGAACCTCACACCTTTTTACAGGTCTGTGCTGGAAGCATGGAGGATTCTTTCCTTTTCAAGGATGCCTGGTGCAACAGCAGGAGCATGGCTACTGGAGAAGCCCTTGTTCAACAACCATCTCCTCAAACCAAGGGTTTTGTGCTCGGCCAGCCTGTGCTCACGTCTAAGAACTTCTGGCTATATGAAGCTAGGTCACATTGTGAGTACAGGGTGGGCAGCTGTCAGGGAAAGGACCAGGATCAGGTCACAACGACTACTGGACCAACTGGCAGCAGAGACAGTGGGGTCGCTGCCTGCTGCCTACCAGGAGCTCCTGAATGACCCAACTGTTACAGCGAACTTCCCTTCGCTGAACATCAGTGCAGCTGTGGAAGAGTGGCAAAAGGATGAGAGACTAATCCTTTCTTTCACTACTCTGGAACTGGGCACTTTCGAGCTGGCTGGAAAGAAAGCTCTGTACATGCTCTGTGTAAAGGTGTGGCATGCACAGGCCTTAGCAGGAGTTCCAGCTAGTAGGTGGACTGAGTATTTTGGTAACAGATCTTCCCCTAAAGGCAGCTGGCGGTCCCTGTACAAGCGTCCGATAGACAAATGGACAGGTGACCTTCAGTGGAGGGTAGTACATGGGGCGATAGCCACAAACAGACATCGGGTGCACCTCGATCCTAGTGTTGAGGAGGGTTGCCCTTTTTTCCTAAAGTCTGAATCTGTTTTTCATCTCTTTTTAGAATGCACACGGCTAAAAAGTTTGTTCCTGTTGCTGGAATGCTGGTTTTCAGGCATAGGAGGTGTTTTCTCCCTTCAGGTTTTTATTTTTGGGCCAAAATACACAGCAAAACAAAAACACACTGTAGTTCTGCTAAATTTTTTATCTGGAACAGCGAAACTGTCGATCTGGAAATCAAGGAAAAACAAAATGTTAGGACAGGCTGCAGTGGATTTAGTAGCTATGTTTAAAGGTTTAGTAGTGGCCAGGCTCAGAGTTGAACATGCTTACTATGCTTTAGTTGGGAAGCTGCCTGTGTTCATGGAGATTTGGGGTAGAAATGACATGTTATGTAAAGTTGATGAAAATAACAATTTATGTTTTAGTTTCTGATGTTTTTTCCTTTTTTGTTCAGGTTTTCTTTAAACTGTCTTTGCTCCCTATTTGTTTTTGCTTTTTTTCTTCTCATTCTAGTTTTTTTCTATCTAATTATCCCTTTTAATTTGTTCTACATTTCTATGTTTTTTTCTGCCTTTGATGGTATGATATGATGCTTTTTTTTCCTGTCCAACATGGTATCCATGTAACCCAAGAAAGGGTTTTTAAAATTCAAATTTTCTCTTCTCTCTTTCCCTTTTCTCTCTCTTTCTCTTTCTCCCTCTCTCTCCCTCTCTCTCTCTCATTCCCTCTCTCTTCTCTCTTTCCTTTTTCTCTCTCTCTCTCTCCCCCCCTCTCTTCTCTCTTGCCCTTTTCTCTCTCTCTCTTTCTTTCTCCCTCTCCCCCCCCTCTCCCCCCCTCTCCCCCCCTCCCTCTCTCTCCCTCCCCTCCCCCGCTCCCTCTCTCTCCCTCTCCCTCCCTCCCCTCCCTCTCTCTCCCTCTCCCTCTCTCTCCCTCTCTCTCTCCCTCTCTCTCTCCCTCTCTCACCCTCTCTCTCTCTCTTTCTTTCTCCCTCTCTCTCTCTCCCTCTTTCTCCCTCTCTCTCTCCCTCTCTCTCTCCCTCTCTCACCCTCTCTCTCTCTCTTTCTTTCTCCCTCTCTCTCTCCCTCTTTCTCTCTCCCTCCCTCTCTCTCTCCCTCTCTCACCCTCTCTCTCTCTCTTTCTTTCTCCCTCTCTCTCTCTCTCCCTCTTTTTCCCTCTCTCTCTCTCTCTCTCTCTCTCTCTCTCTCTCTCTCTCTCTCTCTCTCACCCTCTCTCTCCCTTTCTCTGTCTTTCTTTCTCCCTCTCCCTCTCTCACCCTCTCTCTCTCTCTAAGCATTTTTCAGCAAAATAATGAGCGATGGAGAAGGAAATCTGAACGAGAGTCTAAATACGAGGCGTAAACAGCAGTAAAACTCTGGAGAGCGATACACAAGTCTGTAAGCAAAGTACAAAAAAAAACACACGAGCAAATGAAACCGATGTATTTTTTTCACCAGGTAAGTGGCAGAAAACTCGACGCAAGAAAACAAACAGCGGCTTTGGCAGATCTGTGGTTACAGTAACCCTGTGTTTACTCAAGTGACCAGTCCTGAACAGCATGAAACCACCATTACCGCACAAGAGAGCTGAGAGGCTGAATTCTACCCAAGATCCAGAAGGTTCAATATAGAACCCTGGGGTTCTGTACTTATAGAACCTGTAGAACCTTTTCCCAAAGAAATGGTCATATATAGAAAGTGATGGAAAACTTTTATATAAAGAAGAATTTCCCTCATGGGATCAATAAAATCTATCTATCTATCTATCTATCTATCTATCTATCTATGAGATAGATGAGATCTAACATTCCTTCACTTCACTGCTCATAGTCAACTATTTATTCCTTTTAATTCCTAAGATGAGTACGTCTCTGAAGAGTATCTGCTAACGAAGATGAGACGAAGGCTAGCATGCAAAAATGAAAATAAAAAATAAACGCTGGATGGTGGATAGCATACGTCTACGCTTGCTACAAGCCCACAAGAGATTAAGCGAAGGCTTATGAAGCACAATACAGAAAACTGAGATCCTTTATATGCTGGATTTTTTTTTCTCCCAGTCTCCATTCTTCAGAAAATGGCTTGCATGATTAGATAAAAAAAACCTCATCTGGGGTTTGTGAGGTGAGACGTGGCAGCGGGTCAGTTTCAGCCAGAAGCAATCTGGAAGAGTGTGTCCAGCTCATCAGCCCAACACACTCAGCTGAATCGAGAGGTGCGACAGCTCATCTCAGACATAACTAAAGTCATCAGGAGGCACCAACAAAATCGGAAAGAAATCCACCTTGTGAATCAGGCGGCTGAAGATAACCTTACTCGAAGAGATGAAGGTGTTATAGGGACAAATGTCAGAATAAAGGAGGAGGATAGATTTTCCACACGGAGCTCCTCCTGACCTTTATTTCCACACGGAGCTCCTCCTGACCTGTGTGTGTGTGTGTGTGTGTGTGTGTGTGTGTGTGTGTGTGTGGATGACATCCCTCAGGATTCTGTATATCCTCTTCCTGTTCCTGTTCCACGTCTCATATTCGTTCCCTGTCTTTCTTACACACCACCGTGTCAAGTATCTTTACAGAACATCAAATCACAGCAAATTGCAAAAAATAGGAGGAACGTCCAGCAGAAAAAGCTCTCCAGGCATCCCATATTTCTTTCTATAGAGGCTCGAGGCTGTTACACAGCCATCTAAACACCACAAAAGGCTTAGCAGAACATTTTTCTCCTCATATTCCTCCTCACTCCGGGGCCGGTTTGCAGGAGAGTTTTTATAAAAGAAGCGAATGTCCTGTCCTGATAGCAAGAGACACATTACTATTCAAATGTAACGACAGAATTATGGGCTGCTCGGACAGTTAGACACACTACTGCATGAAAACACTGATGTATGTGTGTCATTTTTACTGAACGCACAGTTGTGACCTTGACCTTGAAACCTGATATTGTATATCACATTGAAAGCTATGTTTTGACTGTAAATGATATATAAAAAAGACGAAATGCCATTTGAGGTCATTATTAAATGCATAAATATGACCCTGTTAATTAATTAATTAATTCCAAGAAACATTTAATGCCATAGAAGAACCATTTAGGGTTAAAAAACTCAACTCAACAGGCAGAGCAGCCTGACTGTTACAAAAACTTTCAGTAAATAGCTCATAATGGTTCTCTCCTCAATGCCCTAGAAAACATTTTTATAGTCTAAAAAACCCTTTTTTGCCACTAAAGAACTTTTTTGTGCAATGGAAAATGTTATAGGAATATTATAAATAAATGAAAAAAATAAAATTAATAGAAGTTGCTTTCGGCTGCTCCCTGTTCGGGGTCACCACAGCGGACCAACTGGTCTGCACAACAACTTGGCAAATGTTTTACGCCGGATGCCCTTCCTGACGCAACCCTCCCATTTTTCCGGGCTTGGGACCGGCACTACATCCAGTGGCTGGGGTTTGGGCATTGGCTGGGCATTGGCTGGGCATTGGCTGGGCATTGGCTGGGCATTGGCTGGGCATTGGCTGGGAATCGAGCCCGGGCCTTCCACATGATAGGCGAGAAACCTACCACTGAGCCACCAATGCCCCTTAAAATTAATAAAATTAATAAATAAATAAATAATTATGAAATACAAAAATAAATATGCAAATAAATAAATAACTAAATAAATAATTCATAAAATAAAATAAAATAATAAATAATATATAGAATAAATAAATACATTTCAACAAAAAGACCACTGTAATACTGGATATCATTTAAAAAAATAAATAATAAATAATACATAAACAAACAAGCAAACAGATAGATAGATAGATAGATAGATAGATAGATAGATAGATAGATAGATAGATAGATAGATAGATAGATAGATAGATAAACAAATAAATAATATTGATCTATGCCACTGTAGAAAAATAAAGCATTTTATTTTACTGTATACTCAATACCAGGAGGAAAAAAAAGACATAAAGGTATATGAAAGCTTTTCAGTTTCTTTTCAATTCCTCTAAATCCTGTCATAATTGGAAAACCATTGCGTAATTCCTGGGTTGTTTGAGGACCCGCAGGACCCCTGCACACAGCGCTGGATGGGGTAGTTAGAGGCGTCTGACCCTGACACAGAAACCTGTTCAGATAGCAGCAATCATGAACACCATGCAGTCAGGAGGCTGATTCTCTCCGAGCCAGCAGCTAACAGCTATCAGGCTCCCTGCTGCGCAGACGCTCCCGCAGCTCCGCCGACGTGCGCAGCCTCCAGATGAAGACGCAAGCAGAAGAAATGCGCAGCCGTGTATTTGACTCTGTGTGTGGCAAGTTTCAAGGTTGTTGTTTTTTTCATTCTGTCAGATGAAATGAATCATCTCTCTCTCTCTCTCTCTCTCTCTCTCTCTCTCTCTCTTCTCTCTTTCTCAACTCTGACATAAACATTTCCTACACATAAAAAAGCCTTGGGCAGAGATTTCACTTACGATCGTATTTTATTGGATTTATAAACTCGGATGTCTCTCGACGTTAAACTGAGGTTTAAGCTCGTTTAAATACAGCTTTACAGGAATTCTCAGCTCCATAAAATCGTAGCTGAGAATAAACCCTTACTTCTCTGGTCATCTTTAAACAATCACCACATTATTAATCAGACCACAAAGGCTAAAAGAAATGGAAATGTTCTAAAAAGTTCTTTTCTTTCCTAGATGAGTTTCCTTCATATTTATATAGTTGATTAGCTGCAGCTGTGGATGTGCTACAGATGCTGTAATCATTCACTTTTGAAAAACTTTCCCTGCTTTTGCTCTAAAATGATTAAATTCAACAGAATTAAAGAGAAACTATAACACACTGCAATAACAGACACCTGTCTTCCAGCTAATTTGAGAACCACCAGATGACTCAGTCAGGAACTGTGCAGTAATCGAGGATGTTTCTATGAGTTGTACATATCTAAATTTTTAATAAAAGCGAATATTTGATTCAGCAACAGTTTATATTGAAGTGTATTGACTTTTTCATGATACATTTATAAGAGCTGCATTGAAATCTTATATACACCAATCAGGCATAACATTATGACCACCTGCATAATGTGTTGGTCCCCCTTTTGCTGCCAAAACAGCCCTGACCCGTCGAGGCATGGACTCCACTAGATCCCTGAATGTGTGCTGTGGGATCTGTACACTAAGATGATCCTTTAAGTCCTGTAAGTTGTGAGGTTGGGCCTTCGTGGATCGGACTTGTTTGTTCAATTGGATTGAGATCTGGGGAATTTGGAGGCGGAGTCAACACCTAAAACTAATTGTTGTGCTCATCAAACCATTCCTGAACCATTTTTGCTTTGTGGCATGGTGCATTATCCTTCTGAAAGAGGCCACAGCCATCAGGGAACACCGTTTCTATGAAAGGGTGTACATGGTCTGCAACAATGCTTAGGTAGGTGGTACGTGTCAAATTAACATCCACATGGACGGCAGGACCCAAGGTTTCCCAGCAGAATATTTCCCAAAGCATGACACTGTCTCCGCTGGCTTGCCTTCTTCCCATAGTGCATCCTGGTGCCATGTGTTCCCCAGAAAAGTGACGCACACACACCCAGACATCCACATGATGTAAAAGATTCATCGGACCAGGCCACCTTTTTCCATTGCACATGCAGTTTTGGAGATGTTCTGATCCAGTGGTCTAGCCATCACAATTTGGCCCTTGTCAAACTTGCTCAAATCCTTACGCTTGTCCATTTTTCCTGCTTCTAACACATCAACTTTGAGGACAAAATGTGCTGCCTAATATATCCCACCCACTAACAGGTGCCATGATGAGGAGATCATCAGTGTTATTCACTTCACCAGTCACTGCTGTTGTTGTACCTGATCAGTGTACATTTACATCATTTAGCAGACACCCTTATCCAGAGCAACTTACATTTTTATCTCATTTTAAACAATTGAGGGTTAAAGGCATTGCCCAGGGGCCCAGCAGTGGCAGCTTGGTGGAATAATGATTCAAACTTACAACCTTCTGCTCAATAGACTAAAGCCTTAACCACTAAGCTACCACTTCCTCATTCAGCCCCATTATATAATAATGCTGAAGGATTTATTCTAGGACTAATAAAATCATTTTAAATCTTTCTCATTATCATAATTTATGACACACACACAAGAATCCTGACAAGTTGACAGAAAATGTTGAGTACTTTTGACAAAAGTCTTCTGTGTGAAAATTGTGTAGCACACGTTCACTTTAAACTGCAATATGAGCTCTGCACATTTCCTGTAGCTCTCGGAATATCAGCTTTTCAGCTTTTTGCTCTGCAATCTGCCGATTTCCTTTAATATGTTAGAAATAGCTGAAAGCTGATCCGATTAAAATAAATGCCTTTAAAGCAGCAAAGCCTGATCTATGTTTGTAATAATATCCCATAATCAATCTCACGTCAGTTTTTTTTTTTTTTCATCCGGTTAAAAGTTCAGTGTGTCCTTGTCCTCTGAATTTTTCAGTATAAAAGAGCCTCTTTTTAGTTAGTGCCATAACGAACTAAACCTAAAGAACCTTTTGTGCGATGAAAAAGTCTTTCTCTTTCTATCTTTCATTTTCTGTCCATTTTTTCCTTGTCTTCCCTTTTCATTGTAGATATTCCAACTGGTTTTTTTTTCCCCCTTCAAAATATATTATATTAGTTGATCACTAATACACAATTAATGTCCAATTAATGTTTCCACCTGCACTGACTGTAGCTTTGGTCATTTAATGTTTACACTGGGTTACTTTTCTGTAATACTGCACTCTAACAAAGTGTATATATTTATCTATATTTTCTACACAGTTAATCTTGCATAAAATTCTCAGATTTTTAAAAAATATTTTTTCTGTTTAGATTTTTTTGTTGTTGTGCACCAATACACCAAGGCAAATTCCTTGTATGTGTAAAACCCACAGTACTTGGCTGATTCTGATTCTGAAAACATCTAACCATCAGCGTTTCCTGATATTGTTTGCCGTTATTTTTGGAGCTGTAGTCTTTTGAAATCTCAAAAAAGTAAACAAAAAGAAAAAAAACCTGAGATTTGAGTATCTGTGCTTCTTCTGCAGCGAAGAGTGATCGGTAATAAGATATGTCTTGATTGTCTGTCGCATTTCCCACACTGTTAAGCACTGCGTTATTAAAAAGCCGAAATGGATTTTTGATTAAATCGCCTCATGTGTAGATTAGATGTCTGCTGCACCCGTCCTTTTTAGCTTTAATAGAGCATACTACATGGCTAAACACAGTGGGTTTATGCACACAACTCTATCTAAAAAGCCACTGAATGGAGCTTGAGTAAAATATTTACGTTACGTTATTTACAGGTACAACAAATGATGCCGTGTAGGTGTATAATGATAAGTCTTAAATAAGAAATAAGATTTATTTTATTGAAAAAAACAGAGAGAGAGAGACAGAAATATGTGTTGGTGTAGACAGACTGAAAAGTAAACAGAAGATAAAAATGGGGTGTTTTTGAATAAATGAGGCAGAAGTCATTAATAATATGATCTGATGTCTGGAAAAATACATTTCAATTTTTTAAAAAAGTAGTGGTTTTTTTTTGTTTGTTTGTTTTTTAAATGATCTTTAATAACCGGATTATTTCAAACAGATTTTAGAAAAAGTTTCACAAATGCTGGACAATTCTTCTGTTTTTGTTTTGGTTTTTTTCCTACATTTTTCCAGCCCAAGAATAAGCCCCACCCACATCTGAAAAAAACATCTGACGTCCTCCTTAAAATCCAACTCACAAGGTTGTTTTTGTGATGTTAGCATTATATGGTGCTATTATTAGCTGGGAACAGCTGTATTTTGTGTTGTGTAAGGAATAAAACACAATAGACTGTGCTGCTTTTACCAAAATGACTCCATGCCTGGGTGATGTGTTAACACACCGAAACCGTATGACCCAAAGTATGTTATTCTGCTAACATTACAGCAATTTGCCTACGATTAAAATGATCGTTTTATTTATAAGTGTCATTTTTTAATGATGGTTTCAAAAAATGTAAGTTCTCTTCCCTCTCTCCTCTCTCTCTCTCTCTCTCTCTCTCTCTCTCTCTCTCTCTCTCTCTCTCTCTCTCTATTTACTTTCCTGTGATAAGAAACTCAACAGGCAGAGCATCCTGACTGTTACAAAGCACTGACACTGGAGACTTCTATCTGCTTTTGGCTTGTGAGTCACATTTTACTGCTGTATTTTGGTCCCACTACATCTACATCCAAAAATTTCTACTTCCTCTGAAAAAGTTTATGACCAAGACTCTTTCAGCATTGTATAATATTTTACTTGGATGCAGTGGATTTGTACTTAAAAGCTGCCGATGGTTGAGAAACACAGCAGGTGAAGATGGCAAGTGAGGCAGGAATTCTCTCTCTCTCTCTCTCTCTCTCTCTCTCTCTCTCTCTCTCTCTCTCTCTCTCTCTCTCTCTCTCTCTCTCACACTCACTCTCTTTCTCGCTATCTATCTATCTCTCACATGCTGTCGAGCTTCTCCTGGGATATCTCTGGTTGCTATGATGGTTTAAGACTGTTTTGATAAATAGAATAAATTTCATAAAGATTTATTTTAATAGTGGAAAATGAAAGCACCATTATGCACAATTATACATAAAGTTTACCAGCATTCAATTTTCATCCATTTTCTCTGTTTGTAGTCAAATGCAGTCAAGACATGTTTCATGCCCAGTATTTAATTGTTTAGTTTTGCACAGCAGCTATGAGTCTAATGTTTCTTACAGCTTATGGACGTCTCATTCAAAATCGTTGCTGTATTATTGCTGTATTATATTAGTCTCAGACCACATCCAGTTCATCCAGCTTCTCAAAGTAAATGCAGAACGTCTCGCCTGACATCAGTGCCTGACCTCGCTAATGCCCTTGCAGCTGAATAAGCAAATCCCCACAGCTACGCTTCAGCATCTAATATAAAGCCTTCCCAGAAGAGCGGAAATCATTAGAATTAAATTAGAATTTTAAGCGACAAGCACATGGGTGCAGTGGACAGGTGGCAACAAACTTTTGGGCATTTTGTGTCTTCCTTCACAATGCCCCTTTTGCTGGTCCTAACAGTGACCACACCCTCTTCCAAGGGCCTGACAGTGACCACATCCCCTTTACTGGGACTGACAGTGAACATGCCCCTTTCACTGGTCCCTAACTCTGACCACGTCCTCTTCCCTGAGACTGGCAGTGACCACGCCCCCTCTACTGGTCCTAGCTGTGACCACATTCCCTTCACTGGTCCTTACAGTGACCACGCCCTCTTCCATGGGACTGACAGTGATCACACCCCCTTCACTGGGACTGACAGTGACCACGCCCTCTTTCCTGGGCCTGACAGTGACATCACCTTCACTGGTCCTGACAGTGATCACCCCCCCCTTCACTGGGCCTGACAGTGACAACATCACCTTCACTGGTCCTAACAGTGACCACGCCCTCTTCCATGCGACTGACAGTGATCACACCCCCTTCACTGGAACTGAGTGAAAACATCACCTTCACTGGTCCTGACAGTGATCACCCCCCCTTCACTGGTCCTGACAGTGATCACCCCCCTTTCACTGGTCCTGACAGTGATCACCCCCCCTTCACTGGTCCTGACAGTGATCACCCCCCCTTCACTGGTCCTGACAGTGATCACCCCCCCTTCACTGGTCCTGACAGTGATCACCCCCCCTTCACTGGTCCTGACAGTGATCACCCCTCCTTCACTGGTCCTGACAGTGATCACCCCCCCTTCACTGGGACTGACAGTGACCACATCCCCTTCACTTGGACTGACAGTGACCACATCCCCTTCACTGGTCCTAACAGTGACTACACCCTCTTCACTAGTCCTGACAGACACTGTAACCACATCTCCTTTACTCTGACTGACAGACACAGTGGCCATGTCTCTAAACTTTTTATTTTTCTTCACAATAGAGCCGGTACTGTTGGGGCAAAATAATTTTGTTGCCATGACAACAATTTGAGCAACAAGTTCTTTACGTAACTGCCATTTAAAATATGATGTGAACATCACGGTATTGGAAATTGTTGTAAAATCTGTAAATAAGAAACAGTTTTCAGCCATACTTGTGCAATAAGGGATTTTTGTTGATGTGTCAAAGAAAACATGGGGGAGCACTGCACTGCAGACTGAAAGAGAGAGAGAGAGAGAGAGAGAGAGAGAGAGAGAGAGAGAGAGAGAGAGAGAGAGAGAGAGAGAGAGAGACAGAAAAACAGAGAGGTTGTTTGAGAGTCAGAGAGATCTTTATGTGGCGTTCTACTGCCATCATCTGGACGCTGTGATATTACACTAAAATCATTTTAAGTGCTAGTGTTTAAAGAATTTTACACCTGTACGGGGGACTAGGGGGTGTCGGGGAGGGGGGAGATGGGCGGTTGTGTGGATATGGATGGTTATCCTGGTAGAACAACAAAAATACTGAATCAGTGTCAGTTAATGTGATGTGATGGTAGATGGGGTTCATTTAAGTGGCTAAAAGGGAAGAAAAATACATTTTATAAATACCAATAGAATTTTTTTATTACATAAACAATTCACTGAATGTAGAAATCAAATCTTTCTTTGTGGTTTCTTTTAGTGTCAGGAAAAATGCTGCACACCAGGAATGTCTGCTGTAGGAAAATAATCAACACCCAGGTGTGTGATGAAGCAGAGTTTGATGAAGCAGCGATTATTTTCAAATAAAGTGTTTTATTTCTCTCATAGCAATTCCTTTACTTTATATTTTATTAACTTTTATTAGTAAAGTACAATTATCATTACATCCTGACTGTTACACAACGCTGACACTGGAGACTCCTTACATACTCTAACTGTTAAATAAACATCTCCTTAGACAGAACTTCACCATAGCAAATTTGTGAAGAGCTTCCACAGTATAATTTCCTGTGCATTATTGTCAGAGCTGCTGTTAGAGAAAATAAATCAACTTCTTTGAGAATGCAACAGCATCAGACCTCATTAGGAAAGTTGGCATATATAGAGCACAATACATGAGATTATACAGATTATACTAGTAAATAGTGATAACAAATAACACGATAGATTTGTGTATGTGTTTGTGTTATTGTGTGTTATTGTGTCCTGCGATGGATTGGTATCCTGTCTTGGGTGTCCCCGGCAGGGTTGCCAGGTCCAAGAAATATTTCCAGCCCAATGACAACTCAAAACCCACCCAAATGGAATGAAAACTAGCCCAATTTTTCCAGTGTCCAATCAGACTAGACTAGACCATTGGATTCCCACAAAGGGCCTTAAAATATATACATATATATATATATATATATATATATACACATATACATATATATATATATATATATATATATATATATATATATATATATATATATATATATATATATATATTATTGTTATTATTTATTATACGGTTTTTGCCTTTTCTCTTAACCCTCCCCCAATTCTTATAACACACTGTATTTTTTACACAATCTTATAAAGGACAAACAAGAGCATGTCCCCGCTGATATTTTCTGACCCTTGTTAGAAGTACTTATGTGTACTTACTTTTTTCTCTTCTCTGCACTTTCTGATGCTCTTCTATCCAGATCTGCTGCTGTTCTGTTTACACACAAGCATCAATATACAAATGAACATACATTGTCAAACTCAATGAACACAGGCTATTATCAATGTTATAACCAATATGCTTACTTAGTGAACTTGAACCCTTGTCCTTTGTTTTTGTTCTTGTTTGTCTTCTCTTTTCCAGAACTATTCAGAACATTTTCTTCTTAGATGGCCTAACTGTTCAACCTCATTTTGAGAACTTTGAACAGAACTATCTACAATCTCAGGGATGTTTTGTTTTAGACATTCGTGGTATCTTCCCCACCCTTCTCAGGCGGTGCTGAATAGATTTCAGCAGTAAAGAGAGAAAGCATCCATGGTGATGGTTTAAATTCATGGCAGCAGATGTTTCTTCTTTGCATGTAAGCTCGAATCCTCATTATATTTAGCAAAGACTTCTGCTCTAGCCTGTTTTGTAGCTTGTTCTTTATCAGTGACCATTTGGGAAAATGAGCGCTCAACTGCTGCATTGCTGAATGGCAAAGCAAGAAGACTCAATGCAAAGTTGCCAAGATCTCCAAAGCTTCTATCACCTCCACAACACTTCCTAAATGATCAACAGTTAAGGTACTTGAGTGGCAAGCAACATGAGCAGCCAGCTTCAACTCTGCCTCCTTCACAGCAACATTCGTTCTTAGAAAGGAACTGCCAGTGTCAAATAATGTTCTGGCATTTGAGAAAGGAGCCGCATTTTTTTTTTATGTTTTTCAGTTGCAGCGTGAGCTAACAGATCCCCGTGGTGAGCTCTGATTTCACATTTGCAATATTTGCAGAACGCTTTTTTATCGTCATTTGGAACACTTCTAATCCACTCCATTAATCCTTTCTGTCTCCCATTCTTTGCGATATTTCTTTCCGTATTTTCCCCATTTACCTGACATTTTATAATGCTGCTTGTTCATCCACAGACCAACAGATGCTTCTACAACCGCCAAATGTGGGCGTAACCAATTACTTTGTCGTAACTCACGTTATGCTTGATTTGAGATGTTACGTCAAAGGCGCACGCGTTCACTCACGTGCAGCAGCTGGCGGCAGTGGTTGTTGCCAAGTATTCATTCGTAGGTGCTCTACACCTACTTATAAACGGTTCCACTTTATTTTTTTCTTTGTCAACAAACAAACCTTTTTGCGGCCGCGGTACATTATAAAATAGCCCAAAAAAACGCAACCCGCGGCTCCATAATTTTTCCCGCGAATGCATTTTCAAAATAGCCCAATTGTGCGGGAAAACCGCGACCCTGGCAACTATGGTCCCCGGTGTGGTGCCCCTAGTCCCCTGGAATACACAGGTTACCTGAGACCTTGTGTAGAATGGATGGATGGATGGAGACCCTGTGTAAGATGGATGGATCAAGAAGCTAACCTGGATGGATGGATGGATGGATGCATGGATGGATGGATGGATGGATGCATGGATGGATGCATGGATGGATGGATGGATGGATGGATGGATGGATGGATGGATGGATGCATGGATGGATGGATGGATGCATGGATGGATGGATGGATGGATGGAGACCCTGTGTTGGATGGATGGATGCATGGATGGATGCATGGATGGATGGATGCATGGACGGATGCATGGATGGATGGATGGATGGATGCATGGATGGATGGATGGATGGATGGATATATGGATATATGGATGGATAGATCCATGGATGGATGGATGGATGGATGGATGGATGGAGACCCTGTGTTGGATGGATGCATGCATAGATAGATAGATAGATAGATGGATGGATGGATGGATGGATGGATGGATACCCTGTGTTGGATGGATGGATGGATGGATGGATGGATGGATGGATGGATACCCTGTGTTGGATGGATGGATGGATGGATGGATGGATGGATGGAGACCCTGTGTTGGATGGATGGATGGATGGATGGATGGATGGATGGATGGATGGAGACCCTGTGTAAGATGGATGGATCAAGACCCTAACCTGGCTGAATGGATGGATCAAGACCCTAAACTGGATGGATGGATGGATGGATGGATGGACGGACGGACGGACGGACGGACAGATGGATGGAGACCCTGTGTTGGATGGATGGATGGATGGATGGATGGATGCATGGATGGATATATGGATGGATGGATGGATGGATAAACAGACTAACACTAATAACAAAGACTCAATAAATGTAAAAATCAACACTAGGAATATGAGATTTTTGAATCATTGACTCATTTATTCCACACTGGAGCTTATTTGGAGATTAATGACTGTCGAGTGAAACAAACTGGAGTGTGTCCAATCTGTAAAGATCTGCACCTGTAAAGATCAATAATGAGATTAGAAGAAGGACCAGAGGATAGAGTTAGTGACATTTGTAACTGGTGGCGTCTTGGTGATAAACTGGAACTTTCTGAATAACAGAGCATACCTGCTGAACCGAATCGTTCACCTGAAGCCATCCTCATTGATTTTTCACTATCAGCGAGAAATTATGGATTCAGTGAAGCACGAGCAACCAATTACGCCCAATGAGTGCACATGTGGGAGCTCCTCACTGCATAAAGAGATAGGCAATTTACCTTTATGATATTAATGACACTTTAGTGGTAAGAGGTTAAAGGTGACAGTTGTGTACTTATTTATTTAAGTGAAACTCTGATCTCTGGGCTTTGACAAAATGTCTGGATGATACATTAGTAAATAATAGTGGATTTATGAATTGCTGTTGAAACTGGAGATGAGATGGACTCATATAGACACCACATATAGATACGGAAAGGTCAACAACATCAGTCTAAAATTTTCAGTGAATATATTTAGAACAAAAGATTAAAGCTTTATACATGAATGAAGAAGAAAAAAACAAGCTAGATTTCTCTTTCTCTGTATATGTAAATGCATATATTTGTGTATATATATATATATATATATCTTTTTCTCTACTTTTTCTTTTTCAAATTTTGTTTTTCTCTCTGTCTCTCTTCAGTTGCCTTCTTCCAATTTTGCACATTTTTCTTTTTTCTTTGCCTTCTCTTCTTGTCTTTGAGGCTTTAGCATTCCAAAAAAAGAAATTTATATATAAATATAAATTAAATTGTATTATATTATAATAAATAAACATTATATGTATATGTTATTTATTTTCACATGGTTATTTTTACACATTTATTTACATCAGAGGGACAGCTCATGTTGGATGTTTGGGGGACAAAGTTAGGGAGGCCAGATTAAGATGGTTTGGACATGTTCAGAGGAGGGAGAGTGAGTATATTGGTAGGAGAATGTTGGACATGGAGCTGCCAGGCAGGAGGCAAAGAGGAAGGGCAAAGAGGAGGTATATGGATGGAATGAATGAGGATATGAAGCTAGTGGGTGCAAGTGTTGAGGATGCAGAAGATAAGGATAGGTGGAGAGAGAGGATTCGTTGTGGAGACCCCTGAAGGGAAAAGCCGAAAGAAGAAGAAGAAGAAGAAGAAGAAGAAGAAGAAGAAGATTTTTACACATTTATTTATTTATTTATTTATTTATTTATTTATTTATTTATTTTCTTGCGATCATAGATTATTCACGTCACAGGTTTTACTCCTATAAGTGGGTGGGGATAGCTCAAGTGGTTAAGGCTCTGGGTCACTGACTGGAAAACCAGGGTTCCAGCACCGCCAAACCACAGTTGGGCTCTCAAGCAAAGCCCCCAAGCTCCCCCTGCTCCAGGGGTGCTGCATCATGGCTGACCCTGTGCTCTGACCTCAACCCCCAAAGATGAGATATGTGAAGAAAGAATTTCACTGTGCAATAATGTACATGTGACAAATAACCTAACTTAAGCACATGTGAAAATACATACAATCTCCTGTGAGGTTATTTTTTATTTATTTATTTTTAGAAAAAAAAAAGCACAATCCATCATTCCGTAAAAGTAATTATTATTATATTCTAATGAAATTCGATACACATTCAGTTCACATGTTTGACCGATAGACTTTATCTCTTGGGGTGATATTCATTCTAAATGTCAAGAAAGATTACATTTTTTCTGTGACTGTGTGATCTGGCATGATGGGGTTCACTTCCTGACGTTTTAAACCTAAATGATTAAAATTAATAAATCCATTTCTGTATTCTGTGCATTTCTGCACCTCCATTTTATTTTTGCACTGGTGCCCTCAGGTTATAATATAATTTCTGTCATGAAAATAATTCAGTTTGTAGCTTATCCTAGATACAGCGTCTCATATCCTCATGGTAGGAAATTTGTTCATCTTTAAAATAATATTTAACTGATGTATTTAACATACATGTATATATGTAACTATATATTTTTGTATAGAATTAAAATTTAGAGTTATGCGTTACTATCTGGTATAAAGATGCTTTATTATCATTGTATACAATACATCAACAATTATGATTTATTTGTCTGTCTATTGTCTGTACCACTTATTCGATGTGTCATCGGGTCACGGGGAGTTTAAAAATTAAATATGTTCAACAAAATATATCAAGATCCTCACATTTTTTTAAAAAAAATATTGGAATTATATTAATGATGGATGAAAATCACAGTGATTTACTTTGCTGCTGATTTGTCTATTGTGTCGTTATAAATGGAGAGTAAATTACTTGTTATTATTATTTTTTATTTTATTTTATTTTATTTTATTTTATTTTTCCATAGCAAAATCTCTCACTCCTTCAATGCTCCATGTAAACTCTCTCTTCATTCTTATTTATTCTTCGTTCTTATTTATAAAACATATTATATGTACAGTTTAGTACGCACTATTATAGTATGTAATGTAATAAAGCTACCGTATTTTAAGATAATCCTTGGTTTCAGTCAGGGACATTCTAATTATAAAGGATTTTATATATATATATATATATATATATATATATATATATATATATATATATATATATATATATATATATATATAGTTCCTATCTCAGTTTCAGATCCGATCTAACACACCTGTGCAGTGTAAAAGGAGTGTATATAAGGTTGAGGTGATGTAGTAGGTGTGTACGAATGGGTATGAAACTAAGCTACACTGTCAGAGATCAGGGCTGAGTCCCAAATCTGTAATTAATCAGCACTCAGGCACTCAGGTCTGTTAAAACAGCTCCAACAGGTAAACTCTGTAAGGTTAGTATTGTTCTCTAAAACTAATCAGCATGCCTCAAGTGTGATTAGTTTAACTTTCTAAATAAACAATTCATGGCTTATTCATGTACTGAGTAACATTTAAATGAAATCAATATTCCTGAGCATCGTTTCATGCCATACTGGACATAGCGGTGTCTCCTAAATGCCACTGTGTGAGAGAAAAGTTCAGCACAGTGCTGTTGAGGTCTGGATTCTGATTGGTCAGAAAGTTTAGATGACTTTTTTTTAACAGCAGATCTGATACTAGTGCAACTCAAACTTTTGTTTCTGTTGCTGGTTTGTTTCTATAGCAACGCCTCGTCCAAACAGGAAAGATGAAAGTACTGCACAATCAGTTCACACGTTTATCCAACAGGTGGCGCTCAGTCTCTTGGAGGGATATTCATGATGTGGTTCACTTCCAGACGTTTTCAACTTAATTTATTATACATTTTTTATAAATATATTGCAAGTGCAAACATTTGATGATCTCCAGGTTAAAAGTGCTTTTGCAGGGTGTAATTAGGTTTAAACTGCTGCACAAAATGCTCTGCAATATATTTCAGAAGCAGTTGTATATGTTTTTTAATGATATTGTAATATATATGTTTGGTACTGTGCTATATAAATGTATATGAGAAATGTAAACCAAAATTAAAGTAATAAGCAACTTATCAGTTAAATAAATAAATCAATAAATAAATCAATAAATCAATAAATAAATGTTTTTCGACCCACACATTTCTGTTTGCTTGCTTGTTTATTTGTGTCATAAATGGATTACTATTATTAAATTCAGCTAATAGCTCACTTCTTTTCTTATCACATGCCTTATAAGATATAATACACATTTATCAAATTAATATAATGTGATAGATTTGTTCAAAAGCTTAACAGCTGAATATATCTTGGATACAAAGAGAGAAATTTACCTGAGGCTTTATAAATTTATTTAGCTTGTGTTTTACATGCATTTATTTGTTTATTTTAATGTTTTTATTCTGTTAGATGATCATTTTGTTTCTTTCTAGACACAAAAGCTTCAAATTAACTTAAGTATTGTATTCTACATTTAAGGTTTTTTGTTGTTGAATCTTACCTAAACTGCCTCATGGGATCAATAATATCTATCTATCTATCTATCTATCTATCTATCTATCTATCTATCTATCTATCTATCTATCTATCTATCTATCTATCTATCTATCTACTTTTTTAAGAATAATTCAGAATACAGTACATTTATACAGTACAAGATTAGAGTTTTTACAATTTTTGCTTTACCTTCTGGGTTGTAACCTAATACTTAATTTCAGTCAGTGAGCAGGGAAGGGCTGTAATCTAAATAAACTGAGACCAGACTTAATTTTGAAACAAAAATGTTCCTATTCCAGTTTCAGACCCGATCTAACACACCTGTGCAGTGTAAAAGGAGTGTGTATAAGGTTGAGGTGATGTAGTAGGTGTGTAAGAATGGGTATGAAACTAAACCCCGCTGCCTAAATCAGGGCTGGGTCCCAAATCTGCAGTTAATCAGCACTCAGGCACTCAGATATGTTACAACAAGAAAAACTCTGTAACGTTACTCCTGTTCTCTTTATCTGATCAGCATGCCTCAAGTGTGATTAGCTTGTTCAGGTGGTAGCTGCACCACTGATAAACCAATGTAAATTTTGCCCAGGAAGAACAAGAAACCCAAAGTGACACTCACTGAAACTACTGAATAATCACTTCTGGAGGTTTTGATATAATTAGTTTCTCCAGAATATTACGATTTTGCGATCAATGAAATGAAAGCAGAAACAAGCAAACTCTGCCATATTCGGAGAAATGTTCACAAGAGAAGAACATGAGAACAGCTCTCAGAGAAATTATATTGTGAAATCATTACATATGTGGCTTCACTAGGAATAGTTTAAAAGAGAAATCCTGTGCTTGCAATTTTAGAAATCCAAGTAGGTTTCCATAAAAAAAAGCACAAAAAACTTGAGGGAAAAAAAATTCATCAGAAATTTCACCAATTTTGAAAAGCTGCAGCAAAAGCAAGCATTTATGCTGATATCCTGATGCTGCAACAATCAGAAAAAAATAATAATAATGATAACAATAAAAAAAAGCTCTGACAATAGTGAAACTTTCACTTCTATAGTAATGACTGTCACAGGAATAATAAGAAAAATAAGAAAACTCAATGATAAATGATATTTTGAAATATTAATTCTATAAATGTTTATTTTAATGAGGATAAAATATGTCAGTAAGATTTCTGGAAGTTTCTCAGTAACAATGACAACCTGCATTTTTTCTCCTGTTTATTTAAAGAGGGAAAGCTTGGGGCATTGGTAGCTGAGTGGTAGGTGTGAACCCTGATCCTCCTATCAACAACCCAGAGCCTTAATCACTTTGACTACCACTGCCACTAGATATAAATACAATGTTTTGTGAAAATGCTGTTGAATTAGAGAGAAAAACCAATGCAAAGAAATAGCCAATGCAATGTCTTAGAAGAAGAATGAAGTTTAGTGACTCATTTTCATGTCTTCAATACATGTTGGCTCTTTTCATGCTATTTTGTTATATTTTGAGCACTGCTCATTTCTTATTTCTTGTACAATTTGTACCCTTGTTGTCAGTGTAGTTAAAACAGATTGTACCATTCTGCAGTGGCACCTTAGGGAACAGTTTATCATTTTTGTTATTGTTCATAACAAATCCATCCACCCATTCATGCTGTGACAGAATTTGGGATGTTTCTTTAATGGCTATTGCACTTGTAAAGAAAGAATCTAGCCATGGGAGTCACAGTCCAGTGACTTCTGTGCCGGTCCCAAGCCTGGATAAATAGAGAGGGTTGCGTCAGGAAGGGCATCCAGCGTAAAACATTGCCAAATTTAACCATGTGAATCGTCAGTACGAATTTCATACCGGATCGGTCGAGGCCCAGGTTAACAACGACCGCCATCGGCGCCATTGACCTACAGGGCGCCGGTGGAAATTGGGCTACTGTTGGTCGAAGAAGTAGAGGAGGGAGGAGAGTGTGCAGACAGAGAGAGAAGAGGAAAGGTAAGAGTGTAGGACTGAGAATAGGAACTCTGAATGTTGGTACTATGACAGGGAAAGGTAGAGAGCTGGCTGATGTGATGGAGAGAAGGAAGGTGGATATACTGTGTGTACAGGAGACCAGGTGGAAGGGTAGCAAGGCTCGTAGTATAGGAGCAGGATTTTGTGTTGCGGGTAGGTGTAGGGGTAGAGAAATGGGGTAGGTGTGGTCCTGAAGGAGGAGTTTGTGAGGAATGTCCTGGAGGTGAAGAGAGTGTCAGACAGGGTGATGAGTCTGAAGTTGGAGATTGAAGGGGTGATGTTGAATGTTGTTAGTGGTTATGCCCCACAGGTAGGTTGTGAGTTGGAGGAGAAAGAGAGATTCTGGAGTGAATTAGATGAGGTGATGGAGAGTATTCCCACAGGTGAGAGAGTGGTGATAGGAACAGATTTTAATGGACATGTTGGTGAGGGGAACACAGGTGATGAGGAGGTGATGGGCAAGTTTGGAGTTAAGGAAAGGAACCTTGAAGGACAGATGGTAGTGGACTTTGCTAAGAGGATGGACATGGGTGTGGTTAACACTTATTTTCAGAAGAGGGAGGAGCATAGAGTGACTTACAAGAGTGGAGGTAGGAGCACACAGGTAGACTACATCCTATGTAGAAGAGGCAATCTGAAAGAGATTAGTGACTGTAAAGTGGTAGTGGGAGAGAGTGTAGCCAGACAGCATAGGATGGTGGTGTGTAGGATGACTCTGATGGTCTGTAAGAAGAAGAGGCCAGAGATAGAGAAGAAAACCAAGTGGTGGAAGCTGAAAAAGGAGGAATGTTGTGAGGAATTTAGACAGAAGTTGAGGCAGGCTCTGGGTGGTCAGGTAGTGCTGCCAGATGACTGGGAAACTACAGCAGAAGTGATCAGGGAGACAGGGAGAAAGGTGCTGGGTGTGTCATCTGGAAGGAGGAAAGAAGATAAGGAGACTTGGTGGTGGAATGAGGAAGTTCAGGATAGTATCCAGAGGAAGAGGTTAGCCAAGAAGAAGTGGGACATGGACAGGACTGAAGAGAATAGACAGGAATACAAGGAGTTACAGCGCAGAGTGAAGAGGGAGGTGTCTAAGGCCAAGCAGAAGGCATATGACGAGTTGCACACTAGGTCAGACACTAGAGAAGGAGAGAAGGACTTGTACAGGTTAGCTAGGGAGAGGAATCGAGATGGGAAGGATGTGCAGCAAGTTAGAGTTATTAAGGATAGAGATGGAAGGGTGCTCACAAGTGAGGAGAGTGTACAGAGGAGATGGAAGGAATACTTTGAGGAGCTGATGAATGAGGAAAATGAGAGGGAAAAAAGAGTAGAAGGGGTGAACTCTGTGGAACAGAAAGTAGATAAGATTAGAAAGGATGAAGTCAGGAAGGCTTTGAAGAGGATGAAAAGTGGGAAGGCAGTTGGTCCTGATGACATCCCGGTGGAGGTCTGGAAGTGTGTAGGAGAGGCAGCAGTGGAATTTTTAACTAGTTTGTTCAACAGGGTTTTAGAGAGTGAGAGGATGCCTGAGGAATGGAGAAGAAGTGTGTTAGTGCCGATCTTTAAGAATAAGGGTGACGTGCAGAGTTGCAGTAACTATAGGGGGATAAAGTTGATGAGCCATACAATGAAGCTATGGGAAAGAGTAGTGGAAGCTAGGTTAAGGAAGGTAGTGGAAATTTGTGAGCAGCAGTATGGCTTCATGCCCAGAAAGAGCACAACGGATGCAATTTTTGCTCTGAGAATTTTGATGGAGAAGTATAGGGATGGTCAGAGGGAGTTGCACTGTGTGTTTGTAGACTTGGAGAAAGCGTATGACAGGGTGCCAAGAGAAGAGCTGTGGTACTGTATGAGGAAGTCAGGAGTAGCAGAGAAGTATGTCAGAGTGGTGCAGGACATGTATGAGAGGAGCAGGACAGTGGTGAGGTGTGCTGTAGGTCAGACAGAGGAGTTCAATGTGGAGGTGGGACTGCATCAGAGATCGGCTCTGAGCCCCTTCCTGCTTGCTATAGTGATGGACCAGTTGTCAGAGGAGGTCAGACAGGAGTCTCCTTGGACAATGATGTTTGCAGATGACATTGTGATCTGTAGTGAGAGCATGGAGCAGGTGGAGGAAAACCTGGAGAAGTGGAGGTTTGCGCTGGAGAGAAGAGGAATGAAAGTCAGTCGTAGTAAGACTGGGTACATGTGTGTGAATGAAAGGGAGGGAAGTGGAACAAGGGGGAAAAAGGGGTCGCCGCAGCGAATCATCTCTCTCCACCTATCCCTATCTTCTGCATCCTCAACACTTGCACCCACTAGCTTCATATCCTCATTAGTTCCATCCATATACCTCCTCTTTGGCCTTCCTCTTTGCCTCCTGCCTGGCAGCTCCATGTCCAACATTCTCCTACCAATATACTCACTCTCCCTCCTCTGAACATGTCCAAACCATCTTAATCTGGCCTCCCTAACTTGCCCCCCAAACGTCCAACATGAGCTGTTCCTCTGATGTAAATAAATGTGTAAAAATAACCATGTGAAAATAAATAACATATACATTGAAGAGGGGAGGAACACACAGGAATGTGAATTGTTTTATGATACACTCTCCAGAACACCCCAAAGCCCCCAAAGTTTCTGATTTTTGATTGAAGATATAACTTCATCACACTCAGCATTAATACTTTTGCCAGCCACATTACATGGCTGACGTTAAACGGAGGGTGTCCCGACATGCTGAAGCATTGTGTCACTTGGGACGATGATGTAAACCTGTTCAACGTGACGCTCACAGCTTTATCAGCCGCAGCTGTGCCTCTGGGAACAGATGGGAGAAAGGTATTTGGAATCATTTAGTAATTATCTGTGATTGAAATAAAAACTGGGTTTCTTAGGTTAGGGGAAACACAATACGGACATAAAGAATATCATAATGCATCGTCAGACCTAAACACCGGTTTCTGTTATGCAACAGCAGCCCACCCTTCTCCTTCCACCAACACCACTACCTCTCCTTCAAAGCACGTGTGTGTGGGCACAAAATAAACATGAGCTCATCACTTTCCAACTACGTGCCCTATCAATGCAGAGCCCTGGACTTCTTCAAAAGAGTTGCATATCTTGTTACCATAGAAACTGTGGGCATTCATAAGGAGTGGTTTGGAGTGGCAGCAAAGAATCTCATAGTCACACACCCAAATATGTTCTCTCACACTCTCACACTCTCTCACACACACCACAGGCACACTACTCCCAAAAACTTGTTTTACGACTGTGACAAGCATGACTTTGTTGGAATAAACCTGTAAAAGCATTGGAACCCTTTAAAATGCCATGCAAAATGTTTGCACAAATCTTTACTTTAACAAAACAATTTTTATTATTTATATCCAAATAGTATTGTAATTAGTCATTTAATTTTTTTTTTTTTTTTTTTATTTGTTTGTTTTCTTTTATTAGATACTCTTTTGTTGTTACTCAAGTTGGGTATTATGAAAAAAAAAAGTTGTTAAAACACAGTAAGGGCAATTTTCTTTGGAAAATGTTTGGATGCATGATAGATAATTCACTGGGATTTGTTTTTGGATCTTGTGGTCCAGGGATTCTTGTAAATATTGTAAAAATTGATGGTATCATGCATTATATTTATCTGCATATTTTAGATATTTTAGAACCCTGGTTGCCTCTGCCATGAGGTTGAAAGACAATATGGTTGAAAATGTTTCACTTGCATATTTCCAATCCAACAATGAAAAAAGTGATAGATAGATAGATAGATAGATAGATAGATAGATAGATAGATAGATAGATAGATAGATAGATAGATAGATAGATAGATAGATAGATAGATAGAATGTATTTACTAAATTAAGGGTAATACAGTACTTTGCTGCATGGAATGGAAGCAAACTGTAAAGAGTAGACTGCAGACATCACTGTATATTACAATCTCAGAGTTTGACTGTAGTATAGTGATTTGTTCTACACTATACTATACTATACTATACTATACTATACTATACTATACTATACTATACTATAATATGGTAGAATGTACTATTATGCATTGTAATGTACTATACAATACTATACTATACTATCAGGACTGTTAACTTACAGGACTATTACTAACGTACAGGACTTAAAGGATATGTACAGGACTTAAAGGACTTTTTTGATAGCTACTGACCACTGCAGACCAGGAACACCCCACAAGAGCTAGTGTTTTGGAGATGTTCTGATTCAGTCATCTAGCCATCTCAATTTGGTTCTTGTCAAACTCACTCAAATCCTTATGCTTGCCCATTATTCCTGCTTCTAACACATCAACTTTGAGGACAAAATGTTCACTTGCTGCCTAATACATTCCATCCACTAACAGATGCCATGATGAGGAGATCATCAGTGTTATTCATGTCACCTGTCAGTGGTCATAATGCTATGTATGACTATCACTATACTATACTAAACTACAGTAGAATATATTATAACGCATATAGTATATATACTATACTGTTCTATACTATGCAATACTATACTATACTATGGTAGAATGTATTATAATGCTTTGTACTGTACTATACTATACTATACTACACTATTAAACTACTACTACTACTACTATGCTACTATAATGTATTAGATTAAACTATACTATGGTAGAATGTACTATAATGCTTTATAACATACTAAACTATAATATAGTAGAATGTGCCACAATGCAATTTACTATACTATACTATACTATGGTAAAATGCAATATAATGTAGACACTATTAATAGTACACTACGAGGTATGATACAATACTACACTATATGGTGCTGTATACTATACACTATGTTATGTTACACTTTATAGCGCAACAGTATATTACTATAAACTGGAATACTATATCATACTACGCTATACTATACTACACAGCAATACACTTTGCCATACTATAGTATGAGGTGCTGCAGTGTTGTATTCTACTGTACTATGCACTGCTATACTGTGCTATACTATACTTTTCAAGCAATACAGGGCTATGTTACGGTGTGCTATATTGTGATATATTGCTATATGCTGGTATACTTTGCTATGCTAAGGTATTTTATACTATACCCTGTAACTTATGTTATCTTATTCTATATACACATTATATTTTTGTGCAATACACAGTATAGAAATTTTTATCTATGTTTATTTAAACACAGTGTTCTCCATTTTATGATGTATGCAAAATATATTCTTGATAAAAACATTACTTACTATAATAATCTAATCTACAATACTATTCATGTTTATTCAATGCTATTTATGTTTTTTGTTTTTCTTTTAATTGATTATATTCAAGATTTGCCTGGTTAAAAGATTTGCATGTTAGCATTCCTTGTAACCTGGCAACAATTGTGATGGAATCCCAAAAAGTCTAATACAGGGTGGTGTTACAATGCAGTTTGGGCTGTTCCTGCAGAAGGTGTTGCAGCTTATTGAGGAACACCTATAATCATGAGGCTTACTGTGTGACGCTTGCAGATGATATACAGTGTCAGTGCACTGACAGGATCATACGGTTGTGTTTTCATCAGAAGACCTGTAGTTTAAAGCCACAAATACAGACGACCAAAACAAAGTTCCTGCTGAAGAGCAAAGGCATTAGGTGAGTATATTAAACATTCTATTTATGTGTCCTAACATAGAATCCAGAAAGTAAATTATTGAACTGTAGTGAAATTAAATTTTTTGCTTCTTTTTCTTTTCAGTGGACTTTTTTGTAAGATACGCTGATTTTTCCACACGCAGGAATGTGCGCTGCAAAGTAAGTAAGCAACTGTTACAATTTGTACAAAATAATATAGCAATTTCCAGCGATTTTTCACAGTGCACCAAAGCACAGTTTTGTTTCTCTGAACAAATGATCAGGAACTCTTCAAATCACATATGTTAAAACAGGGGAAATACGTATGTAGATACCTTCAGGCACTTAGCAACTAAACTGTTTAAAAGGACACCTTACCTGCTTTTATTATTATGAGAAAAATTCAAAGAATAAACAGAATATTAGGGAAAGTATTGTGGAAAATACATTTTTGACATAATATCCCTTGGCTTGATTTAAAGACAGCAGTTTATAAGAGTTAAAACAGGAGTATTGCACTGATTTTTTTTTTTTTTTTTTTTTAAAAGCTAATCTGTGAAAGCTAATTTATTAAATGGCTTGAATAGTAAAATGAACTAAATCCAAATAGAATGCAAACTTTTTCACTCAGCTATATTCTATTAAACTTTATTCAAACCAAAGTACTCTGGCTAAATCTACTCTTATCTTCAGTGTAAGATTGCTCTAATATCATTTTATTCTTTTCTAATCAGAGTCATGCCACTGGACCTGCCCATGCACACTCGCCTGAGTCGCCACGCTTCAATGGACAATCTTTTGGGATTGTCCACGCTTAGATCCCATCGTTCTGTCTCTAGACCCAGCACATACGATTCTCTGCGGCCCAAAAGTCCTAGATCCCCACAGACTCCTGCCTCTCCTGTGAGCACCCTAAACTTTACTAGCTCTTGGGGGACGCTCAAAAAGAAAAAACGAGTGGTATTCGCAGACGATAAAGGATTGCCGCTTACTGCGGTGAGGATCTTCGAATCAGATCCTCCGATATCTGATGTGGAGGAGCTTTCTCCACATTTCACGATACAGACGGAGTCATCTGTGCAAAACAAGAAGCCTCGTCTCTGCTTGGGGTTCCCTCAGCCTTCTGCTGATTTATCATCATTTCATGAAAGCCTGACAAAATCTCTGGTGCGTCTGGAGAGCTGCACCTTGATCTATGGATCATTATTCGGAAAGGTGAGGGTCTGCAACATCAGTACCGAGAAAGCCGTGCATATTCGCATCACGCACGACTCGTGGAGAAGCCAACAAGACATCCCATGTACCCCTATCCAAGAGAAGAACTTGAACTCGGAGACAGAAGTGTTCATCTTTAATGTTCCTGTTCCTTTCTATCCCAATGCAGAGGATCGCCTGGAGTTCTATGTGACATACCGTCTAGGATCTGGCAACACGCTTTTGTTTGACACCAACGGTGGACAAAACTATCGAATTCTAGTAGAGGACATGGACTCAGAAGAAGTCGTGGAAAAAACATTTGAGAAAAAACCCTTGAGGCCCCTGAACTTCCAAAGCCCTCTATCGCTGACACTGAGAAATGGTCCAGCTCCGTATAAACCTGCAATCTATCACTCAAACATGTTCCCCAAAAATATGCTGAAGACCTTGAGTAGGCAAGAGAACATTATCCCAAGAAGTTATTCACCTCCAGATTTTAACAATGCTGAGAAATCATTCTAGCATGAGTGATGGGTTTTGTGTACATTTATCCCTTCTTATTTTCATCAGAAGCAGCTTTGTATGAATTTTGCCATAAGCAGACATCAAGAAGGAGCAAAAAAGTCAGACAAACAGACAGACACTCATGTTCGTGCCAGTTCTCTGCACTCCAGCATGCCGATGTGAGTCAGCGACAAGTCATTGGTGAGGCAGCGAGACAGATGTTTCTCTCTCGAACACTGTACACCTGTAAAATCAGATGAGAATTTTCTGATAAGCACTTTATCACGGTCAGCCAATTTCAAGCAGTGAGGGTCTTTCACTTCCTTTGAGGTAGCTACACTGCAACAGATGTTTACTCTAGCTCCGGTGGTGAAATGCCTTGTAATATTACTGTGTATAAATGTGTAACATATAATAATATGACTCTTAAATATATCTGTTTTCTATGTGTGTTTTTCTTAATGGAAAATGAATATTACATTACATGCAAATAAACATGAATTCAAATGCAAGCACGACTACAAGCATGACTGTTTATTTGGTGCTAGCATTCTTCCACAAAAATGAAATATGACTAGATCATTTGTAAGTGTGTCTTTATTGCTGGTTTAAAATGATGGAGATGCGAAAGGAGCCAGAGGACGATCTGCTGGACTGGGAATAAAAAAAAACTTCCCTTAATTTTTCACCTCCTCTAAAGTCCCTCTTTTAGAAATATGAATAAAATATATCAACCCTGCCAACAGTTTTTTTACACTGTTATCATTCCTGGTATCCTGGCAAAATTTCAACATGAAAAAAATGCACTTACTTTCCAGTGATGACGTTTTCCAAACTCTTCTCCAGGGTGGAGTTGTGGCTCATTGAGAAACACCATTTATCATGTCTCATATTGTGTCATTTCTTCTGACAACACAACACGACACGGTGTGCCAGCGGGCTTCTGCGAAGTGTTTTGAAAGGACATATGAGGTAAAAGACACAAGCCAAATACAGGTGAAAAAAATACAGTCGGTGCTGAATAGCAAAGCCACTGGATGAGTAGCTTACACTTTTTTTTTTGTGGTGTTTGTTTGGATTATTTGCTTTTATAAATAAAAATTAAAATAGATGCTCATTTCTATCACAGTGAAATTCACATATTGGAATTTCTTATTGGTGACAAGACACTAGTTTTGCAAACACATTCATGAATAGTTCCAAAACAGTTATTACAATTTGTATGAGATCATTTATATACTAATACAAAATACAAATATAATTCATATTTCACATCGATTTTACACACTGTACCAAAGAGCAGTGCAGAATTTAGTTTCCCTGCTCTGACATTCCTGATTCAGTTCATCTGGAGAGTTTTATGCTTTATGCTTTTACACATAGCTCTTAACTCTAGATCACTGATATTAAATTTATGTTTGGCGCACGGCTTTATCCAGAGCGATGTACAAAAGGGCTTTGAAGTCTCTATCAATGAATACATTAACACTGGTTCAATAGGTCACAGACTTAGGATACCATCAGCCTAGAAACTGTGTTGGAAGGATTTTGGTTTTTAAATACATACAACAATATATAAAACAAATAAGGAAAATAAGTGCTAGTTTAGATGTTTCAGGAAGAGGTAGGTCTTCTTCCGTCGTGTGAAGTTCACGGCCAGTGACTCAGCTTTTCGGACATCTAGGGGAAATTCATTCCACCACCTCGGTGCCAGACCAGAGAAGAGTCTTGACGTATACTTATATCTTACCCTGAGAGATGGTGAGGTCAGTCGAGCAGAGCTAGTAGATCGGAGGGAGCAATCTACTCGCGATCTACTCAAATAATCATTTTTGATTACTATCTAAAAATCACTAGCAAAAAGTACTATCAAAAAAATAGTTTAAAAGGATGTTAAACTGCTGTAATTGATATCAAGTTGAACTCAAAAGATCATCAGTCACGGTTCATAAGCTATAAATATTATACAGCAAAATGAACTGAGAATATATTTGAAAAGGAAATACATTTTTTACAACAGCCTCCTATATTCCAGGCCCGATTTAAAGACAGCAGTCTGTAAGGTTTTTAACCATTTTTAACAATCTAAACGTCTTTGTCTTGTTCATCTTGTTGGAAAAGGGTACGCAAACTTTTGCACTCCACAGTAATGAATCTGAATTGTAAAAACAAAGAAAGTTTTCATTTAACTAAAAAAATGATAGCTAGTTTTTCCTCCTTTGTGAAGTTGCTTTAACATCATTATTCTTTCTTCAGGAACATTCCAATTTTCCTTATCATCCATGTCGGATGAACTTTCCCTCCAACAGACATCCAGAGGGAGGGAGGGAGGAAAAACAGACAGTTAGGCATGTCTGTCTTGCCTGTGTGAGTCAGTGATGAGATAGTGAGACAGATGTCTCTCTCGAGCATTGTGCACCTGTATACCGGATGAGTTTCTCTGATGATAATGAGCATCAGTGGTTCAGCTGTGACTCATAACTCATGTAACAGAACTGCTTGAAAGTTTTCAACTTAACATAACAGTGGTGCTAGCATTCATCCAGAGACAGCTAGATATAAAACACACAATTGTGTCTATTTTATGCTTCTATACATCCTTTCTATATATAAAACCCATTCTAAAAAAAATTCTAAAAAAATGAAAAAAATAAAAAAAAAAAAGACACATATATTATTTACTATCAATCAGTTTTTTAACTGACATTATTGTTACCAAAAGCACTTAAACCGTATTTAAATCTATTCAATCATACGTCTTAAGGCATAAAATAATTGTGTAAGGCGGATTTTTTTTCTTCAACATTCCAGCATAAAGGTGGAGTCAGTGCAGTTAGGGCTGTTCTCCCACTATGTAGGCGTTGCAGGTCTCTCATAACCTGGTGGCTTGGTGAGTGGTGGTTTCAGATGATACAAAGCCGTGTGCTGGAGGGATCATGTGCTAACGATTTTATAGGACTTACAGCGTTAGGAAACCATCAAATTCAGAAGACTTTGTTGTGACTGAATCTAAATTCCCAGTCAAGAGAAAAGGCTTTGGGTGAGTTTTTACACTTATTAATGATTATCTTGTTAGCTTTGATTAATGTTTTCTTTAGTTCTTTAGTTTTTAATATTTCTGCACCACAGTGAAATTTACTTGTCTGATTTTCTTTTCAGTGTACTTTTCTTTGAGAAGACGTCGATCTTGCAGACAGAATAATGAACGCTGCGAAGTAAGTCATCAACAAGTATTCCTACCTTTTTTATGAACTATTATAGCGATTTCTGTTCATTCTGCATGCTGCACAGCCCTGATTTAACTCATCAGGAGCTCTTTTACAACCTATCAGATATGCTACAGCAAGGGAAACACTATTTGTGTAGCCCTTAGGTGCTTGGCAACTACGACAGTTTACCTGCTATAATTAAGATAAAATTTGTATAGCTTGTGGTCTATAAACCAAATATAGCAAATTATATACAAATTTGCTATAACAAAAAGAATGATATGAATAATTTCAAAAGTATATAAAAAAGAGAATAGTTTATTTTTTTAATATAAGACTCCTGGATTTTAACCTTTAGTTAAAGAAAGCCTTTTATGGGGGTTTCAAAGGGTTAAATTAATTTTTTTTAATTTAACTTAAATTAATTTTAACTTTATTTTAACCAAAAGATTGTAGCCACTCTTCCCTTTAGGCTGAGAATGCTCTAATATAATTTTTTTCTTTTCTAATCAGAGTCATGCCAGTGGACCTGGCCATGCACATGGGCCTGAATCGCAAGCTTGCAGTAGGACAACTTTTGGGTTCGTCCACGCTTAGAGCCCATCATGCTGTTTCTAGACCTAGCATGTGCGATTCTCAGCGACCCAGACCTCCTAGATCCCCCCAGATTCCTACCTCTCCTTTAAACTCTACGAGCCCTTGCGGGATACTCAAGAAGAAAAAACGAGTGGTATTCGCAGACGCTAAAGGACTGTCCCTTACTGCGGTACACATCTTCAAGTCAGATCCCCCTATCTCCGATATGGGGGAGCTGTCTCCACCGGTCAGAATGCAAACTGAGTCATCTGCCCAAGGAAAGCAGCTGCATCTCCGTTTGGGGTTCCCTCAGCCTGCTGATTTACCATCATACTTTGAAGGTCTGACAAAATCTCTGGTGCATCTGGAGAGCTGCACCTTGATCTATGGATCGCTACTTGGAAAGGTGAGGGTCTGCAACATCAGTCATGAGAAAGCCGTGCATGTTCGCATCACGTACGACTCGTGGAGGAGCCATCAGGACATCCTGTGTATGCCTATCAAAGAGAACAAAGGGAACTCAGAGACAGAACTGTTTGTCTTTAATGTCCCTATTCCTTTCTGTCCCAGTGTTCAGGATCGTTTAGAGTTCTGTGTGTCCTTCCGTCCAGGATCTGGCAACATTAATCTGTGGGACAACAATGGTGGACAAAACTATCGAATCCTTGTAGAGGACATGGACTCAGAAGAAGCATACATGGTTGAGAAAAAACCCTTGAGGCCCCAGAACTTTCAAAATCCCCAAACACTGCCCTTGAGAAATGGTCCAGTTTTGTATAAGTCAGCAAATTATGGCTCACACATTTCCTCTGAGAATACGAGCAAAATCTTGAGCAGGCGAGAGAACATTATTTCGAAAAATACTTTTATCCCTAATTCTAACAGTGCTAAGACATTACACTAGCATGTGGCCATGGACAGGAAGGATTTTGTGTAATCTAATGGTCAGCATGAATTTAGGGAAAGACAAATTTATCAGGAGAGATAGAAAGAGAAATAAAGGATGTACATTCTGTGAGGGAGCAATTGAGCAGAAAACTATGACTAACATCCAGTTCAAAGCAGTTTTAGATAACATAGAGGATGACATGAAATAATCAGTATTGGTACTTTCTAATCATCTGTGTTTGATGAATTTTGCTGGAATAGTCATCAAGAGGGATAAAAGACAGACAGACAGACAGACACCCATGTCTGTGCTAGTTCACTCCACTCCAGTGTACTTGTATGAGTCAGTGAAGAGTCAGATAGTGAGATAGATAAATTTGTCTTGAGAACTGCGCACCTGTATATCAGATGAGTATCGGATATGCTAACGAGCATCAGCACTTTAACAAGATCAGCCTGTTTCAAGCTGTGAAGGTCTTTCACTTCCTGTGACATAGTTGCACTGAGACAGATCATTAACCTAGCTGCAGCGATGAAATGACTCATGTAACATATATGTAGCATGAACGTTTGAATGTTTCAATGTTTTACCTGTATATTCATTGCAGTTTATTTTTAAATAAATATATTCTGATACATACATGACTGTATGAGAAGTCGTCTTTGACAAGAAGACATTTTCCAAGGTGTTCTGTAAAATTTGCCTTTAAGGCTGGTAGAAAAGCCTGAAGATGCAAAAGTAACCAGCTGGAGAATGAATAAAAATCAACAACTTCATTTTCCACCTAGTTTGAATTTCCTTCTTTATCTTCCCACTGAAGCTTTAAGACTAAATTAATAAACATGTAATGAAAGTCTTTCACATAAAATAGATGAATACATGCCCAAAACAATACCCCCCCCAAAATAAATAAATAAATAAATAAATAAATAATAGAAAGGTATTGTATTTTTTCCTCTTTTGGCCAATCAAAAAGAGTTTTAAGACACAACATATCTTATACATTTATTGACCCTAACCCTATATGGATGGGATTAATTTCACAGGGTCATGTCTGTAATAAGCCTTTTAACCCTCGCTTGTGCAGCCACCCATAAACGCATTAGCAGCCAGTTTCTGCAGGTTGTATCGTCTATAAACCTGAATATCCTAATGTGCTGGATGTTCAGGTTAATCTAGCATTCTGCAAGTCAGTCCATCCTGCATCTGGCAACACGCTTCTGTGAGACAGCAACAATGGACAAAACTATCGAATCCTTTTGTAGGACATGGAAGAAGTGTGGAAGTGTGCATGGTTGAGACAAAACCCCAAATCTCGAAGCTGCCAATCACTGCACTTGACAAATGGTCTTTGTGGTCCGAAGCCTTGAGTAGGCTAGAGAACATCAGTCCAAAATGTAATTCTAGCAATGCTCATTAAAAACAGTTTTTTTGTAAACTCATCTGTTTTAACTTTCTACAGCCCTGTTTGATGAATTTTGCTTACATACGCATCGAGAGGGAGAAAAGAGAGGCTAACAGCCGTGTTTGTGCTAGTTCGATAAGTCTGTATGAGTCAGAATGTGAGTCAGTGGTGGGAAAATGACAGACTCTGCATCTGTATATAAGATAAGCCAACTGTTATAATAAACATCAGCACTTGCTCATTACCGTCAGTTTGAGGATGTTTCACTTATGAGGTAGTGAGGTACTGAGACAGAGCATTCATGCTGCTGCAGTAATATAACTGTGTAAATGTTTTGGATGTAAATTCATTGATGTAAAATGTAGAAGACTCAGAGACAGAGATTTGTTTTCAACGCCCCTGTTCCTTTCTGTGCCAGTGTACGTTTAGAGCTCTGTGTGTCCTTCCATCCAGGATCTGGCAACATCATACTGTGGGACAGCAATGGTGGACAAAAGTACTGAGTCCTTGTGGAGAGGATTTATGCTAGATGCCCTTCCTGACACAACCCTCCTATTTTTTTCCAGGTTTGGGGCCAGCACCACAGCCAGTGGCTGGAGTTTGGGCATTAGCTGGGAAGTGAACCTGGGCCTTCCACATGGTAGGCAAGAAACCTACCACTGCGCCACCAATGCCCGGTCTAGCACTTAAGTATTTTTAATTAATTTAAAGAAACATTACAGACTCATTAAAGGCTTTATTATTTATTATTGAACATCAAATTGTCTGCAAGACAGCAAAGAAAAAACAATTAATGAACAATTAACGCATGCATTTCTGCAGGTTGGTTTGTCTATAAACCTGAATGTTTTGATCACATGATCATATACTATTTCTTTATCTGTCAGCATATAACATCAGATCATTAATGAATTAGATCAGTGTTATTTATTTACTTCTAAAAAATGAAAAGAAACCTAATAACGTGGTGTATGTTAACATTAATTACTGCAGCTGACTTTATAATGACCCTTTTAATCTGTCTTTAGGCTCTAATGTTGGTTTTATTTTATTTTCCAGATAAACAGCTTCCAAAACAGGAAATATAAAGACTATTAGGTAGGTATGACTCATATGAAGTTTATGTGAGACTCCCCCATCTTTAGCAGCACTGCAGGAAGTGGATATGCATGACGGACGACAAAATATAGAAACTATTATCTGACAAAACAATCTTTTTTGTAATGACAAAGGCAGTGTCTGTTTTCCAAATGTGTCTCAGTAGGAGGGAGAAAAACAGCAAGATTACAGATTGCAGTGTTAAAATACTTTATACGTTTTGTAAGAATATAGAGAAGGTTTATTATTTTGTTATCACAAGTCAATGCAAATGCGTTAGTGTTATTGCACTGGAGGTATTGCACAAAACAAGAAACACACATCTGTCACATCTGGGACACGGTTATAGTGTTTGTGACGCTTTTGTTAAGTTTGCGGATGTGGTGGTCAGGATGCAAGGGCTCAGTGATTTTTCTTTTTTTTTCTGCTCACTTTCCGACTCTAGAGCTAGACCACTAAGCATCTAATCATCTAATTATTCAGAGCGACGTAGTCTTGAGTGTCTTGAGTGTTGCTTATGTTTACAGTCATGCAGTCCACTTTCAGGAAATAAGATCAAATCAATTACAGTTATCTGTTTGTTTGATTTTTTTTGTCCACCGGGAAAAACCCATGATTCCCATTCGAGTCTGCTTTCCGAGTCCGTTCAGAGGGGATTTTGTTTCCCTCACCATTGTTTTCATTAAAGTGTTTTCTTTAAAGTGATCTACATTTCTGTAATGCTGCTTTGCAAGATTGTTTATTCAAGTAAAGCTGAATTCTATTACAAAAACTCGCAAACAAGTCAGACATCAGAGATCGTTTCCTGAAATCTTTAGAAGCGGTTCATTCACATGTCATGTCACTTTTCTTTCAACTTTTTTTTTATTGTTCCTGACTAGTGTGTACATGTTTCCACTCTGAAACATAAACCCATAGATGGGCGTAGCTTTGAAATAGTGATGAGGGATATGTTGCTACCTGTCTGATAGCTGTTTACATAGTCATCGTGGTTTACCAGGCTGTTATTTAACGATTGGTTTTCTCGTCCTATTTTAGGATACAAATATTTTTTACTACCATTTTGTCATGTATAAGCTTTTGGCCAAGTATCAAAAATGTATCTTAAATTTCTTGCTATTATTCGGTGGTTAAAGCAGTCAGTCGGCTCTCAAGTTTGGGTTAATGGCGCTCCAGGGTTCTTTCTCTCTCATGCTTTCCGTCTCTCTCTTACTTTCATTCCAGTAACATATCTTACTTTCTATTTCACTATGCTACATATTCATTATGCCACATTTCTCGTTACTGATATTAAAAAAAAACACACACAGTTGCACAATTACAGCACAGAAAGCTATTCGAGGTACCGGTATTTTTGACCTACAGAGCTTTTTGGTTTCACTAAATGCAGCGAGTGCAAACAATTCAGTAGAGCATTAAACAGTGTCAGAGCCTGAAATACTATAGCCTATGATGGAAGAAACCCTCACCCCATCCTGCCCCCTGCACACCTATGACCTGTGGCCTTACCTGCAGGATTTATTTCAAGTTGTATAACAGAAGAAAATGTGTTTCATATTCAGATACCTGCTCTAACAGACACACACAATAACAAAAACAAACAAATCATGTCATCTCAACATCTGCATGGTGTTTAATCAGGTTTTAATTTGTTACTAGGTTAAGAATAAAATAAATCTTAACAGCAAAACTTAATTCAAATCCTGTTATTTTGCAGCCCCCCATGTCCCCCTTGTGCTCCTTGATTGCTCAGAATAATGTTAATTGACATCTGTACCATGTTCACATCTAAGATCTTGTATAAACAGGCATGTGTGAGTATTGTGACAGATTCTTCTGACATACAAACCCGATTCCAAAAAAGTTGGGACATTGTACAAATTGTGAATAAAAACAGAATGCAATGGTGTGGAAGTTTCAAATTTCAATATTTTATTCAGAATACAACATAGATGACATATCAAATGTTTAAACTGAGAAAATGGATCATTTTAAAGGGGGAAAAAATAAGTTGATTTTAAATTTCATGGCATCAACACATCTAAAAAAAAGTTGGGACAAGGCCATGTTTCCCACTGTGTGGCATCCCCTCTTCTTTTTATAACAGTCTGCAAACGTCTGGGGACTGAGGAGACAAGTTGCTCAAGTTTAGGAATAGGAATGTTGTCCCATTCTTGTCTAATACAGGCTTCTAGTTGTTCAACTGTCTTAGGTCTTCTTTGTCGCATCTTCCTCTTTATGATGCGCCAAATGTTTTCTATGGGTGAAAGATCTGGACTGCAGGCTGGCCATTTCAGTACCCGGATCCTTCTTCTACGCAGCTGTGATGTTGTAATTGATGCAGTATGTGGTCTGGCATTGTCATGTTGGAAAATGCAAGGTCTTCCCTGAAAGAGACGACGTCTGGATGGGAGCATATGTTGTTGTAGAACTTGGATATACTTTTCAGCATTGATGGTGCCTTTCCAGATGTGTAAGCTGCCCATGCCACACGCACTCATGCAACCCCATACCATCAGAGATGCAGGCTTCTGAACTGAGCGCTGATAACAACTTGGGTTGCCCTTGTCCTCTTTAGTCCGGATGACACGGCGTCCCAGTTTTCCAAAAAGAACTTCAAATTTTGATTCGTCTGACCACAGAACAGTTTTCCACTTTGCCACAGTCCATTTTAAATGAGCCTTGGCCCAGAGAAAACGCCTGCGCTTCTGGATCATGTTTAGATATGGCTTCTTTTTTGACCTATAGAGTTTTAGCCGGCGACAGGGGAATGGCACCGGTGGATTGTGTTCACCGACAATGTTTTCTGGAAGTATTCCTTTAGCCCATGTTGTGATTTCCATTACAGTAGCATTCCTATATGTGATGCAGTGCCGTCTAAGGGCCCGAAGATCACGGGCATCCAGTATGGTTTTCCGGCCTTGACCCTTACGCACAGAGATTGTTCCAGATTCTCTGAATCTTTGGATGATATTATGCACTGTAGATGATGATAACTTCAAACTCTTTGCAATTTTTCTCTGAGAAACTCCTTTCTGATATTGCTCCACTATTTTTCGCCGCAGCATTGGGGGATTGGTGATCCTCTGCCCATCTTGACTTCTGAGAGACACTGCCACTCTGAGAGGCTCTTTTTATACCCAATCATGTTGCCAACTGACCTAATAAGTTGCAAATTGGTCCTCCAGCTGTTCCTTATATGTACATTTAACTTTTCTGGCCTCTTATTGCTACCTGTCCCAACATTTTTGGAATGTGTAGCTCTCATGAAATCCAAAATGAGCCAATATTTGGCATGACATTTCACAATGTCTCACTTTCAACATTTGATATGTTATCTATATCCTGTTGTGAATAAAATAGAAGTTTATGAGATTTGTAAATTATTGCATTCCTTTTTTATTCACAATTTGTACAGTGTCCCAACTTTTTTAGAATCGGGTTTGTAAAATTAATAGTTAATTATAAAAATGACAACATTAGAACTAGGATAGATATAGGTCTTTTTTTTACTTAAGCACATTTTGGTACCTTTCTACTTTAACTTAAGTAGAAATTAAAAATGGAGGACTTTTACTGTAGTAACATTTTAACTAGGGTATCTCTACTTTCACTTAAGTACAGGAGATGTGTACTTTGCCCACTACTGTTAAAAATACACAGGTCCTATAGAGAGTAACTCTCTGGTTCCCAGCCATTATTTTGTCACCCTGACCTCAACCCGATAGAACACCTTTGGGATGAATTAGAGCGGAGACTGTGAACCAGACCAAAACTGGGACATCTGCCTTTACATGCACATGAATGTAATATGGAGTTGGCCCGCCTTTTGCAGCTATAACCTCTCCAACTCTTCTGGGAAGGCTTTCCACAAGGCTTAGGAATGTTAGGAATTCCTCGAGAAGTGCATTTGTGAAGTCAGGCACTGATGTTGGACGAGAAGGCCTGGCTCACAGTCTCTGCTCTAATTCATCCCAAAGGTGTTTTATCGAGTTGAGGTCAGGGTGACCAAGATAATGGCTGGGAACCAGAGAGTTACTCTGTGCAGGCCAGTCGAGTTCCTCCACACCAAACTCACTCATCCATGTCTTTATGGACCTTGCATTGTGCACTGGTGTACAGTCATGATGGAACAGGAAGGGGTCATCCCCAAACTGTTCCCACAAAGTTGGGAGCATGAAGTTGTCCAAAAGGTTTTGGTATGCTGAAGCATTAAGAGTTGCTTTCACTGGAACTAAGGGGCTGAACCCAACCCCTGAAAAACTACACCTGAGTTCAATGATTTGGAGGGGTGTCCCAAAACTTTTGGTAATATAGTGTAATACCTACATGGAAATTTAATGTGAATAAAGAAACCATAAATGGCTCTAGACCTTGAAATGGTTTTGCAAGAGTACATATTAAGAAATCTAGATTTAGTATATGCAAATTAGGAATTATTTAAATGGTTTGATGGTGAAGAATTTAGCTTTCTAGTTCATCAAAAGTTTGGCACAAACATTCTAGTTTGCCAGAAGATCATCAGACGTTTGGGTTAAACATATTTTGCATATTAACATATGAACTTGCAGCAAATTTGTGGCAATATTGCCAGAGGTTTACCACTTTTTTTTTTTTTGTAAGGGTTGGATATCCTCTGTAATAGATTTCTATAAAGAACCTTTAAGAAGCCAGCACAAGGATCCTTTTGATTCTTGATACTAAATAACTAAGTTCTTTAACTAAGAAGTTAGATGATTTTATCGCTGAAACGTTAAAAAAAATCTTACCGTTGGTTCATCTTCAGGAATTAAAAATAACAAAAAGAACAAATGAATTATGACTCATTCCTCATACCAGGTTTGCCGAGCCCTGCCCTACCCTAATGTTCAGGTACAACCCTTCCCAAAAAAAAAACAAAAAAAAAAACACACTGCTACTTTTCTATAAATTGTTCAAGCATTGGATAATTTGTAGTGTCTCTCTCTCTCTCTCTAATTTTTTCTTTTAGGATTGATTCTAGGTCAATGACATGGAAATGTTTTTTTCCACAGCATACTGACCCAGATAATCTAAGACAAGTGTCCTTTTTTTGTTGTTCATTATGATTCACGAAAAACATGTAGTGCATGTTGTGTAGCATTTGCAGAGGCACCAACATTACTAAGAAGAAAAAGCAAACAGACAGTGAGAAAAAAATGTCAATTTACATTTCTTTTAACTTTGCAGTAAGCAGCAATAAGAAAACAAAAAAGTAACTCATCAAAAACACTACTTTATTTTTTATTGGCCATAAAAGCAAGAATTCATTAGTCAAATTTAACCTAGGTTGATAAATTCTGCCTTCGAGGTCACTTTTAGAAATATTTAAATTATTAGAAGAATGAACCATTTCATATTGTCTTCTTGAGAACATGTATTTGTCCATGAACATGATTTTTCCATGTGTGGGACGTGAATAAGTTTTTGATGCTAACTTTGCATGTTACCTGCCCAGTTCTTTAATTTCTTTTAGTAAGGTGAAATAAATGTCTTGCATTGTTGATGATACCAAAAAAAATAATAATTATACCGTCCAGTTTTTCCAATTAAAAAAACCACTTGAACACATACCATGTCGTAATTGCTACCTCAGTGAAGTTGGTGTGACAAAAATGTAACACTTTAAGAAACCACTCATCCTTTCACCTTCAGTAAATTGGCTTTTCCACCAAGTGAAGTCTGATTGTTGCTTTAGCTGAGAAAGCAGAAAAAAATTATTTTCAGAAAACATTTAGCTGCAACTTGCTTCCCGTTAAAGAAGCCGAGACGGAGGCTGGTGAAAAAAATGCCACCTTTGTGCCCTTGCATTAAAGTACACTTTGTTGCCAAAAGTTTTGGGACACCCCGCCAAATCATTGAATTCAGGTGTTGTTTTTCAGGGATTGAGCTCGGCCCCTTAGTTCCAGTGAAAGGAACTCTTAATGCTTCAGCATACCAAGACATTTTGGACAACTTCATGCTCCCAACTTTGTGGGACCAGTTTGGGGATGACCCCTTCCTATTCCTACATGACTGCACCCCTGTGCACAATGCAAGGTCCATAAAGACATGAATGAGTGTGGAGGAACTTGACTGGCCTGCACAGAGTCCTGACCTCGACCCCATAGAACACCTTTGGGATGAATTAGAGCAGAGACTGTGAACCAGGTCTTTGCGTCCAACATCATGCCTAAACTTTGTGGAAATCCTTCCCAGAAGAGTTGCACATATTACATTCATGTGCATGTAAAGGCAGACGTCCCAAAACTTTTGGCAATACAGTGTATATAACAGGCTTCAGACCATAGCAAAAGAATCAAAATTATAAATGCTATTCCTGAATTTTAGATCTTCAAACCTCTTTGGAGAATTTTTATTTATATTTATTTTAGCTAGCTACATTTTTTAAGATGCTGGTTCTGACTAGTCATGTGTTGAAATATGTATTAGTGTTGGATCAAGCCCAAACCGTGCCTTAATACGATACACCTACAGGAATATGAATTGTACAGCCTAGTCATACAGGAATATTTGCATGTTTTAGAACTATAGAGACATTTGGGGTTAAATGGTTTGGATCACTGAACTGTCACTGTCTCTGGAAAAAAATAACATAGGCATATATTTCCCAGAATTCCTTTCAGTGCCTTTTTAAAAGTTTAACAGGAGTAAAAAACAATAATCTAAATGAAAAATGGAACAATAATGGTTGCACCCAGAAGGAAAGCTACTGAGCGTTCTCACACACACTCAGGTGGCTTGTCGTTGTCACATGGTATGACGCACAGCTGAACGGTTTAATACCATGGCGGAGTGGCTCTGTTTGTACAAGGTGTGTCATGTGTTGATGTCTTGTGGTTGGGAGGGAGACAAAAAACATTCCACTCTCACAGACTTCAGTAGGTTTTATCAGAATAAAATGTTCAGCCAAAAATGTTCTTGCATGTTTGCTCCCTCTTTAATAAATTCCATGCCTTCTGGTGCAAACCCTAATTTGCACTGAAGCATAGTTTTAAGAAATGTTGAGGGTACAGTTCAGCTCTTATGCAACAGAGATATGACGTAATGCATTCACTAACCTATGTCATTATTCATGCACTTTAAATACGTTGTTAAATACAATGTAAGGAATGTAGTGCATTATGATACTAATGCAGCACACAATACATACATTGCTTAGTTACTAGTGGAGATCATCATTACTAAGGTGCAAGGCTTGTTCAGCGTTCATGACTTTATGCTCTCAGTTCAGACAGTGAGTCACATTACCTTTATGCTGCTTATGTGGTGTGTTAAATCATCTCCAAAACATGTTTTTCAGTTGTCATATAATAGTAGAAATCTAGATAGTGGGGGGATTGGAAATTGTGACAAAACTGATTGATTGCAGTGGGATCATTAGGGATAAATGTTAGGGATAAATAGTAACTTAACTTTAAACTTTTTGTTTTCTATGTTTCCATACTTCTGTAAAGCTGCTTTGAGACAATGTCCATTGTTAAAAGCATTACACAAATAAATTGAATTGAATTGAATCTTACTTTCAAAAACAGCTTTATTTAACTTTATTCTTCTGCAGCAACCATTTTAATCTGATTTGGGATTACATTTACAGCATTTAGGACATGCCCTTATCCAGAGCGACTTACAATTTTATCTCACTGTATACAAAAGAGCAAATGAGAGTTAAGGGCCTTGTTCAGGGCCCAACAGTGGCAGCTTGGTAGACCCGGGATTTGAACTCGGCCAATCAGTGGTCCAGCACCTTAACCACTAAACTACCATCTCCTCAGAGGGTTGCTTTACTGAACCTATACTGGGAACATTGGGCACGATTCTGTCACACTAGGAAAATCCACCTCCCATAATTCACAGCACATCATCAAGCATCACATGACCCATAATCATTTTACAATCACCAGACTTCTACCAAGCCTTACCTGTGCCCAGTTGCACGTAAACACATAAACATTCCACTTTACTTGCTCACTGTAATTAAGTCTCACTCCTTTTGTACTGTAATGACGTCCATAGACTATTTTGTTCTATATCAGTATTATTTGTTTGGTTTTATTATTTCAGTTTGTACCTGCCTCATCTAGTCTGCTTATCTGCTTGTAATCACAAGCACTATGCCTGCATAATTTCAATAAACCTTGCATGTGCCTCCAACATGAGTGTGTCCAACAGATTCTGACTGAGAAACAAAACAAATGCATTCCTTTTGAAATGCTATTATATTGTCACTTTTTTGGTTTATGTCTAAATATTTAGATAATTAAGGAAAAAAGGACTGCGAAAATGATAATATAATATCAATATCCTCATCAATCATGTTATAAGACAATTTGTGAGGAGCAGGATCGTTTTTTTATTAATATTTCTTCTATTGTTTGTAAACTGAAGAAATGTTGTAAACTGAGAATGCTCAAAAATATATATATTAATTGTTTATTTTTATCTCTTTGGGAGTGACAAGGTTGGACAGGATTAGGAACAAGTACATCAGAGGGACAGCTCATGTTGGATGTTTGGTGGACAAAGTTAGGGAGGCCAGATTAAGATGGTTTGGACATGTTCAGAGGCAAGGCCAGGCAGGAGGCAAAGAGGAAGGCCAAAGAGGAGGTATATGGATGGAATTAATGAGGATATGAAGCTAGTGGGTGCAAGTGTTGAGGATGCAGAAGATAGGGATAAGTGGAGGGAGATGATTCGCTGTGGCGACCCCTGAAGGGAAAAGCCGAAAGAAGAAGAAGGAGAATTTACAAAATGCAAACTGAGCAAATAGAAGAAAAATCTAAATTAAATCAATTACCCCCTGGCTTCAGACCAGCATCTGGCACACTTTGTGCACTTGCACAAAGTCAGGGATTTCATAGGATCAGAGTCAGGTGTATGTTCTACTATCAACTATACCAAGCAGGTGCTAATGATCATCAATTTTATATGTAGGTTGAAACACGTCATTAACTGAATCAGAAACAGCTATGTAGGAGGTTGAAATCTGGGTGAGCAACAAACAATCTCTGCTACTAAGGTGAGGTTGTGGAGGACAGTTTCATGTTACAGGTCAGACATCATGGCAAGACTGAACACAGCACAAAGGCAAAGATTTCAAAGCAGACTAGAGTTTCAAGATGTGCTGTTCAAGCTATTTTAAAGAAGCACAAAGAGACAGACGATGTTGAGGACGATAGACGCAGTGGTTGGCTAAGCAAACCTAATGCAGCAGATGAAAGACACGTTATGATTATTTATCTTCAACATCAGATGCTTAGCAGTGCCACCAACAAAGTTAAGTCAAGTCAAGAAGCTTCTTTTGTCATTTCAACCATATATAGCAGATGCGGTACATAGTGAAATAAAACAATGTTCCTCCAGACTCTGGTGCTACATAAAACAACACAGAGCCAAGGATTTAAAGTAAGTTGTCCTAGCCACATAAAGTGCATCATGCGCAACCTAGTGCAAACAGTGCAAGACAAAAAGACAGTGCAAACAGACAATACAAAACAAAAGAGAGCAGGACAGATACAAAAAATACACAAAATAGCACCGACCAGTATACATTCTGTATATGTCATACAGTACAATGTGCAAAATAAGACAACTGTAAACAAAGAGGGTTCTTGTAAATATATACTTCTGTATAGCAGCAGTTGGTGGCAGTTTGAAACAACAAACAGCAACAGCAGCAATTGAGAAATGTGCAAAATAACAGCATGTAAACAGTTATAATATGGGCGGTGCTATAGACATGGATGAATATTGAATTGAACTGGGGGTTTGAGTGTGTGTTTGAGTTCAGAACAGAACAGTTCACACAGTTGAGTAAGTGTGTGCGTGTGTGTGTGTGTGTGTGTGTGTGTGTGTGTGTGTGTGTGTGTGTGTGTTTGTGTGTGTGTGTGTGTTTGTGTGTGTAGTTTGCATGTTCTCCCTGTGCCTCGGGGGTTTCCTCCCCCAGTCCAAAGACATGCGTGGTAGGTTGATTGGCATCTCTAAATAGTGAATGAGACTGTGTGTGTGCCCTGCGATGGGTTGGCACTCCATCCAGGGTGTATCCTGCCTTGATGCCCAATGACGCCTGAGATAGGTACAGGCTCCCCGTGACGTGAGTATAGATTGGATAAGTGGTAGACAATGAATATCAACCTGCAGTGTTCTTTTGATTCATATCATGTATTGTGTCCCTTTAGTTATTCGACACCCATGCAACTGTTGCAAGAGGAATGTTTAAAGGATTACTAAATCATCTTATGACTAATACGGAATACATGCATTGTTATACACCAGTGTCGCACGGCTGGAGTCACTAACTCTCACACCCGTCTGTGTCTTATCTACATGACATCAATGCCTTATTATACATTATTATCTTTAATTACTTGCCAGTCCTGTTTTCTTGGAAAAATGGGTAAACCTTTTCACTGGGGTAGTACCATCAAAATTACAGTACAAGCTCTTTCCATGTAGTATTTATCAAATACACTAAATCCCAGGTGAAAGGTATGATAGCAAATTATGCTACTTATCTTATCCTGTCAACTTTGGGTCATATTTTTGAGAGGTGGAAAGAAACAAGAGAATCAGTGTCATCAGTATAGAAGCCTTTATTTATCACATATACATTACAGCACAGTGAAATTCTTTCTTTGCATAACCCAGCTTTGGAGGGTGGGGTCAGAGCGCAGGGTCAGCCATGATACAGCTCCCCTAGAGCAGAGAAGGTTAAGGGCATTGCTCAGCGGCCCAACAGTAGCAGTTTGGCAGTGCTGGGGCTTCAGGAAGAAACCGACACAGACACAGAGAAAATATTTGCTATGCACAGGCAAGAACCTAAGCACAGGATCAGAGGAAATTTAAAGAATTACATATTACTGTAACTCTATAAAATGAAATATTAGCACAAAATCTAACAAATCTTAATTTTTTTCTGTAATTAAAAAATATTAAAAATATAAGATAGATACTAATCACTTTATGAGAGCCGTTCTGTTTTCTATGCAAACCAAGCAGAAAACAGCACCATGAGACTCGCTGATTAAACAGCTGATAAGTTCATGGTGAAACAGGAAGTCACTGGAAACCATATCAAAAGTATATATGCAAGTCTGTACTTGGACTGCTGACTTAGGTGCAGTGGATTGTTTTAATTTTTTGTCTGAAGTATTGTGCACAACAAGCTTCCTTTATCTAATCATCATGCCTTCGCAATGTCCTTATTTGGGCAAAAAAATGTGAAATGGAGAATTGTCGTTGAGCTGGAATGTTTTACTTGTGTCATTTTATATATATATATATATATATATATATATATATATATATATATATATATATATATATATATATATATATATATGACATGTATACATGTATATACATACATGACATGTATATATATAAATTTTCCCATTAGCTTAGACAGAACATTATCATTCTACATGACGCAGAGAGGTATGCAAAGTTGTCTTTCTCTTTCCTTCCACTACCGCTATTTCCAAAGAAATTCTTTCTATAATTTTGTTTTCCAAAATACATTTTTGAAATAAAATGACTACAGGGTGAATTATGTAATTACTCCTTTGGATAGTGATATCTAATTTTACTTCCACTGAAGTCATTTATAGCAGCAGATAGTCATTTACATCAGATATTTTTGAGGTTGGAGATGAACATTGCAGGTTGGAGATGGATTGCTGACTTAGGTTCAGTGGATTGTTTTAATTCTATATCAGTATTATTTGTTTGGTTTTATTATTTCAGTTTGTACCTGCCTCATCTAGTCTGCTTATCTGCTTGTAATCACAAGCACTACGCCTGCAGAATTTCAATAAACCTAATTCTAAAGTACTGTGCACAACAAGCTTCCTTTATCCAATCATCATGCCTTCGCAATGTCCTTATTTGGACCAAGTCAACACTTCAAACTCGTTGTTGTGCTCATCAAACCATTCCTGAACCATTTTTGCTTTGTGGAACAGTGCATTATCCTGCTGAAAGAAGCCGCAGCCATCAGGGAATACCGTTTCCATGAAAGGGTGTACATGGTCTGCAACAATGCTTAGGTAGGTGATACGTGACATCCACAAGGATGGCAGAACACAAGGTTTTCCAGCAGAACATTGCCCAAAGCATGACACTGTCTCCGCCGGCTTGCCTTCTTCCCATAGTGCATCCTCGTGCAATGTGTTCCCCAGGAAAGCGACGCACACGTACCCGGCCATCCATGTCAAAATATTTGTGGGAAATGCTTGAAAAAAAAGTCTTCATTTTTCCCATTAGATTAAATAGAACATTATCACTATATCACTCTATTTGACGCATAGAGGTATTCAAAGTTGTCTTTCTCTTTCATTCCACTACCACTATTTCCAAAGAAATTCTTTCAATAATTTTGTTTTCCAAAATACATTTTTGAAAGTAAATGACTACAGGGTGAATTATGTAATTACTACTTTGGATAGTGATATCTAATCTTACTTCCGCTGAAGTCATTTAAAGCAGCAGATAGTCATTTAACAGATGTTCTTTAGGTTGGAGATGAACATTGCAGTTCAATTTCTGGTTAGTTATCATTCTGGAAAAATCTCCCAGATTCTGTATACATCTGGAATGATGGTTATTGAGCTATGAGGATCGCTCTGTTGCTTCCTTGTTCACTTTCACAATTACTGACTTTTGGTGATATGCCATATGACCGAAAGTATGGACACCAGACAGTGACACTCATATGTTGGCCTTCTCCAAACTGTTGTCACAATGTTCAAAGTCTGGTTCAAACCTATTCCAGCATGACCATGTCCCATGTGCATAAAGTGAGGTCCATGAAGACATGGTTTGTCAAAGAACTTGAGTGTCCTGCACAGAGCCCTGACTCAACCCCACTGAACACCTTTGCGATAAACTGAAACAACAACTGCACATACATAGATAGAGGCCGTATATAAAATTATTTATTTAGAAGACATTCAATTGCTGAACCAAATGGATTGCAGAAGTTTATGTAAATAAAATATAGGGGAAAAATAGGTACTCAACATGATAAGGGAGATAAGGGTTACCATGGCAACAAATAAACTTACACATAAAAGGTAGGCAGGGTAATTTGTTATCCTTTATCCCAGTAATAGGTGCTAATGCCAAGCTACCTTGTCATTTAATTGGCTTTTTCATCGTGTGTAGTGAACTAAAATTTGCCATGTGATGAATGTCGAAATGTTATCTATCTCCTGTGTTACAGTGCCATCACCTGTTTTTCTTCTGTTGTGGCATCCTCCTCCTAAGCGGTTTACCTCTTCTGTTACACAAGTGCCCTCCTTCTATTTATTTTTAGACTGACCTACAATTAACTTCTTAATTACAACAAAATCGTATACTTTTCAATATACAACAAAATAGATTCATTTAATCTAGTTTAAACAGCTAGTTTAACTGGACATTTAAGATATGGAAACTATAAACCTACTGTTTAGCTAAATATGGTATATAAAAACAATTTAACCTTAGATGTTTATTTTAAGGGGGGCATGGTGGCTTAGTGGTTAGCATGTTTGCCTCACACCTCCAGGGTTGGGGGTTCGATTCCCGCCTCCACCGTGTGTGTGGAGTTTGCATGTTCTCCCTGTGCCTCGGGGGTTTCCTCCCCTGGTCCAAAGACGTGCATGGTAGGTTGATTGGCATCTCTAAATTGTCCATAGTGTGTGTGTGCGCTCTGCGATGGGTTGGCACTCCGTCCAGGGTGTATCCTGCCTTGACGCCCAATGACGCCTGAGATAGGCACAGGCTCCCCGTGACCCGAGAATAGTTCGGATAAGTGGTAGACAATGAATGAATGTTTATTTTAAACTTCTAGTCTATAATGCATGACATTTTTTAGCCAAAAAGGCAAATAAATTAACCTGTTGCACTTTTTTTTCCATAAATGTCATAGTATGTCATTAAAGTTATATTAAATAGCTCTGGATAATGAGCCATGAAAATAATTATCTTGTACCTGTATTGTATCCGACATATGTCACACATGTGGACCCATCTTATTGTGATGCGCTTTGAAAAGGTTAGAATGTAATCCTTCAAAGTTTAATTTGAGTGAACTGTCACCTGTAACCAAAGGTAAGTTCTACATAATCAATAAGAGGATTAATGAATACAAACAAGGCTAAAACACAACAGTAACAAGATAAACAAGATTTTCTTTTCTCAAGTGAATAGCTCCTTGAGTTGAGTGGTTATGGGTTTTCAGTATTTCGTGGGCACAATCTGTAGTGTGTGATCATGCTTATTTTTAATAATATCCTACATTTTATGGTCACAGCTTAATTCACTGTGATTACTGTTTCTTTAGCAGTACACGGAGAATGTTCCAGTGTGTTTCACAGCATGTTTACTTCAGTCAATTCTTTTCTGCATTCATAACTTTTTTCCCAAACAGTAAATTTTTAAATAATGATGCTCTGAGACATGCAAATAATTTGCTGCTCCTTTATTGTAACTTTAGAGTCACATTTGCTACATCACATATGATGGCCTATTGTACTGATTGCACTTTGGAAAAGTTAGCATAAAATGGGGCAAAGGTTAATTTAAGAAAACACTAAGCATAAAACCAAACTGTAAAATTTTAAAATCTATGTCAGGAATAGATGCCAAAGTGAGTGGTGCCTTTAAACAAGGTGACACCTCACTCTATCACCTATAGGGGGCCTAATGAAACTGCAGGGCGAAAAGACAAGACTGAAGATAAAAAAGCTTGTTTAGGACCCAGGAGAGACTTCAGTATTAGTTGTCGGTGACATGTGACCAGGTGAAACTAATTATATAAGTAGCTAGTTTAGTGGGGGATTTAGTATGTGGATATGGTGTATTTCTGTTAGTAGTGGGGCTTCTGTTTGTTAATTATCCTTTGAGATATGTCATGGACAATGAAGAGGTATGGATTCTGAGTGTTCTCCTTTTTTCCATGCTTTTTTTTTTTTTTTTTAAACACACAATTCAAGAATGTAACTTTTTTTTTTTTCTTTCAGGCTCCATCTAATTTTCATTGCTTTGGTTCTTTGGGGAGATACAAATGGATTTGGAGGTAAGCATTTGAAATGAATGTTTAACAGGCATGTGCATCTGTAGTTGAAACTCTATAATCTAAAACTAACTTTGTCCTATAGTGTGGAACAGAACCTCAGTTGTGGATTGGCAAGCTGGACATTTTAACACCACTGAGAACCAAAATTTTCAACTTGCTACACGTGTTCAACCTTTTGGGCTACTAGCCAGAAAAGGTGCAAATGGAAATGTTGGAGGAAGAAATTCTGGAAGTGCTCTTATTACTTCTGAAGTCCAAACTGCTCAACATGACTCTAGTTTTGTTCAGTCTTCTGGTGGTCCTGCTCATGGTAATCCTGTACGAAATACTCATAATCAAGTGGCTCCTACCAGCCAACACCAGGACAAGTTGACCCCTCAGTCATCAAGGATCTACTGGTTTGAGTCTCTCAAGCCTGAAAACTATGGCACTTTGCTCTCTCAATCCCAGTCTGCAGATACTACAAACCAGGCATATGTATCCAAACCCAGTCATCATACCAGCTTAACTGTATAAAACCTGTTTCTGCAAGCCAGACTGCTTCTACATCTCAGGCTCAGAGTAATTATGGGGCTGAAACACCAGGACCTGCTAAATGGTACACAATTTTACCTGGTCAGAGAATTGCATCCTCTTCCCAAGTGTCTGAAATCCAAATGCAGTCCTCACCTAGCTCAACACAGGTTTCAGCAGGCCAGTCTGCTTCAACGTCTCAAGCACAGTCCGTGGGAGCGTCAACGTTGTATCAAGGTCTAACTTCTGGCAGGTATTTCACTACACTGGACCAAAGCATTCCCTCCTCCTCCCAGGCTGTGGTCAGCAGTAACCAGATATTTGGACTCCAAAACCAGACCTCGTACCGGCCTAGCTCCACAACACAGGTTTCGGCAGGCCAGTCTGCTTCTACATCTCAAGCACAGTCCGTGGGGGCGTCAACGTTGTATCAAGGTCTAACTTCTGGCAGGTATTTCACTACACTGGACCAAAGCATTCCCTCCTCCTCCCAGGCTGTGGTCAGCAGTAACCAGATATTTGGACTCCAAAACCAGACCTCGTACCGGCCTAGCTCCACAACACAGGTTTCGGCAGGCCAGTCTGCTTCTACATCTCAAGCACAGTCCGTGGGGGCGTCAACGTTGTATCAAGGTCTAACTTCTGGCAGGTATTTCACTACACTGGACCAAAGCATTCCCTCCTCCTCCCAGGCTGTGGTCAGCAGTAACCAGATATTTGGACTCCAAAACCAGACCTCGTACCGGCCTAGCTCCACAACACAGGTTTCGGCAGGCCAGTCTGCTTCTACATCTCAAGCACAGTCCGTGGGGGCGTCAACGTTGTATCAAGGTCTAACTTCTGGCAGGTATTTCACTACACTGGACCAAAGCATTCCCTCCTCCTCCCAGGCTGTGGTCAGCAGTAACCAGATATTTGGACTCCAAAACCAGACCTCGTACCGGCCTAGCTCCACAACACAGGTTTCGGCAGGCCAGTCTGCTTCTACATCTCAAGCACAGTCCGTGGGGGCGTCAACGTTGTATCAAGGTCTAACTTCTGGCAGGTATTTCACTACACTGGACCAAAGCATTCCCTCCTCCTCCCAGGCTGTGGTCAGCAGTAACCAGATATTTGGACTCCAAAACCAGACCTCGTACCGGCCTAGCTCCACAACACAGGTTTCGGCAGGCCAGTCTGCTTCTACATCTCAAGCACAGTCCGTGGGGGCGTCAACGTTGTATCAAGGTCTAACTTCTGGCAGGTATTTCACTACACTGGACCAAAGCATTCCCTCCTCCTCCCAGGCTGTGGTCAGCAGTAACCAGATATTTGGACTCCAAAACCAGACCTCGTACCGGCCTAGCTCCACAACACAGGTTTCGGCAGGCCAGTCTGCTTCTACATCTCAAGCACAGTCCGTGGGGGCGTCAACGTTGTATCAAGGTCTAACTTCTGGCAGGTATTTCACTACACTGGACCAAAGCATTCCCTCCTCCTCCCAGGCTGTGGTCAGCAGTAACCAGATATTTGGACTCCAAAACCAGACCTCGTACCGGCCTAGCTCCACAACACAGGTTTCGGCAGGCCAGTCTGCTTCTACATCTCAAGCACAGTCCGTGGGGGCGTCAACGTTGTATCAAGTCTAACTTCTGGCAGGTATTTCACTACACTGGACCAAAGCATTCCCTCCTCCTCCCAGGCTGTGGTCAGCAGTAACCAGATATTTGGACTCCAAAACCAGACCTCGTACCGGCCTAGCTCCACAACACAGGTTTCGGCAGGCCAGTCTGCTTCTACCTCTCAAGCACAGTCCGTGGGGGCGTCAACGTTGTATCAAGGTCTAACTTCTGGCAGGTATTTCACTACACTGGACCAAAGCATTCCCTCCTCCTCCCAGGCTGTGGTCAGCAGTAACCAGATATTTGGACTCCAAAACCAGACCTCGTACCGGCCTAGCTCCACAACACAGGTTTCGGCAGGCCAGTCTGCTTCTACATCTCAAGCACAGTCCGTGGGGGCGTCAACGTTGTATCAAGGTCTAACCTCTGGCAGATATTTCACTACACTGGACCAAAGCATTCCCTCCTCCTCCCAACCTGCCATCGTTCAAAACCAAATGTCTGCATTTCAGACCCAGTCATTATACCAGCCCAGCACCACAGTACAAGTTCTGCCAGGTCCTTCTGCTATTGCACAGGCTCAGTCCTTGGGAGCTTCCTACCCAAGTCAAACTCCTGGCCGCTATGCCATTTTTCAAGGGCAGATGAATCAACCCTCTTCAAGTGCCTGGATTCCAGACCCAGTCATCATACCAGCATAGCTCTGCATCACAAGTTTCTGCAAGCCATATTGACTTTAACTCTCAGGCTTACTTCCAATGTACTTTGGTGTTGCAATCACTAAGGACTGGTGAGCTATTTGCTAATTATTGGTTATTTGGATGTTTGTCTGAGAATTTGTTAATAAATGGAGAATGTACAATTTGACTTCAAGACTGGTTTCTTTCCTTCAAGTGAATAGCTCTTGTGTTGAGTGGTAATGGGTTTTGTCAGTATTTGGAATCTCTAGCACATGATCATTCTTTTCACTAAAACTGTCCTACCATTTATGACTCTAGAATAATCTTTCAGCATTTTGCATATGAAATAAGTTCAGTAGAATGTTTGGTGTTTTTAGAAAGTCTAACTAGTTTTTGTTTGAAACTTGTTCTACAGGTTTTTAAGATTTGACTTTAAATAAAACAATAGAAAATGGTTGCCATATTTACCAATGATTGTTCAACTTCCCTCTACCTTAGTGTGTACTTGACAAATGAGGCAAATAATTTTCAGTGGGGTTTTTTTTCTTGTAAATAATTGGTCATTGGGCCAAAATCTATAGGACAATTTCAAGTAAATTGACATGTTCTGAACCCCTTATCACAATAAGGAAGACTCTGTTCACAAATTTGTATTTGGTCATGGCAATTTGATCTTTAAATAATGAAGAAAATATGCAGGTTTTAAGAACAGCTTTATTAAAATCGTATGTATATCATGGAACTACATGCTGTTTTTTGAAAGTGTTTTTCAGTTGTATACAGGAATGACACAAGCTTGTGAGTTGTATTCAAAACTGGCAGAGGTACAAATAATTTTAAATCGGAGTATTCAGTACAACCTGATCTTCAAGCAGCAGAGGTGCCAATAACTTTGATTAGGAGTGTTCACTGCGAACTCATTTAGCATGCCTGTCAAGTTGTTTCCAGAAACCGATCTCATTCATTGATTTTTGCAGTCACACTTGGGCAGTCTTTTGTTTCTTATTGTGTATATAGATACAGCAAAGCACTCAGCAGCCTTCTGGTCACACTCATAATTGTCTCTCAAATTGTTTTCTAAGACTGAGAAAGACACAAATAATACTAACCAGTAAAGTTTTTAGTTTAGGCTAATTTTGGTCATTTTTCAAAGCCATTTCTGGTTTATCATAACCACTTTTAATAGTCACTTACTCTTGCAGGTGATTTTCACAATCATAGGTGTAGATCTCTGTGTAAGGATTCTCAAAGATGGTCCAGCATGCTTTAATGCTTCACTATAACAGCTATCATGAACCTGACAGCATCTGTAGTCATTGGAGAGACTTGTGAGAGCTTCATCAGTTACTGTTATGAAGTTTGCCAATAAGCAGGTTTTCCAATAGAAATGGAAATTATATCTTTGCTGAATGCTTAGGTTTATGGACTATAAACAGGTAATAAGTTGCAAAATAATGTCAACATTTTTCCTGTTTCCTCCCAAGTAATAATTACCATTGAACCAATTACCAAAGAACTGATTGGAATTTAACCATGTTTTGTTTATTTATTCTTGGCTGTATTAATGGAATGGAATTCTTAGCTATAACCTATGTGATGAAGAGCAATTTACCAATCATACCTTATAACACACTTACTGTCCACTTTTTTAGAAACTCTATATATAAATGAACATATACTTGCTCATTTACACTGTTATTCAATCATGTAGGTGTAGCACAAAGCATAAAGTTATGCAAATACAGGTCAAATGCTTCACATCAGACATCAGAATGGGGAAAAAGTGTGATCTCTTTCACTTTAACTATGCCATGAAGACGTGCCAGACAGCCTGGTTTGAGTACTTCAGAAATGCAATATGTAGCAAAGCAATTAAGCATAGTCCATGAGTGTGCTTTTTAACCTGTGTAAGTCATCGACAGGAGTGCCTGAGCCGCCCCAGCCACAGTGTCAACCATAGTTTCCGTAGTCCAGAAATGGCCAGCTAGTAGGTATGGTGCAGATGATCATATGAACTGCCACAGTGCTCTGTAGTAAAGTGCCTGAGCTGAATTGCATACACACACACACACATGACATGAAGATAAGCATCATATAAGTCCAAAAACTGAGTTTAGTTTCCTGAGCTATATCTTTTGTTTTTACGACAAGGTTTTCATTGCACATACAAGTATCATGTTATTGGTATCTGCTCAATTTCAGCTCTTGAGTGTCTTACCTTTAACAGTTAATTCCTTGTTTCTTTTGTTAAGACTCTGGCTGCTTAAAACCAGAAAAAATAGATCCAAGACTGTCCTCTGTAAATGGCTGTCATGATACTAGTCATTTAGCATGACAGCTAAAAGTACTGTGCATGACTGTGTTCTAATTTCAATTTAAAATAAAACGCTGCTGCATTTATCACAAACTCTCAACAAATTCTCCTCACATTGAAATGGTAAACTTCCCTAGATAAAAGAGAGAAAAAAATTCTCAAATCTTATGTATATCTTAAGCTAATTATAAGTTAAATAGCAATATAATCCATAAGTTCTTGGATGATATAGATATTGGCTGATGAGTAAAGAAAGTTGATTTCAAACCCTTGTAGTAGCACATCTCAGCTATGTTCCCAGGGATCTGCTTCCATTACTAGTCAACATGTCAGACTTGAAAGTCTTTAACAAATATTGTTAAAGTATCTACAGGGACATGGCTTTGCTAAATGTCAGATTTTCATACTGTAGCTCAGAGGTATTCAAAATGTGAGGTGTGAAGGAATGCAGAGTGTGTGAGGGGTGAGATTACAAAATTGCAATTACAAAAGTAAATATATAAAAGACTGTATCAGACCTGCCAATCTTTATGCATTTGGAGTAAGAGCACCACATTTTAACATTGGAATATTCTGGAATGTATAAATCAAAACAAATTAACTGTCTTTTTTCATAATTAAAATGGCAGATCATACAATTGGGTTTTGAACACTCTAATATTAAAAGAAACTCTGAAAGCCCCGCCCCTTCCCCCATATCTGATGCTTGAAAGATGCTCTGATTTTTTTATACATATATTATGCAGTAAAACAAGTCTTTTTTTTTTTTTTTAAATATGAATCATGAGGAAAGTTGAAATATGTCTGCTGCAAGTACTACACTAACGTGAGTAGTATACGGTTTTAGAACATATAGCATAATATATACTGTGTACGATTTACCACACTAGTATGCTATTTTCAGGTTTTTTACCTAGTTCAGGTAGGTTTGGAGACTACATCTGGAGCTACTTCATTAAAGTCAGTTTTTGCTTCAGAGTTTAGAGCACATTCAGTTAAGTATAGTCCATAAAAAAGAGTGAAAGATGATTTCCAACCTGTCCAAGTCAAACACAGCCTCAGGTCAATCCACAGTTTCATGTTTCTTGGCATTCTTCTTGGCATTCTTTTCTCATCACTGCATTCCAGACGAAGCTCTCCAGTTTCTAAAACAAGGTTTTCAATGCCCAGATTTGGGTCAAGGTGAAAATTTCCATATATCAACTTTAGATCTGCTCAAATTGAACTCTCTTTTTGGATCTCCAAAAAGGATCATTCATCTTTTTAAGAAGTTTTCTAAGAGTTTGTTTGCTTAAGTCTTGGAAATTCTAACACAGAAAAATTTGGATCAGCAGGGTTTGTGGTGAACATCATCTCTCGGATGGAGAGGAGGCGGTAACAAAGGTAACACAAGATGATTCTCACCGGTGTCTTCTTTCCTGCAACCTACTTATCTGTGTTCTCATTACTGCAGTCGCTGAAAGACAAAAATTAAGTAGGCTGGCGGTAATAAGACATGGGTGAGAATCAGCATGCGTTGCCAACCAGCTCGATCAGCCTCCTCTCCAACATTTTCACATAATCAGAAATGTTCCATCAGTGTAAAAAACTTAAACTGTACAAAAGCACTTCACAGTTTAGGTCATTGCTGTTCTAGGTTCTTGCATTGATAACATTGAAGAAAAATAGCAGTAGTGGAGGAGCATCAGTGGACAGATTCATACAGCTTCATTTCTCAGTGAGGATTCAGACTATTTATAGTGCTGAATGTATTCATACCACTTGGTGTTTTTCCTGTTTTGTTACATTAAATTCTCGAGAAACTAAAATTTGATGTAATGAACCTGTCAAAAAAAACTGAAAAGTTGATATGAAATGCCTAATAAGATCTGATCCAGTCAATTAGCTTCAGAAAACACATAATTATTTAAGGCCCATCTCCTCTGAATTTGGTTTATATTGATATGATTGTGTCATGCCGTTCCTGCAGATTTTTTCAGATACATTTTCATGCTGTGAATCTCCCATTCTACAACATCCCAAATGTGTTCTATTGAATTCCGGTGACTGGGAAGACCACTGAAGAACTTTGAACTCATTGTAATGTTCATGAAACCACTTTGAGATTATTGCTTTGTGAAATGGCATATAATCATGCTGGAAATAGCCTTTAGAAAATGGGTAAATTGACTGGTTTTAAAGGACCCAGAGTATGGCAAGAATAGATTCCATACACCATGGTACTGGAAAACTGGTCAAGATCGAAGAAAGGATTCTTGACACTGTATACAGGGCAATTCTTGTGTAAAAGCTGTTTCAATCTGCTAGAGATCTGAGACTGGGATGGAGTTTTACCTTCCCGCAGGACAATGACCCTAAACATACTGCTAAAGTTACATTTGTGTGGGTTAAAGGGAAACATTTAAATGTTTTAGATTGGCCTAGTCAAAGCCCAGAGCTCAGTCCAATTTAGAATCTGTGGCATGACTTGGAGATTGCTGTACACCAACACGACCCATCTAATTTGAAGGAGCTGAAGTAGTTTTGCCTTAAATAAAAACATTCAGATTTAAACATTCATCATGACATTGTCACTCCTTCTTAGTCAATGAACAAAAGTGTTCAGGGAGGTTGAGGATTTTTCCATGGTTTTTCCACCAAACCATGTCTTTATGGAGCTCACACTGTGCACAGGGGCATGGTCATTTGGTTTGGACTAGACCCCTTATTTCCAGTAAAGGGAAATTCATAATGCATGCACACACATTCTAGACAATTGTGTGCTTTCACATTTGTGGCAACAGTTGTGATGATTAGGTGCCTACATACTGTACTTTTGACCATATAGTGTATTAGATCTGGCAAAGTATGAACAAACATATCCTCAACTCCCCATTTCTACATTCCACACCTGTTTCATACCATCTTAAAAGCTACATTCTCATAATTCCATTGTGTAAACAATTTCCTGTAAGTTGTGTCATATATTTGTTTGACCATGTAATAGGAAGGTATTTTCCATGCACTGAAAAAGTGGGTACCATTTATTGATAATTGCTTGGGTGTAGGCTTTCATAAGATAACATACATAGACATAATATTTGCTGAGAGTGCATTTCATATCAAACTTTAATGATATGATGGCTGGTACTCTGGTGGCTGATATGGTGTGCAAGTTATCTATCATTTATTTGCAGTGATCACTGGGCACTTGTTTTGTCATGATATTCAGACATAGCAAAGCATTCAGCAGCCTTACAGTCACAGTCACAGATGAACATCTCAGACTTATTGTTGTTGCCTGCGAGACAAAAAGGAAATTCAACGTAAAAAATAACACTACTCCTTGAGTTAATTGAGTTGAGTTTCATATGATCACTCACTTTTGCAGGTGATTGTTTTAATGGCTTTATCACAGCTATAGGCATAGGTCTCAGTGTAAGGATTGTCCAGGTTTGGCCAGCATGCCTTATGTTGCTTAGCATCACTAAAGCACTTGTCATGAACCTGACAGCATCTGAGAGAAAGAGAACTGTGTAATTTAGAAATCCCTGGTAGAAGTTCCACTAGAATGTTTGCCAATAACAAGTGTTTTCAATGCCATGCAGTGAATGCATGCTAGATTAAAACCTCTAACATTCATCACACTTTTTACATCACAATTTAAACTACTACGTCCAAAGTCCCCTAAACAAGCATGACGTCCAAAGCAATAAAAGTTGGTTTCCAACCTGTCCAGGTCATCGACTTGGGTTCCTGAGCCACAGTAGCAGCTATAGTCTGCGTAGTCTAGAGCTGGACAGCTATCGGGCTTAACACAGAGGATCATAGATCTGAACTGTCATAGTGCCTTGTAGTCAAGAGCCTGACCTGAATCACAGACACACAAAGAAAGTTAAGCTTTGGGTAAAATCAAAGGCAGCTTGCTAATCCACTGGTATTCTTGGCAAGTTACTTCACAAAGATTCCAGACCAAGACTGGACCATCAGGAATGTGGTGTCTTAGTGATTTAGGTGCTGGACTTCTGATTGAAAGGTTATGAGTTTGAATCCCAGATCCACCAAGCTGCCACCGCTGGGTCCCTGAGCAAGGCCCTTAACACTCAGTGGTATAAAAAGAAACAAATTGTAAGTTGCTCTGGACAAGGGTGTCTGCCAAATGCTAGAAATGTAAGTCATGATGCAAGCCAGTTTTTATTCCACCAAAAAATAATCTTCATCTCAGAGCTGTGTTTTTCAGTATATCCAGCTAACATCAAGTAATCATTATAGATTTCTACAGGATTTATAGATTTCTGCATTTTTTGTAACCAACAATTCAGCAATGTAAATCCTGACTGCCATTAGTTATCGGGATGAAATCCTTGGACCCATTGTCAGACCCTACACTGGTGCAGTGGGTCCTGGGTTCCTCCTGGTGCATGACAATGCCTGGCCTCATGTGGCGAGAGTATACAGGCAGTTCCTGGAGAATGAAGGAATTGATACCACTGAATGGCCCCCACACTCGTCTGAACTAAATCCAATAGAACACCTCTCGGACATTATGTTTTGGTCCATCCAATGCCGCCAGGTTGCACCTCAGACTGTCCAGAAGCTCAATGATGCCTAGGTTCAGATCTGGGAGGAAATACCCCATGTTGCAGGAGGGGGGAAATAGGAGATATCGCTTTAAGACCACTATTTACGGGTGTTGTAGTCTTTAGCGAAATGCTTCATGGGTAATGTAGTTCAGATCAAGCGTGCTCTTGTGATGGAAATATTCTCTCGCTGTGCTGTGCAAAAAGGTAGATTATCCGTTGTTTGTTGTGAGTTCATTCAAGTCGATCCACCCAGGAGTTATTGTGAACTGTAAACCTGACAACTTCACCCTGCAAGAATCAGTAAAGTTGCATATATTGGTAAACTTTGTTTCACTCATCATTGCCCGAATGCAAACTAACGAGCTGTTACACCCCGCTGTGAATGGCCGAAGCGTGGAAAGTAACACTGGGGGCTCGTCCGGGATTTGTTCATCGCTAGTGGTGGGTCATATGGACATTTTAAGTTACTAAACTGAACCAGACGTTGTCAGAAAAGCGAAAATGACGGAAGCTCGTGAGAGAGCGCGAATGGTGAGTAACGTTAAACACTCACATGTAAATACGAGCGGCCTGTGGAATCCGACAATATTAACGGAGAATGAAGAAAAACGAACATCTCTTTCATTTGCTGATTGGCTGAATGAGTTGGATGCTTAAGAATCTAAGACTGGTAGTAATAACAATCCATTTAAACCCAGCTCTGTTCTGTGTGATGCCTCAGCTTCAGTAAACAAGTCCACATATGACTTCTATGAGCCGCTCTTATCACAGCAAACAGTGAGAGAAACTAATCCATTTAGAAGTGGGGTGGAAAATGAGTTGATGCACGACAGTGAATTGATACGCAGCGTTATGTACAGAGTACACCTGCAAATTTAAACTGCCCACACTTAACGTACAGAGAGCTAACAGCTAAACGAATGTTTCAAGGTGCACCTGTAATGAATCGCCAGCCCTGCTGCTGTGACGCTCGTATAGCTCAGCATGACAGGCGTGAGACTGAAGCTAAAACTGTGTATACAAATGATGATGATAAGCGTTGTTTTCCTGAGTTCATTAGATCCAGCGAGCGTGAAAGGAAGTCATGGCAGACATTTCATGATCTATCGTCGGACAGTGGAGAGGAACACGGTGTTCACAGAGAAAGGATCCCCACTTTACAGCCAGGTCAGTTTGATGGTTCCACTTCATGGAGAGAGTTTCTAAGTCGCTTTGAGGATTGCGCTAGAGCTAATCACTGGTCCGAGAGAACAATGACTGTGCAGATGAGGTTCTGTTTAGTGGGTGCAGCGGGTGCAGTAATCCACAAGAACCCCAGGTCAGGCCGCTGGGATTATGCTCGTATAGTGAAGGAAGTAGAAGCTGCATATGGTCCATCATCTGAACATGCTGCTGCCATTGGAATAGAACTGAGGCAGAGGGTCCGTAAGGCAGGTGAGCTACTCCATGTGCTCAGAGATGATATTTATGAGAAAGTTTCCATTGTATACGCAGATCGCTCTGAGAGGGAGCAGGACTCAATCAGTGTGGAGGTGTTCACTAACGCGATGGGAGATGCTGAGATCGTGCAACGGCTGCTGGAGGAGCGCCCACGTACCCTGGCTCACACCTACGAGATTGCACACAGGTATGAAACCACATGTCAAACAGCTGCTAGTGTTTACACAACTCATGCAGTCTGCTACAAGAACAGAACAAAGAGCTAGAGCTGCTGCGCTGCGAGAATGCCCTGAACAGAGCGAAAGTGATGAAAACAGTTCAGTGTCGTCGACTCCTAAGTACAGACAGAAGCATTTGAAATCAGAGTTTAAACCAAGATCACCGCAATTTCACAAGAGGGGAAAAATTAAGTGGGAAGAGATTGTGTGTCACAACTGCCATGGTATTGGCCACATGAGACGGAACTGTCCTTCTCCTAGGCTTAACCTACAACGTGTAGCTCCAGCGCCACCCCAGGTTACGGAAATCCAACCTGCCTCTACAGTTCTCAGAGTCAAGGGGAGTGGTCCCGAGATGTGTATACACACACTGCTGTACGACATGGAGGTATGTGCTCTTCTAGACAGCGGGGCCAGGAGGAGCGTATTACCCAGACACTGCTAGGAGACCATTAAAGCAGATGTAAGACCCCCACTCAAGCTCTCTACTGTGCATGCTCTGCAGGGAATAAGCCCTATAAATGTCGAAGTCCTTGGGGAAGTCGACGTCCCGATTCAAATCGGAACCCATACTGTCAGTGTCAATTTCATTGTGGCAGATGTAGCTGAGGGCACAGAAGCCATCTTGGGCCATCCATTCTTGGAGCAAGCACGAGCACGTCTTGACTTTGGCAGCAAGAAAATTATATTGTTTGGTGAGCAGATACCATACTTCGACCCAAGGAACAAACCACGAGCACACATAGTTCGGATAGCACGCACGGCTATCCTTGAGGCAGGACGTGAATATATTGTGCCAGAAAATGCACATTTCCAGGAGCAGGTGCAGGGCAATGTGCTGTTGAGTCCGACTAAAGGTTTCATGGAGAAGCACCGGGTGATGGTGGCATGAATTGTAGTTGATGCCCATTCAAGCAATCAAATTCCCATCAGATTGTATAACCAGGCAACATCGCTGTCAAGGTAAAAAGGGGAGTCATTGCTGGAGTTCTCCAGCCCACTAATGTAGTTCAGGCACAAACCCCGAAATACTCCCTGCAGATCCACTTTCTGCTGTTGTTCCAAGTCATCTGGAGTCCTTGTATGCAGAGAGTACGATGGAACTGGAAGAGACAGAGCGGCGCAAGCTGGCAGAGTTGCTTAGTGCCTACAGTGATGTCTTCTCTACAGGCCCCACAGATCTTGGTCGCACTAACTTGGTGCAGCATGACATTCAAACCCGGCCTGGTCCACCTGTAAAACAACCACCACGTAGAATGGCCTCTGGAAAACAGCAAAGTGCTGATGAACAAATTCAGCAAAATCTAAATTCTGGGTTAGCCTCCCCGAGCAATAGCAGCTGGGCTTCACCCATCGTAATGGTGCAAAAGAAAGACCAGACATACCGATTGTGCATGGACTACAGGGTTCTGAATGAGCGCACTATAAAGAATGCTTATCCACTTCCACGAATTCAGGACACCCTCGATACCCTGTCAACGGCGAAATGGTTCAGCACATTAGACCTAGCCTCAGGCTACTGGCAAGTGGAATTGACTCCAGGGGCAAGACAGGCCGCCGCATTCTGCAGCAGGAAGGGGCTATTTGAGTGGAACGTGATGCCGTTTGGCCTATGTAATGCGCCGGCAACGTTCCAGCGTTTAATGGACTGAGTATTAGCTGGAATGCAGTGGGAGATCTGTCTGGTCTACTTAGACAACATCATTGTGCTGGGAAAAGATGTGAAGGAAATGCTTCAATGACTAGCACAAGTGTTCGAGAGGCTGCGTCAAGCCAACCTAAAACTAAAGCCAACCAAGTGTTGTCTCTTCCGCCGCCAGGTGGCCTACCTAGGACACATAGTCTCAGAGCGGGGTATTACAACCGACCCCCAAAAAGTGCAGAAAATTCAGCAGTGGCTACAGCCCACAAATGTTAACGAGGTCCGACAATTCGTAGGTCTCGCATCCTACTACCGGCGATTTGTCAAAGACTTCGCCACAGTTGCAAAACCTCTTCACAACCTTCTCAGGAAACATGCTCGATTCCACTGGACTCCAGAGTGTCAGTTGGCCTTTGAGAAGCTGAAGGAGCTACTCACCACTGCCCCTATTCTGGGTTACCCTATGGACAGTGGTGATCTCATTCTTGACACCGATGCCAGCAACTTTGGAATCGGGGCTGTGTTGTCCCAACTCCAACAGGGGGAGGAACGTGTACTGGCATATGGTAGTCGGAGTTTGACTCCAACCGAACAGAATTATTGCACCACTTGGAGGGAGCTGCTGGCAGTGGTGGAGTTCACAGCACGGTTCCGTCAATATCTGCTGGGCAAACATTTTACGGTGCAAACAGACCATAGCAGCCTACAGTGGCTAATAAGGATGAAGGAACCAGAAGGACAGTTAGCCCGGTGGCTTGAGAAGCTGGGAGAGTATGATTTCAGGGTTGTGCATCGTCCTGGGCGCTGTCACGGAAATGCAGACGTGCTGTCCCGTAGGCCATGCCATTCAACTTGCCCCTGCAACCTTGAAGAATCCTCCTTAAGTTGTCCCCAGATCCAACACAGGGCCATCCAGTGTGACCTCTGCAATGAACCTGAAAATAATGCACCTGGAACTGTTACTCCGCAGTCCTGTCTAGTGGGGGTAGTACAACCCATCCTTACAACAAGCGCTGCTCCATTCGTTGGGTGGACCATTGAGGAACTGTGCTGTGCCCAAGCTGCTGACTCTGATATTTCTCCCATTAAAAGGTGGATGGAGAGTGGTGAGGAGCGACCCTCCTGGGAAGATGTGTCACCCTGCGGGCCAGCAACAAAGCCTATTGGAGCCAGTGGCAGAGACTCTACCTAAAGGATGGCATTCTGGTACGACGCTTCTACCTGACGGAGGGCCCTGAGTTTTACTCCCAGATTATTCTGCCACGAGTTTTCCGGGAAGATGTCATGCACCGGATGCACGAGGGGCCAGTGGGTGGACATTTTGGTGTGGAGCATACGCTGTTCCGGCTGCAGACAAGGTATTATTGGTACAAGATGCGAGAAGATGTTTCACTCTGGTGTCACACATGTGCCAGCTGTGCTGCAAAGGCTCGACCACTAAAGAGGCCCCAAGCACCCATGGGCACTGTGCGGGTGGGTGCCCCTATGGAAAGGATTGCTGTCGATTTGATGGGCCCCATGAATGAAACAGAACGTTTCAATCGTTACATTCTTGTGGTGCAAGATTATTTCACCAAATGGGTCAAAGCTTACCCCCTGCCTAATGACCAAGCTGTCACTGTAGCAGAGGTTATAGCCGCTGAATGGGTCTGCCGTTATGGAGCACCTTTTACACTCCATAGTGACCAAGGAACCAATTTTGAATCAGAGGTCTTCCAAACAATGTGTGAGTTGCTAGACATTGACAAGACACGTACAACACCTTTCCGACCTCAGTCGGATGGGCAGGTCGAGCGCTTCAACGCCACTCTACAGAAAATCCTAGCCACAACTTCGGAGCGATGCCATTGGGATTGGGACCTTATGGTCCCTTATGCTGTGATGGCTTATCGAGCGACAAAGCACAGTTCCACTGGTTTCACCCCAAACATGATGCTCTTTGGGCGGGAGATAACAGAGCCCATTGACCTGGTCGCAGGAATGCCCCCCAACCACACACTGACTAAAACATTCCCACAATATGTTGGTTCAGATGAAAGAAAGGTTGGAGTTGGCACATCGAGTTGCAAGGGATGCATTAGGCCAATCTGTGGAGCGTGCTAAAAAGCACTATGATAAAAGAGCTGCCAGGACACACTACAAGGTCGGTGATGCAGTGTGGTACCTTGTAAAAGGAACTAAACGAGTGAAAAACAAGATCAGGAAGTTTCTTCCCAATTATGATGGACCTTACTTTATCCTGGGACACCTGGACGATTTAGTGTACCGGATCCAGAGAAGCCCAAGGGCCAAAGTAAAAGTTGTTCACCATGACAAGCTCAAACCTTACCATTCCCGGCAACCCTTGGAGAACAGCTGGGTGTTTAAAGACTCAGAAGTTTGGCAACCGCAGGAAGTTCCTGCCCCAAACCTGGAAGCCGATGGAGCTGAACTTGACTTGGATCTGTCTGGCCTCTTCACCGAGGGAAATAACAGCGGCACAGACAGTATTCCTCCCCTGGATGACACCGGTGTGTCTATGGTAGAGCAGGACCCAAAGGATGTTCATTGGAGTGGAGGTAGCACGGTGCAACAGGATTCAACAGGGACTGTTAACGGCCAAATGAGGGGTAGGCCGCAACGAGTCAGGAGACTTCCGAGGAGGTTTGGGGACTGGACTAATTGATTATTAATGACTTAAAAAAAAAAAAGCAAGAAGAACACACTGTTGACAGTTTGTTATTGTTCTACTGTTGTTTAAAAAAAAAAAAAAAAAAAAATGATGCATGTCATCTGTGGAAAGTATTCTTTATATGTGTTCTTTGTAACCTGGGTGGATTTTGTTGTTAAAGAAACAAGCCAGTATAGGTTTAACTAAGCCTAACTTATTTTTGTTTGTATGCAGTGGCTGTTGTTAACTTCTTTCCTTCTGCAGGCCAGTAGTGGGGAGTGAAGCGTGTCACATAACTACCTCACTAGTCTTGCTTGGACTGATTTACTCAAGTGAAGACCACGTTACGAAGCAACTCTTAAACCCCTCCCAGCACCGTGCTATCCTTCTACTTTATGGACTGTTTACCCCGTCACGTGGGGTCGAGAAATGCTGGCTAGTGCCTCCGTTGAGCAGAGTTGTTTGAATGGACTGTATGCTTGGCAATGGAGCTGCCTATGGACTGTTGAAAAAAAGAGAGAAAAGAACAGAGAAATAAGGGTAGACATTATGTTGAATGTATTTCTGCCTTCTATTAACACTGTGAATCCATGGTAATATCTTTGTTAATATGTGTGGTGATGTATTTTGTACCAGTCATGTTATGGTACTGGAGTGGTGTTAAGTTTAATCACCATCCAGAGTGGGGGTAGTGTTGCAGGAGAGGGGAAATAGGAGATATCGCTTTAAGACCACTATTTACGGGTGTTGTAGTCTTTAGCGAAATGCTTCATGGGTAATGTAGTTCAGATCAAGCGTGCTCGTGTGATGGAAATATTCTCTCGCTGTGCAAAAAGGTAGATTATCCGTTGTTTGTTGTGAGTTCATTCAAGTCGATCCACCCAGGAGTTATTGTGAACTGTAAACCTGACAACTTCACCCTGCAAGAATCAGTAAAGTTGCATATATTGGTAAACTTTGTTTCACTCATCATTGCCCGAACACGAACTAACGAGCTGTTACACCCCGCTGTGAATGGCCGAAGCGCGGAAAGTAACACACAGGACACCATCCATCGTCTCATTAGGAGCACGCCCTGATGTTGTCAGGCATGCATACAAGCACATGGGGGACATAGGATCTACTGAGTACCATTTTGAGTTGCTGCAATGAAATTTCAGCAAAATCGACTAGCCTGTTGCATCATTTTTTCACTTTGATTTTTAGGGTGTCTTTGAATTCAGCCCATTTTTCCCCATTGGGATCTGATGTGTTTTCAAAGTGTTCCTTCAGTTTTTTTGAGAAGTATATTAGCATTGCTGTTCCACCCTCAGTTTTAAGTTAAAAAAAAAAAAAAAAAAAGCTTGCACTTACCAATGGTAATGCCAAACACCGACAGGAGAACAGAGCAGAGGGTCCTCATCGTGCCCATTCAAGAGGTTTATTAAAACATACGCCTCAGTAGTTTGTCCATATACAGTCACAAGGTAGCCTTGAAACTTTTTAGATAACAGAGAGCTGCACATATAGTCATTTAAATGGACACATGGATCCATGCATGGAAATTCTCACAACATCACAAACCCTCACTTATCTCACATCAGCGCTATTATTATAGGTAGTCTTAGTAGTATGTTAACAGAAAGCGGAAACAGTTTAGGGGTGGGTAAATGATACATCAATCAGTTCCAATCAGGGCTATAATCAGGTGATTAATCAAGCCTTTTCTCTGCCAGCATGGGTGTGCAGGCATTTGACCTTTATGGCATTATCCAGAGCATCTAACATTTATGTCATTTGTACATCTGAGGGTTAAGGGTCCAGCAGTGGCAACTTCTGGAATTCAAATTTATATCCTTCCAATCAGTAGTCCAACACCTTAACCACTCAGCTACCACTTCCCTAAGATACAACACTATTGCATACAAGACCATGAAAGGTAACCACTGGAATCAACTGTAAGATGTTCTAAATTTATCACTACTCAAGCAGTGGTAACATCCTTATATAAGTTATATGGAAGAGATAGCTCACTGTTTAAGATGTTGGCCCACTGATCAGAAGGTTATAAGTTCAAATTCCAGGGCCAACAAAAGGCTTTAATCCTCAACTCCTCAGTTGTGTGGTTAAATGAACCAAGTGTATGATAAAGGCCTCTGGTAGATGATGTAAATTTATAAAACACTTAAGAAAGACTACATACAGTTACTCTCTGTGTATTCCTCACACAGGTACACAAAATTTCACAGTTGCTGGCAAGTGAAACAGCACGTTCAGTGCCACAGAATAATTACTGTGTGCAACCCTAAATGTGCTGCCATTGTTATAAGTTTAGTGCTCACACTTGATCTGAAGCCTGCTGCTTTTGTCCGAGTCCTGCGGGATGCAGACCCGGGGAACTTAGTAGCCACAATCAGAGCTGACACTGAAAAGTGTGACTCCCTGCTGTTTTTTCTTCTGGTTGAAGAAGTCTTCCAGAAAAAGCTGATCTTGTGCGTTAGGTTGGATACCATGAGGGCAGGCTATCAAGAAGGCTTCATGTAGTGTGTAAAGCTCTGCATGTGTCCTCAGAGGCAAAACAGATTTTTATCTGTTATTGCACTTACTACAGATCATATTTTAATTCTTGATGATTTTTTATGGCAAAATTTGACACGTTTTCTGTACATCCAAACATCTGAGCACTTCCATCTTAATGATTCATTTAATCATGTTCAGTCTGTCATGGGTCCCACACACAAGTACAAACATACACTTGATCTTGTCCTATCATTTGGTTTTCCTGTCTCTTACACAGAGATCAATAATACCTGTTTGTCTGATCACTGGCTTTTATATTTGATATAACCTTTTTAATTTTCAGCACAGAAATCCCACACCATGTAGCATTTTTTCTGCTCTAGGGTTAATCAGGTGGGGAACACCTGCAGCCACATATAACTTTAGCAACAGTAACCTGTAGTAAATATTTATGTAGGAGTTTATCAGTCCCTCACATCATTTTGGCCCACAACATAATTACAGTTTTTTGATGTTTGAGGTCTCTTAAGATTCTGCCACAGCATCTCAGTGGGGTTGAGGTCTGGACTTTGATTTGGCCATTCCAACACCTTGATTTGTTTTTTTCTCACAGTGTATTCCTGTCTATTGTGTATAAGCTAAATACACCTTGTTAAATAGTTTATTTTACATATACTATTTAATAGATTTAATAGGTTTAATGGTATTTATCATGCATGACCAAAAGCAAAGACTGGTATAGTTATAATGGTATGAAGAAATATAACTGAATGAGAAATCCCAGCAGCTGCTTTTTATCAAAAGCTGTTTATTGCTTGAGTGGACATAAATTAATAACTGAGACAGTTTTTTATGTCATACTCATAATATAATGGCTAGCGGTTTTAATGCAAATATTAGCTAGGTCTGCGGTATGGTGGTATAATGTGTAAATTCTTTATAAATTATTTGCAACGATCACTAGACACATTCTTGTTTTCTTCATTGTACTTAGATACAGCAAAGCACTCAGCAGCCTTCCGGTCGCACTCACAGATGAACATCTCGCATTCTTTATTGTTGCCTGAGAGAGAAAGGAAGGAAATACAACATTAAACATGCTCATTAAAATTGTTCACTCTGTAAATTTTATGAGCTGGAAGGTGTTTATAATTACTCACTCTTGCAGGTGATAGTCTTAGTGCCTTTATCACAGTTATAAGCGTAGATCTCAGTGTAAGGGTTGTCTAGGATTGGCCAGCATGCTTCATGTTGCATGGCATCACTGTAGCACTTGTCATGGACCTGACAGCATCTTTTGGAAAGAAGTCCCAATAAAAAGTTTGTCAGTAGCTAGTATTCCCAATGCCATGCAAATTGAACACTTGTGTCGGCAGAATTTTGTCCCTGCAGGGAGCTTTGGCACTTCACAGGTCCAGGGTACCCTTATCAATCCTGATTGGGGTTCTTCCCATGTCCACGTGGATTTCCTTGGGATTCTTCAGCTTTCCCCCAACTTTGGTGGTTTGGCTAAATAGATTAACTGCCCTTAGGTATAAATATGTGTGGGAATATGTCAGAGCATGGTGCCCTTTGATAGAATGGCATACCATTCCTGGTTCATTCCCAGTGTTCCCAAGATGGACTACAAGCAATTAAAAAATCTTAATCTAATCAAAATCCTAATCCTCACTCCATAAAATTAACTTAAACCTCAGACATGGAAAAGGTAACAAAAAAAATCTTGTTTTTTAGGAGTTTGGAAAATCAATAATACATAGACTACATAGAACTATATCTGCTCCAGGGTATCATGCAATTCTGGCTATATTATTGACAACTCACTAAAAATTATTAGACATTTTTGCTATAGAAAAAAATTGATGAATTTACCTCAAAGCCATAATTAAAAGAAATGTGTACATAGTGAATGATGAATAATTATTTATTGATCTACTCTATAGTTCAGACCTGTGCAATATCCTGCAATGTTGTTCAGAAAATACTTTTCTTAACATCTTAGAAAAAAGGTTCCAGTTAACAAGGCAGACCATCAGACATCATACATTCAATTAAATATGGCCTATGCAAGCATAAAAGATGGTTTTCAACCTGTCCAGCTCGTCCAGAGGGGTCCCTGAGCCACCCAAACCACAGTAGCAGCCGTAGTCAGCGTAGTCTAGGGCTGGCCAGCTATCGGGCTTGACACAGATGATCATAGACCTGAACTGCCACAGTGCCCTGTAGTCAAGAGCCTGGGCTGAATCACAGACATAAACAAAGTTAAGCCTCGAGTAAAATCACAAAGATTGAAGACACAGCCATGGTACAATCCTATGTTCCCGCAATAAAGACGATAATCTTTATCTTAAAGCTAAGTTTTGCAGCATATCCAAACCCGATCCTTTGATCTTGCTTAAAGATTGCTCAAGGATTTATTGCCTTTGTAGCCAACAGTTAAATAATGTAATCCCTTGTTTAAGATTTAGTAAGAAACAGGAATAAACACATTCAGAATTTTATGGTTCCCTCAAATTTTATAATTCTACAACCAAATTCCAAACGCTGATATCTGTACTATCACTTTCCTGTTTAACTGCAACACATCCCCTGATCTCAGCTATTAATAAAAAGTCAAAGCTTGCACTTGCCAATAGTAATGCCGAAAACAAGCAGGAGGACAGTGTGGAGGGTCTTCATGGTGTCGTGTTGAAAGGTTCACTGAACATCAAGCTTTAGAAAATGTCCTTATGTAGCCACAATGCAGCCTTGAAAGGTTTAACCTGCTTAGATAACAGCGATTCGGCAGTATATTAATTTCACTGAACATGTGGATACAAGGTTGGAAATTCTCACAACCTGAGAAACCCCGCTTTATCTCAGGACACTCTGTTATTATGGAAACAGCTTTGCTTTGTTTTTTTCTGGAAAGCCTCTGGGTTCCCCTTTGCTTTAGGAATGGATTCTGTTTAAAAGTGATCCATCGATCGTAACATTCGAATAACGAAAATATTTCCATTAATACAGCAGCAGATTTTTCCCCTGTATGGAAATGATAAGGTCAAGTCATCATAGTCTTGTAAAAAGTTTGGCACTCAGGGTTGATCAGAAGCTTTTCTTGCTTTGATAAACCTAATCTAATTAATCAGTAGATTAGCAGATAGCCAAGATGGTTAGAGCATGGAAAGCACATTCAGGAAAGGTGTTCTCCAGGACCAGGGTTTGGAAGAAGGCTGATACCATGGTTAAATAATTTCTGAGTAAACACTGGTTTATGGTCTTAAATATATCACATTTCAGAGCTGTTGGATAATGAACAGGTTTGTTTTTATTTATAGTCAAGCTACAGTGGATAATCTCACCTGGATACTGTAGGCTTGTACCTGGAGACTACCAAGCTGCTGCTGTAATCCTAAAGATTCATCAATCCTGGGCTCATCTCAGGACTTATTATTCACACAAATTGCTCATTATGAACATTTCAAGACACACAGTACTGCTGTTTTTACTCTTCTACATCTGTATACATATGTATAATGATTCATATTCTCACGATCTGGTGTCTCATAGGGTCTTTAAAAGGAGTTTGTCCTCAACACCTCTGGCTTGCTCATTAGGAATCTGGTCACTGTTCAAAATTCACTCACAGAATAAACAATCTAAGGGTGTTAAAAAATAAGGTTTATTGACAACTGATTTTGATCATCTTCCTTAGAGAGTACGCATTATATTTCAGCAATCATGCTGCACAAATAAATCGAGTAAGACATTGGTGCTGTAGATAATTAGGTATTCAAAAAAATAAACATAAAAATACAAAATAAATCAGGAAGAGAAAGAACAAAAGTATTAATGTATGTATTCCCTAACAATATAAACCACAAAATGCTTTTACTATATAAATGATGAAATGAAATGTATAAATTATACACCTACAAGTTGGTCCATTTTTGACACACAACCTGCATTTAGTGATGTGAGCAATGAAGATAATATAATAAAAAAAATAAAAAAAAAACATTTCATTCACTTTATCCTCCCTTTTTTCCTGGTTTTGCAAACATTCACCAAATCTCAGCAAATACATCCCACACCGAGCACTGATTCAGTCACCTTTATCCCTTTGTCTCATACCATAGCGCTGTTGAATTCTGGGTAGGTCAGAAGGTGCTCAAACATTTTTTTTTTTAAAAGCAGCTCTGAGTACAGTTGGACGCTTCACAGAAACGAATTGGAAAAAAAAAACCTTGATATGGTAAAGATTTCTGTTATTTATGCGTGAAGTATCCAGTGTCAGTGCTTTGTATCAGTCAGAGGTAAAGATTGAGGAGTTTATGCTTTGTGGTGTTTCAAGAACATCAAAACGCATCTATAAATGGATAAAAAGTATGATACGTCAGTTTTTAATAAATTAATGTAATCATTGGTAATCTCTATGGTATAAAAAGAATAAAACACTTAGAGACGTACTGTTATTGGAAATTTCAGGGTGGTAACAGCAACTCAGTAGCTGCACCACACAGCACACATTCAAGTGTTTAATCCTTACTCATGATATTACTTGAAATATCTAAACCTACATATATATTTGGTCTCTTTCATGCCACCTGTCTACGTTACTGGTCTCTTGATACCAAGCTGGTTGTTTTTCATTTAGAACGTATTCCCCTGACAGCAAAAAATCAAAATGTTTAGCTCTTGGCAACCTGTGCCACATATTACTTATTAAAAAAATAACAGACAGGAGAAAACACCCATACTAGATACTAGTTCTCAGTAGTGGAGTGGATAGAAACTTGGCAAGTGTGGTAGAAACCATGAGCAGAGGGCGGGGCTGCTGGGGTCAGATGGGTTTATACAGCAAGGTGGTGACGTACTTCTTCTTATAGCGATGTGTGGCACTAAGAACCATTACTCCATCCTGGAAATGATCAAAAACCAGAGCATTAGTCTAGACTTGTACCACATCCTATAGGTTGCTACATGGTGTGTGATTAGTGAAAAATAGAAACAAAATATTTTCTAGAAGCAATATGTAAGAAAAAGCAGCAATGTACACCTGCCAGGCATAACATTATGACCACCTGCTTAATTTTGTGTTGGTCCCCATTTTGCTGCCAAAACAGCACTGACCCTACGAGGCATGGACTCCACTAGATTCCTGAAGGTGTGCTGTGGTATCTGGCACCAAGATGTTAGCAGCAGATCCTTTAAGAACTTAAAGGATACTTAAAGGACTTAAAGGATACTTTTGATAGATACTGACCACTGCAGACCAGGGGAAAACCCCACAAGAGCTGCAGTTTTGGAGATGCTCTGATCCAGTGGTCTAGCCATCACAATTTGGCCCTTCGTCAAACTCGCTCAAATCCTTACGCTTGCCCATTTTTCCTGCTTCTAACACATCAACTTTGAGGACAAAATGTTCACTTGCTGCCTAATATATCCCACCCACTAACAGGTGCCATGATGAGGAGAACATCAGATTGATATCATTTTATCTGTTATCTAAATTTGTTCTTTGTTGATTATTTGTCTTATAAAACAAAGCAAGTGATATGATATATTTTCTGATACACCTCTACATTATTCACTAATGGTTTGTTTGCTCTCTGCTTAAATTTCTTCCTCTGAAAATGCTCCACTGTTTTTTGGCACTTTGTAGCAGACTAAATTGCATAGTATGTATTATTATGATATTGTTGACTTTTTTAACATTAGACAGGTTTGTATTAATAAACTTACTCTAGTATATTAAACCATTTTACAGTAAAAGCTCAGTCGCTAGGCAAATCTCCTTCTGTACCAAAGTGGGGAGGGGAAGCAACACACATGATGCACACACTGGAACAAAAACTTTTACCACTTCTCCCCTTCAGCTACGTTAGCTAATTATCTAGCTTTTCCATTTAGATTAAAAATAGACATTTCGACCCAGTTCTCAATTGAGCCGTCGTCTGATTTGAAACGCTTTACGTAGCTCCTTTACTTTCGACATCAGCAGGGCTTTTTAAAAAAAAAGTGGTCATATAGGGGGTGTGTGTGTGTGTGTATATATATATATATATATATATATATATATAGTGTGTTTATGTCCCTCATGTTTCATTTCATATGTCACCCTTACCTTAATGGACAGAGCGTATAGATGGTTCAACATCACATGATTGGGCTCAGGAAGTAACGCAGGGTCACACTGGTGAGACAAGTATATGGGATTTGTCCTATTTGATTATTTTAGGGAAAAATATATGTATGCAGAATGTATTTCTAATAAATAAATTTATACATACACACATACCAAGCAAACATTTTCGGTTAAATCCAAATATTACTCACAAACTCATCAATAAAAACAAAATGGTTTATAGATGTTACTTACATAAAACTTGGAAAATTCAGCCTGGTAAACAGAACAGAACAGAACTACTGTCTACTGCCTGAAGCGTGCACCTTCCCACACTCCTGCCATGATGAGCGACTTCATTAATTCAGTGAAAGAGAACGTTTAGAAGTGTGGGATCATTTAAATCAGCTCTCGAGGCAAATGTCGAGGCTAAATGTCTAATTAGTCGGAACGACTAAGCTGTGAAATGCGCCAGATTGTGCTGTGCACGTTATGGCGTACAAGCTGTTTAATAAACCAGGAAGCAACGTAAAGGTAGGCGGGCCAATCATGAGGGACTGTAAACAAAACTCCACCCACATTTTTATAGATCCGATTTTAGTTACATATTATAGTGTAATAATGCAACTTTTTGTTAGATTTGGTAAACATGATTACGCAAATATAGAAAATAACAACTAACTAAAATGTGACTGATATAAATAGAAATATTTTAAAAAAGCAGGGGTTGTAATTAAATAAAGAACTCTACGAGACCTAGAAGAGGTATGTAGAGGTACGGTACGTACTGAGATGCCTGTGTCCTTGTTGAGGATGACCTGCAGCAGGTGAGGAGGAAGGATGGGTGGAGACTTGAACTTCTCGTCCTGTTTGGGTACGTAAGCGTCCTGATGGTATGGTCCAGGGGGTGAGCTTGAAAGATCTGGAAAATGTCCTGAAGACATCAGCATTAACAATTTGCATTTCCCGAATGTAATAAACTTTTCCATATCAACAATCACATGCTTTTAGTCAGTTTATGTGAAAGAGCGCATTATTATAAGCCTGCGATTTTCAACTGCATTGTTGTTACAGAAATTTAATCAACACTAGAACAACCAGAATCCGCAATACACGCAATATTCTTTGCACTTAAAAAACACAAGTTAATGCACAGAGCCATTCTAAATATATATATATATATATATATATAAGGCTGGGTGACGAATCTAAACAGCGACAAAAACGTTAGGTGTGTTACTGAGGTTTTAAGTCATCACAAGCTTCTACCAGTCTGTGAAACTGTGGCATGGTCCAATCAGACCAATCAGAATGAGATCAGGGACACCCATTAAAGCACACAGTACTGAATTCCTCACTAGTTAAGGATTTAGTGTGCTTAAAAATTGTGAAGCCAATTGAGCAAAACAGAAATCCTATTCTGTGACAGAAAATTAAACACAGATGCTCCCACATGAACATGCAAGGTGTACCTAATAAAGTGGACAGTGAGTGTATATCCATGTACAGTACCTCCAAATGTTTACTCCGTGGTTACCTGATATGTGCCCCCCGCGTCATGTGATCACGTGTGTGTTAACGGATTACGCATGGACAAAAACATCACATGCTACAAAATTATATAACATATGAAACAAAAACCCAGCAACAGAAACTACTAATGTTAGAGTCTGTTATTATGAATAGTTCGAGCATTATGCTTCCTTGTAAAATTAGCAAAAGAAGCAAAAAAAAAAAAGGAAAAGAACTGTCCTGCTGTTACAGTACAATTACAGTAAAGGTAAAAAAGTGTGTGTGTGTGTGTGTGTGTATGTGTACATGCTTTATCATGAGACTTATATCAATGGTATAAAATATCATTATAATAATATAAAAGACCAAACTACCTGACATATCCGAGCATTTCTGCGAGTCCACCATGAGAGCATCGAACACTTCAAAATCGGTTTTCTTCACCTGGATGATGTTGTTGATCGTTCCCAGCTGATTGGTCACTACAGGCTGATTAAAAAAAAATATACAGTTAGCGTGAGTACGAGAAGAAAGCACTTAGCTATAGATTGTAGAGTTATTTGTGTGACTTTAGTGAGAGTGTTGGAAAGGATGTGCATGTTGGACACCTCAGACGGGTCGTGGGTCCACTGTCCGTCCACGTAGAACTTATACTGATGTTCACCTTCAGGCAAGTCCACGATGGCGACAAAATTGTTCTGACTGGATGAAGGAAAAAAAGATAAAGGACATATGCAGAGGGGGAGTGTTGTTACAGGAAAAAGGTGGATTAATTTCCTTTAAGGTCGAAGCCTGAAATCTTATTTTCACAGCAATTTGTCAGATACACTATATTGACAGAAGTTTTGGGACACCCCTCCAAATCATTTGAACTCAGGGGTTGTTTTTCAGGTGTTGGGCTCAGCCCCTTAGCTCCAGTGAAAGGAACTCTTAATGCTTCAACATACCAAGACATTTTGGACAATTTCATGCTCCCGACTTTGTGGGAACAGTTTGGGGATGACCCCTTCCTGTTCCAACATGACTGCACACCAGTGCACAAAGCAAGGTCCATAAAGACATGGATGAGCGAGTTTGATGTGGAGGAACATGACTGGACTGCACAGAGTCCTGACCTCAACCCCATAGAACACCTTTGGGATGAATTAGAGCGGAGACTGCGAGCCAGGCCAAAACTGTGACGTCTGCCTTTACATGCACATGAATGTAATATGGAGTTGTCCCGCCCTTTGCAGCTATAACTGCTTCTCGTCCAACATCAGTGCCTGACCTCACAAATGCACTTCTAGAGGAACGGTCAAAAATTCCCATAAACACACTCCTAAACCTTGTGGAAAGCCTTCCCAGAAGAGTTGAAGTTACAAGGGGCGGGGCAACTCCATATTACATTCATATGCATGTAAAGACATCCGAAAACCTTTGGCAATATAGTGTATCTTAGGAAAGACAGGTTATACTTTTTATCTGTTTACAGTTAAGTTTAAAGTTGTACACTGTCTGGAAAACAGTTTAGTTCCTTACCTCATTTTTCCTTAAGTTATAAAAAGCCTTTTTCTCATCTGCCTCTCTTTATCCCTAAGGTTTAATGTTACACCTTCACCTCTGACTGTTAAAAAGTGCTGACACTGGAGACTCCTTCCATAAACATAACATCTCTGCACCTCACCTTTTAAAACTTTTTGACTACAAATCCCCTGTGAATGAGCTGTTACTACAGAAACAGTACAGTAATGTAATGTGTGTTAATATACTGCATTTAGATTCGGGAATTCGGATTGAGCTGTGGAGTATAAACTCATAGGAAACCTTGTATTGTGTATAATTATGTAATGGCATTAAGTCTGATAAAAGTCAGACACTGTAACAAATGCAAGAAATGAGAAACATAGAACATACTTCAGGTTACATTGCAGTAGATTTATTCCTCCTCTGTTCATGTACATGTGACCTGTTGAGATTAGAATCTCTATGAATACAACATCCTTATTTACCTCCTAGTTAGAGGTATCTTATTTGCCCAGTTGTCAAAGGATCCAGAGAGATAGACCTCTTTTCCGGCACCGGTCCAACGAAACACTGTGGGTCGTGCCAGCAGCTCCTTATCAGCGGACTCGAGATCCTGCCTCCAGGCTAAAAACTCCTCCTTCTCTAAGGGAGCCTGAGGAGAAGAACATGACAAACACACCACACACACACAATACTTTTTATAGTAAAAATAGAAGGTAATGCATAGAGACCTTCTATACAGCTGGGTGAATTGAAGTGGGGATTATAACAGGCTCCGCAGCATAAATAGAGCTCCAAAGCCAGTTAAAATGGCAGATTTCTGTGGTCTCTGGTGTTGGTGTTGAAAGCTTCTCTTTTTAACTGTATTATGTGGCTGTGTATAATATATTGTGGGTTGGTCGCTGCAATCTGGAGCTTGTAATCGGGCATGGCTTGTGCAGATCTCTTTGAAATAATATGATCACATGGCCAGTATGTCAAGTTTTTTGCACCATAAGGCGTCATGTGACAATGCGATCATTACACCTGTATTAAATAAAATAAAGACAGACAAAAAAAACAGACAGACATACATACAGACAGACAGACAGATAGATAGACATGCAGACAGACAGACAGTTTAATATATTTAAGTGTTATGAATCTGAAACACACACTGCGGACCTTAACATCCTCTCCCTGGAAAATGTCTGCGTCCTCGGGGCTGTCCATGAGGATTTTGGGACGGTCCCCCTCTTTAGCACCTCGGCTGTCCCTGCGGTTGGCTTTCTCGCCCTGCCCCACTCCTGACCTCTCGCTGGTCGTGTTTCCCATGGTGCTTTTACAAGTGGAGCCGTATGGTGGGTGATAAGTCCTCGATTACACTGTGGGCAAAAGATAAAACACAAGCAAAAAAAAAACTTGATTAGAGTGTAGACAAACAGATAAATCATCGTTCACTGCAGTGGAAAACTTTTCACCTGACGTTTATGTAACTTCTCTGCATTTGGTTTCCAGTGTATTCGCTTGTAAACACACATAACACTGCTGACTCGGTGAATCATATGTTTGAGAATCGATTCTTTAATGAACCATTAATCTTCCTTCATTGATTCTGGTTCACATAAATATTTAAATAACTATATATATATACTATATATATATATATATATATAAATATATATATAATATATATATATATATATATATATATATATATATATATATATATATATATATATATATATATAGTATATATATATATATATATATATATATATCTATATATATATATATATATAATATAAAATATATATATATATTTTCTATAACAGCAGAATCCCAAGAAGCTCTCGATCTCAATCTATGGAAAAACCTTTAAGGATTAAGTCAACTGAATATTACTTTATATTAGGAGATTAAAGAAAAAAAACCTTAATACTATATTAATATATGAAATTTATTTTAGACACATTTAATATGTAAAAGTATGAAACATAAGCCGTTTATAGAAATCAATTATATTTTTTTCAGTTTTTTTGTTTAAATATTATGGGGGTTGAACGAACGAACGAACAAACAAACAAATAAACAAACAAATAAATAGAAATAGTTTTGCGATTCTTTTTTTTTAAATCTTTTTTAATAATCCTCAATTATTTTTTAATAATTTAAGATCTCCTGAGATCTGTTGAACTCTTTGAAAAAGTAAACAAATAAACAACAAATAAATAAATGCCAGCTGTCACTAGGGTACATTAGGTGTAAATATAAGTCATGAATACTTAAACATTTTAAATGCCTGAATATGTAAATAATTATGATTATTAGAGCCCTGAGCACCTTATAAAAAAGAAAACAGAAAAGTCTCGTAATCATAAAGAGACATTACACTACAAAATACTTTCATTGTCTGCCGCTTATCCGAACTACACTCGGGTCACGGGGAGCCTGTGCCTATCTCAGGCGTCATAGGGCATCAAGGCAGGATACACCCTGGACGGAGTGCCAAACCATCGCAGAGCACACACACTCTCATTCACTCACACAATCACACACTATGGACAATTTAGATATGCCAATCAACCTACCATGCATGTCTTTGGACTGGGGGAGGAAACCAGAGTACCCAGAGGAAACCCCCGAGGCACGGGGAGAACATGCAAACTCCATACACACACGGCGGAGGCGGGACTCGAACCCCCGAACGTGCTAACCACTAAGCCACCGTGCCCCCGCTGCAAAGTACTAACATGCGTTTTATAATGAAATAACACACACGTATGACGTCACAACAAGAGATAACCAATCAGATGATGCATACGCATGATCTTGGTCTGAACAGCTCAGTTTAATCACTCATTATCAGGAAACTACAGCACAAGGACATTCAAGAACGAACACTGGGGAAACATCACCACAACAACATTCCAGCCTGCAAGCAACATCAGGGCTCAGTCCCAAACCGCTAATAGCTCCCTTCTGCATATAAAGCGCACTATATAGTAGGAGGGTTTAGACTTACACCGCTTTCTTTCGTATTAATTCGAGCCACTGTAGTGTACACTATGTAGGGTGTACAAGAGGATTTGGAATTCTGCAAAGGAGGAACGTAAAATTAAAATTGCATGATGTATATAAAAAATAATAAGGTTTGTTTAAATCTATAAATTAATGTTAAGGATGTATTATGAGCAACATGCTTTAGCTATTAGTTTTATAAACAAAACGCCAGCGTTGTTCAGCTGTAAATCTACCTGGTTAGCTAGCATAACCTCCTAGCATCGTACCCGATATGCACATCAACCATTTCAAATAAATTAATCAAAATTAATTTCTTACCTCGTTACCGTAAATATACCTGAATAACAATTCACCAGTTATTCAACTTTATTTCATTTTCAAAAAAAATTATGTTTATTTTAAAAATCCACGTCGGTTTTTGACTGCAAGACATCAACACGGCCCCGCCCCCTGCAGCGCGATGCATGGTTGCCAGATTCTTCCTACAAAATCCCTCTACATGTGTTGCCAAATCTTTTAATAATAGTAGCCAAAGAAAAGCGGGGAAAAAATGCATTAAATACATATTTTTCTTTGATACAATGTTCTGGCCATGATGCGCATTTATTTAAAAAGCATACGAATTACAGCAGTGTGTATTTATCTTTATTACGATCTGAATAATTTAAATTCAACTTATCTGACGCGGCGTTATATATATTGCGCATGCGTACGCGAATTTGCTTGTCATACCAGTTTCTTGCCGCTAGATGGCGACATGAAGTTGACAGAATGAAGCTAATAGTTGTACAACGTTTAACTGATGCCTTATGAGAGTAGTGGTATAAGAGAGTTGTGGTATAAGAGGAAAAAAACATCTCATGTGCTGTTATAGAAAAACATTCAACTTTGGCTTGAGAACAATAACACCGCTTCATCACATCACGCCATTGTTGATTAGTTTCTTATAAGAGTGAGCCCCCATGTGATTTAATAATACATTTGCGTGTCTATACATCACATTTACACTGTCATGTTAGACTACACGTCTCAGAATACAATGAAGCCTGCAAACATGGCCGCCGAGGACTACAACACCCAGAGTCTCTCACATTCACACTTACCACAATTACACACCTGGACTAGATCACTTTCACAGAATTCTCCGACTCTAATCCAGGGATGTCCAGTTTTATCCAGAAAGGTCCGGTGTGGGTGCAGGTTTTCATTCCAACCAAGCAAAAGCCACACCTGAGTGTGTTGAAAGCCAAGATTAACTGATTAAACAGGTGAAATCGGATGTGGCTCCTGCTCGATTGGTATGAAAACCTGCACCTACACTAGACCTTTGCGGATAAGATTGGACATCCCAGCTCTAATCTCTCTCTCACACACACAGACACACTTGAGGGATACACTCTGTCTCTTTGTGCTAGTTGTTTCCAAGTCTTTTATTAGTCTTACTAGTTTAACCTTGTTTGATATTCCTTGCTCTAGTTCATGTCCTTTGCCTGTTTTCCATCTCTGTTCTTGGACTGCATCTTTGTCTCGTTTGCCTCAACACTAAAGCTCATTACTGACATACACATCTCCCCCATCAACCAAAACGTGTTTTTAGCGTCGACTATTTCCTGATTGTACTACAGGTTAACAAGTTCATCCTTTTTTTCCTGCATTCTTGTCCTTTTGCTTCTCAGCAATAGCTGGACATTGAGCTCATGTGATATTTTTTTCCTTGACACATATGGAAGCAACCTCGCTCCAGGGGAACTCTCATCCTCAAGAGTTTAAATCATTCATGTAGTGAAAGAGAAGGCCAAACTCTCTCTCGTGTGTGTGTGTGTGTGTGTGTGTGTGTGTGTGTGTGTGTGTGTGTGTGTGTGTGTGTGTGTGTGTGTGTGTGTGGGGTGGGGTGCGTGTGTGTGGTTAAAACTTTCATCACGCTTTCCAGTTATATAACTGTGTTGCTGATGTCATGCTTCAGAGGATAGAAATAAAGTGTCTCTTATTCCTGGCTATAAATGTGGATATAGAAGCTACCAGTTTAGCCTCCTTTTTCTTCTTCTTCTTCTTCTTCTTCTTCTTCTTCTTCTTCTCCTTTTTAATACATTTATTCAGTAACATACCATTCAAAAGACATTTAAAATCTTGTTTCCTCAAAGCAATTTTCACGAAATGACATGTTTTCTGTCTGAAGTTTCATTTTTTATTCTTGTAAAAGAAATATCAGGCTAACAAATAAAGGAAGCATAGAGCTACCAGTTTAGGTCTGTACAAGCTGTATGTCTAAAGCACCAAACGTTCACGCTGAGATATAGTCGTCGCTCCATCTTGAGGCTCGGTCACTTTCTTCCTCAATGCAGACTCGGCACAGCAGGTTTGGATAGGAGGCGTGGCCTAAAAATAATTCTCAATACTTTATTGATTTGTTTGTTTGTTCATTTATTAATCAATAATATTATTCTCAAGCTATTGTAATGCTATATTAGTAATGATTTAGATAATACTATACTTCCATGTCTGCTTATTTGTTTGTTTGTTTATTCTTAATACAAATCAATTCTGTTAGTGATGATTTACCAAGATAACAATATATACTTCTATTTATTGTATTTGTTTTATTTGTTTCTTATTAAATTATTTTATTATTCCCAAGATATTGTAATGCTACATTATTAGATTACATTATTAGATCCATGTCTGTTTATTTGATTGTTGTATTTGTTTGTCTTTTTTTTGATTGTTTAATACAAATTCCAAATGATATGTTAAAAGTGATTTAGCTAGACAACAGTATAAACCTCTATTTATTTTATTTCTTTATTTTGTTTGTTTGTTGTTTTAATACAAATAAATTCTAATTCTACGTTAGCTGTGATTTAGCTAGACAATAATATATACTTCTATTTATTTTAGCCTTCCCAGAAGAGTTGAAGCGGTTATAGCTGCAAAGGGCGGGACAACTCCATATTACATTTATGTGCATGTAAAGGCAGACGTCACAGTATTGGCCTGGCTCGCAGTCTCTGCTCTAATTCACCCCAAAGGTGTTCTATCAGGTTGAGGTCAGGACTCTGTGCAGTCCAGTCAAGTTTCTCCACACCAAACTCGCTCATCCATGTCTTTATGGAGCTTGCTTTGTGCACTGGTGTACAGTCATGTTGGAACAGGAAGGGGTCATCCCCAAACTGTTCCCACAAAGTTGGGAGCATGAAATTGTCCAAAATGTCTTGGTATGCTGAAGCATTAAGAGTTCCTTTCACTGGAATAAAGGGGCCGAGCCCAATCCCTGAAAAACAACACCTGAATTCAATGATTTGTAGGGGTGTCCCAAAACTTTTGGCAATATAGTGTATTAAGTTAGCACATAGCCTGCAGTAAACTGTTATGTGATTAGCATATTAAATTCAATAGTTATTTTACTAATCTGTCACTATTTAAATACAGATTGTGTAGAGGGTTGTGATGCAAATTAAATAAAGTTTGACTCATTATATAAGTAGTTTGTATTTATTTAATTTGTGGCATGACGTTTGGCCATCATCATCCTCGCACAATATACACGGCATTGAAATATGGAAGAAGTGTTGCTTGGAAATGTGTGTATGTGTGTGTGTGTTGACCCATGAAGCACAAAATTCACAAAATCCAGTTCTCGTGTATTTAGAGATGCATACAGGTGTTCGGTCTGTAAAAGCTTTCAGAGAAGAGCATGTTAATTTTTCATGACAGCGTCCTATAAAAAGCTAGAGACAAAGAAACAAGTCAGGATCTCCCTGGAGCTTCAGAAGCAGACTCTACCAGCTGGTTTTGTGTATATGTGTGTGTGTATTCAGAAGCAGAACTCGATGCTTTACCGTGATAAACACCGAGCACCTAGAATCACTCGCCTCCCTTTCAACACGTGTGTGGGTGATTGTTTGTAGCTGATGTATTTGTGTTGTGTTTGTGTGGGTGACTCCGTTCAAATCACACTTCTAGCTGAGAACAACGTCTGTCTTTCTCTCCAGCTTAACAAGGGCTAAAAATAAATGGCAACAACGGCAACAGCAACCGCTTTAAGAAGGAAGCCTTTTAAAAATAAACGAGACACATGCCCTTTTCAGAGCTGTTAGTGATGCCAGAATCCACAGCCGCAGCCACTGATCCTGTTCTTCTGAGACTAATTGGTGGACTGAGCTCGGATCAGAAACCCCAGATGTCATGACCTTTTCGAGGTGAAAAGCGTCTCTCTCTCTCTCTGATCCCCAGCATGCCTCTGTAGAGAAGCGATGCTACTAAAGCTGCGTCCATATTAAAAACCGATGCAATGCCGATGTAATGAACGAATCGTTATGACTACAGGCTCAAGTCCCACATTGTTGCGTTATTTAAAATATACCTTCACAGGAAAACTCCATCCTGAAAAGCTTCACATCAATACATAACAGTAATCAATATCTGAGCAAATTTTTATTGTTTTTTCTTCGTTTCATCAACCGTTATTTCAGGTAACAGGTTATGGTTATGGCGAGATTACCCACAATGCAGTTTTACTACCTGCTGAGAGAACATAGGACATAGGACATAGGTCAGTACTCGATCCGTACCGGAAACACGATTTGTACTGCGCATGCGCGGAAATGCGTCTACTTCTTGTCTGAAGTCTGACGAAACAATTTACGGCAGTTTCTGGTATTTATAATACTACTAATGATATAATGTTATAATGTGTTTTTGGAACAAAAACCTGAGATTCTGCACATGCCCAATGCAAATCGTGTTTCCGGTACGAAACGAGTAGTGACACGTAGCAACACAACAAAAACGGCTCGGAAGCGTCAGAAAGCTAACCGGAAGTGCGCGCCGTAGAGAAACGGAAATACGCTGTGTGACACGGAAAACTTAACAGAGGCTTAATATTAACGAACTACACGATAAACTTAAAAGTTAAAAAAGCCACAAAAGATAAAAAGAATACCTGCTTGTGCGCATAACGGCAGACCTGCACTTTCCCCCCTCAATATTGAAAGTGAAAGCGCGAAACAAACCATTATTTAAAGGGACCGTACACGTTTATTATCCAATTACGTTCTAGTGCAAATGAGGAATTGATTGATTGATTAATTGTCAACCCCAGGTAAAGTATAGAAGTTGCTTTCGGCTGTTCCCTGTTCGGGTCGCCACAGCGGACCAACTGGTCCGCACGACAACTTGGCAAATGTTTTACGCCGGATGCCCTTCCTGATGCAACTCTCCCATTTTTCTGGGCTTGGGACCGGCACTGCATCCAGTAGCTGGGGTTGAGATATTGGCTGGGAATCGAACCCGGGCCTTCTGCATGATAGGCGAGTAACCTACCACTGAGCCACCAATGCCCCTAACCCCAGGTAAAGTATGACTAGTGTAAAACGTGAAAGAAAATAACCCAGGATTCCCGTTACCCGGGGTTTATAATCACCACGAGTGAACTATTCCACTTGTGAAAAGCCCTATGTTATTCTCTTATAGAATACAGCCATGATTTAACTTCGATCATCTCTCTCAGTGTGATAAATAATAATCTTAGAGGAATGTGAAATTAAGTGAAATGGGGGGGGCTGTATATAAATTACTTATATAAGTTATAAATTATTTCTATAAGGCTTACATATAAATTACTTTGCAATATTTATACCGTGTGTGTGTAATCTGACTGCAGGCGACTGTACACAATTCCGTAATAATCCATGCGGAATAAATCAATCTGGCATTCTAAAAAGCGATCTGGTATTTAACGGAGAATGTCAGATCCAGGACGTGTCTTCCGGGAGCGAGAGACGACTGCCCTCGGAGCAACTGCTTTGCTTTTCACACATTTTGTGTGGGAAAAAAGCTCTTTTTTTACAGCCTCTGATCTTACAGGAGCATCTTTATATTTAAAAGTTTTAGGAGAAGCATTACACAGTATTGTTATTATCTAGTAAAGAGTATTAAGAGTAATAGTATTATAGAGATGTAAGAGTTATATAGTATGACAAATGGCTGTACCTATAAAGACTGGATGGATGATTGTACCACTTCATGATAGACGTAATTTAGATATTTGGAAGGAATTTAATTCAATGGTCTCAATTCCTGTCCTAAAGAAGCTCTGCCCTGAATGGATTGAAGTTTTTTCTACCCTTAAAATAACTGAACCAACCCATTATGAGAGTAATAATTAACTGATCAATAATTAAGTATGTTTCCATAAGGGAAAAAAAGAATTCCTGAGAAGCCATAGGAGTTCTGTCGAGCGGAAAAAAACATTAGAGAAAGAAAATAAAACAATAAACCAATTTGTGACTTTCTAAATGTCACCTCATTTTCCTAATCATTGGTATGATGTTAGCTACAACAGCACTGTAATGAAAAACACACAAGGGCCTTAGGCTAAACATATTGTAAGAAAGTTCTTGGGATTCAGTTACTAAACTAAAGTTTCATGGGCTTAACTTTCAAAGTACCTGGGCTTAACTTACTAAGTTTTTGTTTTTCATTTGTTCTTGGGCTTAATGTCCTTGGTTAAGTTCTTGGGCTCATCTTTTAGGCCAAAGCTCTTGGGCTTAATCTTTAAAGCTAAAGTTCCATGTCTTTACTTCTTAGGCTAAAAATCCCAGGCTTATCCTTCTAGGATAAGGCTCATGGGTTTAACTTTGTAGGCTAATATCATCACAGTATAAAACCAAGTCAGATAAGCTTCAGTGATATCAATCTGTCCAGTTTGGAAGCATAAGTCATTGTGAATTAGTTTCACCTGCTTTGGTGCAGATGAAAATGAAAACAGGTGCAATGGAGGGGCAACAGCAAGACAATCCACAAAAAGGGGATGGTTTTCAATGTGGTGGCCAAGTGTTCTCTACTTATCCTTCCTGATTGGGTTGCCTCTAGTTTTGTGTATTGTTTTTGGTCATTGTCAAACTTGCAGCATGAGGGAGGACCTGTAACCCAATTAGGTCACACAGGTAGTCCAGCTCCTCCATTTTGGCATCCATACGTGGTTCGCAAGGAGGTTTAGTGTGTATTCCAAGACAGTATCAAGAGCATGGAGGAGATACCTGGAGAGGAAAGCAGCCAGACCTTTATCTGCTCCTTTTTTGATGAAAAAGTTTCTTTACAGTATGACCTCCAGCAGTCTACTGGTGTGAATGTTTGGAAGTTTGGCAGGCGGGTCAGTGATGGTCTGGGGAGAAATATCTCTGGATGGCTTCACAGACCTCTACATGCAAGCCAACGATACCTTACTGCTGTTAGGTACTGCTTTGAAATCCTCAAAGCCATTGTCAGACCTTTTGCTGGTGCCTGGTCTCATGTGGCCAGAGTGTGTGCAGTTTCTGGACGACGAAGAAATTGATGCCATTGAATGGGCCTCACGTTCCCTAGACTTGAATTCAACTGAAAACCTCTGGGACATTAGGTATTGGATCACAGTAAGCCACCAAGGAGCACCACACACTTTCCAAGAGCTCACTCATGCCCTGATCCAGGTCTGGAAGGAGATCCACCAGGACACCATGTGCCATCCCATCAGGACCATGCCGGACGTCGTTGGGAGTGCATATAGGCACGTGGGGGCCTTACACACTCCTGCCTTAAATTATAGGTTGCCCCCATTAGGTTGATTTTGGTTTCCATAGACCGTTGTCACATCATTTTGTTTTTAACAAATTACACAATGTATAAAAGTAATCTAGCCATGGGGGTCACAGTCCAGTGACTTCTGTGCCGGTCCCAAGCCCGGATAAATAGAGAGGGTTGCGTCAGGAAGGGCATCCGGCGTAAAACATTGCCAAATTTAACCATGCGAATCGTCAGTACGAATTTCATACCGGATCAGTCGAGGCCCGGGTTAACAACGACCGCCATCGGCGCCGTTGACCTACAGGGCGCCGGTGGAAATTGGGCTACTGTTGGTCGAAGAAGTAGAGGACATGGGGCTGCCAGGCAGGAGGCAAAGAGGAAGGCCAAAGAGGAGGTATATGGATGGAATTAATGAGGATATGAAGCTAGTGGGTGCAAGGGTTGAGGATGCAGAAGATAGGGATAGGTGGAGAGAGATGATTCGCTGTGGCGACCCCTGAAGGGAAAAGCCGAAAGAAGAAGAAGACACAATGTATAAAAGTAAAGATTTTAAATGTAAATATTTCATTCATCGAGATCCAATGTGTGGTTTCAGTGTTCCATTGATATTTTTTTTGGAGCGGTGTACTTTAGCATGATACAAAAAAAAAAAAAATTTGGTTAATAATAATGCTGCTGCGCCCTGTTCAGGGTCGCCACAGCGGACCAACTGGTCCGTACAACAACTTGGCAAATGTTTTACGCCGGATGCCCTTCCTGAAGCAACCCTCCCATTTTTCCGGGCTTGGGACCAGCACTGTATCCAGTGGCTGAGAATTGAACCTGGGCCTTCTGCATGATAGACGAGAACCCTACCACTGAGCCACCAATGCCCCTGGGTTGTTGTTAGTAATAATAATAATAATAATAATAATAATAATAATAATAATAATAATAATAATAATAATAATAATAATAATAATAATAATAATAATAATACAGACAGCTGATGGTTGTGGAGTTAATGCCATGCTTTTATTTCCAGTAACTGCTGCAAAATTTGGAGCGTTGCACTTTCACTTGCACCTACTGCTTCAATCGACTCAACAAGTGATCACCACTGAAGCAAGTACACTGAGCTGGACCCTCAAAAAGAACAACACTGTAGAAGCCACTTAGTACAATTTATAAGAGCTGATAGATTGTTGTAGTGAGCTTGCTTTGCTTCAAAGAATATTCTGGAATCATCTGGGGGGAAAAATTCATTAAAAGATTCAAACCTCTGGGAATCTTCCGGAGAATTTAAGCCAGTGATTAGAAGATTAGCTATTTTTAATTTTTAATTACATGCCGTGAATTAGTCTTTGATTTTGGCAGATTGGGCTTGTGAACAGTGACAAATTCAACCCGTATTATTAGCACGTTTTTTAAAAAATAAACAAAAAACAAACATGGTGCATCTAAAACCAGGACATTTTTAAAACATTGAGGTTCAGGAATAAATACACATATATAATACATATTAATATTCACATTTATATATTTTATATATATATATATTATATTAATATATGCAGATAGCTTTCCTTCCTGTTAGTGCTTGTGCTACGCATTACACTGATAATCGTTTAGTTGTTTTCTTGTTTACAATGGCTTTAAAACTTTAACACTGTTTGTTATCCCATATGAATTCTGATCACGAGTGACTAACGCTGGATATTTAAAGGCTGATGGTTTAATACTGTGGTGCATTTTTGCTATTTTATACACAGTAAATGGCAGTGCTCCTTATAGCTTACATACAGAAATAGCTGTCAATCTTCTCACCCAACCAACCACATTGGTTCGGGTTACAATATGGGCCCGAGAAAAATCTTAGAGTAAAATCTTTTTTTCAGTGTGCTGTTATAGAAGTAATAGTGTTCTGTTTTCGACCGGGTGCGTCGATAGCTTAGCTAGCCTCTGAGTGACATGTCCTTTATGTCAGTGCCAGGACTTTTTCCACACGTCCAGGGGGCGCCGTTTGACCTCCCTCAGACCCCACCATGGGTTCGGTGGGATTACAGGGGAAGGCGGATGTGCATGGCGCTGCTGTTGGGTCGAGCAGCCAGGATGTAGATGGCGCTCTCGCGCAGGAATGCGTCCCATGTCACCGGCCTTGAAAGATATCCAAAGAACATAAATAATCGTCAGTTTGGCCTATACTTCATGCAAGATGGTCTCTGGTACTCATGAGTTAATGTGAACAGGAACAATATGAAGCAGAGCACCCTTAAAATGTACTATGACTTTAAATGTGCTTCTTACAGCTGAGAGCAAACCCACACATACACACAAACACAGACCTGTTGTCATACTTCTCCATGGCCTTGTCTCTGCTCCTGTCACTGCTTGAGCTGGCAGGACTGCTCTCTGAAATCGGGCCGACGTGGCTGATGCTGTGGGGAAGAGAATGAGTTACGACATGCTCCATTTTGTGCCTCCTTTCAACCATACTCTCTGTCTCGGTCTCGTTCTCTCACTCCCTCTCTATCTCTCTGACTCTGAAAAACCCTCTCTGTCTGTCTGCAGCTCTCTCTCTTCCTCTCTATCTATCTGACTCGCAAAACCCTCTCTGCCTGTCTGTCTGCAGCACTCTCCCTGTCTGTCTCTCTCACACACACACATACCCTGATTGACTGAATTTGTACAACACATCTGTATTTTAAACTTGTAGGTGCACGCAACACGATGCCTTTACATATTACTGCATATTAACGCAGTCATTTTTAAAAAATATATTAAAAAAACATTAAGAAAAAATAATGTGCACATGAAAAATAGGACATTTGACAGCAAACAGAAAGCAAAATTATGAGAATCAAAAAAATGCAGAAAAGATAGATAGATAGATAGATAGATAGATAGATAGATAGATAGATAGATAGATAGATAGATAGATACCCACACCCATCCCTGACAAAATAACAATGTTTTTTCCTTAAATTTGTCATCCATGTGTAAATGTACCACAGAAAACGAAAACTAAACATGAGTATGATCCGTTTTTGAGACTTGCACAGCACAAGGCGTCACTCATGACTCCAAGTTTTCCTCTTTCTCCTCGAGCTGATTTTAATGAGCTCCGATTAAAAGGCAATAATAGTCAAGACATGTAGAGACCAAAGCTGGAGTGCTTCCCGGAGGAAAACAAGCTTCTTGTTTAACAAAGATAATGGCAAGACTGGATCTGTTAGCTAATAACACCATCAGGACTAGTTCTTATGATGATAATGATGATGATGATGATGATGATGATGAATGATAATGATCAGGGTCAGAGGACACACTCACCTGCTTGTTTTTAATAAAACTCTTCGCTTGATTATGTAAACATTAGCAGGAAGAAAAGGAATAGATTTGTCACTAAAGAATATAATATTTAATAGTAGAATAATAAAATCTGAATTTTTATTTTCCTGTAAAGCTTATATGTGACAAAGTAACTCTAAATATCACTCTACAAATAAACTGAATTGAAATTAAATCATATTTACAATTTATACATGCCCCAAATGTAGCAGATTAGCAGTAACGCTATTTGGATGGGATTAAATTCGTATGCTGGCGAATTTATTTTAATTCCAGCATTTGCAGAGTTATTTTTTCGTTAAAATCTGCCATGTTTGTGTTTTTCTTCCTTCAGAACATTACTGATCAAATTATCTACTGCTTTTAACCAACTCTCTGGGATCCTGATTGACATCAGTGACTGTGTTAGTCACCTCGGACACGGACACACTTCTGAAAGTGAAAATATGAACTCATATTATTACATGCCGTGAGTCGTATAACTTTATCAGCCTACGCTCCGTGGCTTTTAGCAGGAGAAAGCAAATAAAATCAAACTGAAGGCTGATTACAACGAATGCCGTTAGATATAAATCCACTTTATATTCACGCATCCTATAAGATCACAAACCTTTTAGTTAGAAATACATAACAAATAAATTACAGAGAGTAGCTTTATGGCGGTAGAGTATTTAATCATCTGACGTTAGATTAATGTGATAATAGAAGAATGTGTGATGTAAATATTGGGTTCACAGGCCCTCAGAAACTCCACTGTCCTGTGATTATTTAATAGCTCTATAGAATTTTATCACAGTGGAGGGAAAAGAGAGAGAAAAAAACTTTTTATACAAGTAACTCAGGCAAACAGTCCCGTCTTAATAGGGCTTGTTTGATTTCGTCACCGAATCTATGTTTAAACTACATTACCCATCAGCCCCTGCACCTTTCCTCATCACCCTCACCCATGTCCGGTTTCACCCCCTTATACCTCCTTGTGTTTCAAGTTCTTTTGGTCATCATTTTGTTGACGTTTTGTGGCTTTACTTTCCATAGCCTTGCTCATAGCATGTACACGTTTCTTGTTTTTTCTTTACACTCTCAGTTTCTTTAGCACCTCTTGAAAATAAAAGTCTGCACTTGCATCCACTTTCTCTACGATTTTCTGACAGGTCTCTAAAGTAACATCAGGATTCTATTTCTTTCACGTTATTCCTAAATTCTATTCATTTCTTATTTTTACTTTAGGTAAATAAGTTTTTAGGGTTTTAGTTAATTTTTATGTGCAGTCTAAGGAGGACGAAGCCGGATTTTCATTTCACCGTGATCTTAAAGCTTAATCTTAAAAAAAAAGAAGATCACCATGTAGCTGGACAGTTTTGCCATAGAGACCGCCATCATCAAAGAAAAGAAAAAAAAAAAAGAAAAAAAAAATCACTGCTGTTATTTAGTGTAGTTTGGAATTGCTTCATCGTTCTAGGCTCCGCCTTCCGAAGTTTGAAGACTGAATCCGTGTAGAAGGTTGGAAGTGATGATGAAGTAGAATTTATGCTATGGAAGCTTGATAGCTAGAACTAACAAAAAATTGGACACCAATTGTATATTATATATTTATACTCAAACAATTTGCTCACTACCAGATGATGGACATGACAGATTGCGATAATTCTTCCTTACTAGCTTTATTGTTTTCTTGTTGCCACATAGAATGTATTTAAATAAAAAATACAAAGGTAAGTGTGGTAAGGTAAGGTTTTCTTTTAAACTGTGACTTACCCCATATTCATTATAGGAGAACACAATCCCCTGAGTCTGAAGGAAGGAACACATGCAGTGAGAATAAGGATGATGGGAAGATGGATGGACAGCAGTGAGACAACATGAAAGACAAAGACACACCGGTGAAATCCATTACAGCCATTAAAAGCCATTCATACACTGAATACGGGTGCAAAATTATTGGCACCCTTCTTAAGAGAAGGGAAATATTGCAAATACAATGATACTAATTGAATATTCAGAGAACTTGCCTTCCATTCTTTCCATTATTTAAGAAAATCAGCCAAAAAAACTTTATTAAACTTTATATTAAAAGCTCTATTATTGCCAATATATTATAGTTATTGTAGGAATACATCCTGGATAAATCCCCAGTCCATTACAGGGCACCATGCACACATATTCACACCAAGGGGCAATTTAGAGTAGCCAATCAACTTTACTACCAATTTCTAGAAGGTGGAAGAAAACAGGAGAACTTGGAGGAATGTATTACACGTAGATGAGACTGTTTTTAGTCATGCACACGATCTGAGTGGTTAGTGGAAATAATGAACTGCAAAATTCACTATCCTGACTACCTCTGCCAGGAGGTTGAAGGTGCGTCCCATAGTTCGTACAGCACATAACTGTGCACTATTTTACACCATTGTGCAGTATAAACAGTGTAAGAAGTGTCTCCACACTGAAAATTGCACTCAGGCTTTGTTTACGTAGAGGAAGATGGGCCTAGCTTCCAGACACTGATGATGGATGAGAAAAAAATTCAAGGACAACACTCGGGAAGACGAGATGCGTCACAAATGTCAGTGTTACAAACATTAGTATTCCATTTGAGACATTACAACCCTTCTAAAACTCATACTACTAGATGCTAAAGATATAAAAGTAGGAAATTGTGTATCTAACTTTATTTCTTGTACATGTGTGGAGGTATGCGTTCACTTTAAACCATTTTTTCCGATAGTGACACGTTAAAGCCAAGTAAATAAACATATTTCTAAGAAAATTTTATTTATTCAACTCTACTCTGAGGAAGGACGTTCATATGGCGCGATTGTGGATATACTGATAGCGTATCATGGCGCAAAGATTAGTTTGCGATCTTTAAAACACACCTGAAGAACACAGGAATGTTTCAAAGACAAAACTATTCCAGATTAAAGGATGTAAGGAGCGCTATTAGAGCAGAGCTGTGTTCATACACACACCAATCCTCTTTCTACTGCTGCAGACTGCTGGACTTCCTGAATATCCTGAGTGACAGATGTCTCGTCCAATCAGGGGTAAGAATTCCATTCGCAAACTATGCCAACCTTTTCGAGTTATGTCTAAATTGTTATTGTGTTTTCAGATTTGTTATTGTGTTTTCGGTTTTATTTTATTTTCAGATTTGTTAGTGTTTCTGGATTTGTTCTTTTTTCAGATTGTTTATTGTGTTTTCTGATTTATTATTGTGTTTTCTGATTTGTTATTTTGTTTTGCACTTCTCAGCCACCGTACGCAGTTTAAGATTTGGGTGTAGATGAAGATTTACAGCATGTCGAACTTCAAACATACATCTTCCCTTCCAAATCCTGAATTACTGAATGATACTTTCAAAATGGCTGCAAGTTGGTTATCGGAATTCTACTGGAAATGGAAATCGTCATTATTTCAAACTTATTAGCCTTTACAAGCTGCTTAATATGGAAGGCTTGTCGAGAAATGTTTCATTAACGTCAGGCTTTATCTCTTCCCCGGTTTCTCTGCTCTTTAATGTACTAAAACTTCTCATTTTTTTCTTCATTTCTCTACTTCTAATTCTTTCTGCATGCTTAAAATCCCTTAAGCATCTGACAGCAATTTGTCAGTTATAAGAAACAAAATTTTTATATTGCTCACAAGATTACCAAATACTAAGTAGCGTCTAATTTATCCCTGAGAGCTGAAGATAGATTGATTTATAATTTCACCCAGAAGAGGATAGTTTTCCTTAGGCTTCTTGATCTACATCCAGATTTCTGTATAGCCGCTTTGTGACGGTGTTTATCATAAAATTACTAAAAACACTTGGCTGTCGATTATGGTTTTATTAAAAATGGCCACACTCGTGCAGATTTCCTGCTTCCTGAAGGATTCTGAAGGACAGAGAAGGGCTTGTAATTAATTTCTTTAACCATAGTCCTGATTGTTTAAGTGCTCATTACAGACAGTGCATGAAGACCACTGTGATTACTCCGAGTTAGACGTCTTGACCCACCTGACGTTGCAGGACTGAGGCTCTTTGCTGTGCTTACGGAACCATGAAGCTTGGGCTCGCCGGCTCTCTCCAGCCGTGATGACACCATCTTTATCCTGGTCAAGACTCTGGAAGACTGCACGCGCTCGGTCACGCTCTTTAGCTGTGAGCAAACGCACCAGGGAGTTCTGGGGGCAAAACCGTAAATCAATACAAAATAAACATCTAGGGGCTTTTATCATATTCAGCATGCTGTTATTGAAGTAATATTGATTTGTCTTGATTCAAGATTATATTTATTTAAAATTAATTTGACCTGATATATTCTTGGTCATGATACTAATCAATGATAGTATGTAGTGATGAAGCACATCTAATGTTCCCACACAAAGTCAATTATTTTAATACAACAGCACATCCCAAAGCATTTTATTCCTCTTGAAGCACAGCATTTAGCCAATTATTAAAATTTTTAATTATTAAAGTATGAAAAATCATACTTTTTATCCATTTATGGTTGCATTTACCTTTATATACCTTTATCCACAGAGAAGCTCAGTTCCTGTTCTTACTTATTACACTTCTTGTATTTATTTTAATATCTAAAATAATTTTAATGCATCTCAATCTCCACAGTGATGTATTCAATTTAAATTCATTTTCATATAATGCACTGAAGGCCAGTTTCTAAAAGGCACAGCCTGCCAGTGAAAGCAGCAGATGGGTAATTAACAAAAAAAAATGTGATTAGTAATAATTGTGTCATTACATTCCATCAAAACTGTTCCAGCTTCTCTAAATCCAGACAGAGGGGTTTTGTAGTTTTAAACATTTAATCAATATTCAAAAGCTAATGTAAAAGCAAATTAATATTCAAGCTGCTTTCTAGCATATACAATGCAAACTGTTATCGGTTCGTATTGTACCGTTGGATTAGCAAGTAAACCTCATTCACGATATGAATTGATGTTTTAATATTTATTAGAGATGTGGCCTTTTGCATAACAGTTTTAGTGTAAGAGGTGTGGCCTCTGGATCAGTTCACTGAAGAAGGAGGCGTGGCTTTTGTTTTAGTCAGTCACAATGAAGGAGGCGTGGCCTCTGTTTTTGTCAGTCAAAATGAAGGAGGTGTGGTTTCTGTGTTAGTTATAGTGGTGAAGGCACCATTGTGCTGTGTAAGAAGTGTCTCCACATTGAAAATTGCACTCAAGCTTTGCTTACATAGAGGAAGAGGGGTGGAGCTACCAAGCACTGTTGATGGATGAGAATAAAATTCAAGGATGACACCCAGGAAGACTAGATGCTTCACAAATGCCAGTGTTAGAATGAAGGAGGTGTGGCTTCTGTGTTAGTTATAGTGGTGGAGGCGTGGCTTCTGTTTTAGTCAGTCACAATGAAAGAAGTGCGGACTCTGGATAAGTTTCACTAAAGGAGGCGTGGCTTCTACTTTATAGTGGGGCAGGGGTAGCTTTTTGTTTCAGTCAGTTACAATAAAAGAGGTGTGGCTTCTGTGTTAGTCAAAGTGAGGGAGGTGTGGCTTCTGTTTTAGTCACAATGAAGAAGACGTGGTTTCTGTTTTAGTCAGAGTGAAGGAGGTGTGGCTTCTGTGTTAGTTATGGTGGTGGAGGCATGGCTTCTGTTTTAGTCACAGTGAAGAAGGTGTGGCTTCTGTGTTAATTGTAGTGGGGAGGTATGGCCTCTGTTTTAGACAGTCACAGTGAAGGTGTGGCTTCTGTGTAAGTCACAGTGAGGGAGGTGTGGCTTTTGTTTCAGTCAGTCGCAATGAAAGAGGTGTGGCCTCTGGATCAGTTCCACTGAAGGTGGCATGGCTTTTGTTTCAGTCAGTCACAATGAAGGAGGCGTGGCTGTTTTAGTCACAGTGAAGGAGGCGTGGCTTTCATTTCAGTTAGTCACAATGAAATAGATGTGGCCTCTGTGCTAGTTACAATGATGGAGGTGTGGCTTTTGTTCCAGTCAGTCACAATGAAAGAGGTATGGCTTCTGTGCTAGTGAATGACAGTGAAGGAGGCGTGGCTTCTGTGTTAGTCATAGTGGGGCATGGGTAGCTTTTTTTTCAGTCAGTCACAATGAAAGAGGTGTGGCTTCTGTCTTAGTCACAGTAAAGGAGCTGTGGCTTTTGTATCTGTCTCTTACATCGAGACATGACCTCTACATCTGTCTCTCACAGTGAGGGAAAGGTGTGGCCTCTGTTTCTGTTAGTCCAAGTGGAGAAGGTGCGGTCACTGTCTATGTCAGTAAAACTTAAAGGGATGTGGTAGCTTAGTGGTTAAGGCATTGGACTACTGATCGGAAGGCTGTGTGTTCGAATCCCAGGTCCACCAAGCTGCAACTACTGGGCCCCTGAGCAAGGCCCTTAACCCCAAAAATGCTCAGTTGTATAAAAAATGAGATGAAAATGTACGTCGCTCTGGATAAGGGCGTCTGCTAAATGCCAGAAATGTAAATGTAAAGGAGGTGTGGCTTCTTCGTCAGTCACAAAAAAGGGGGTGTGGCCTTTGTGCTTATTAGTGTTAGAAAAGGGTGTGTGGCATCCGTGCATATTCTTCTCAGTGAAGGAGGCGTGGACTTTGTGCTTATCACTATTAACGAAGGGGGCGTGACCTCAGTACATGTTAGTCCCTATAAAGGAGTCCTAGCATAAATGCCACATATTCTAGAAGTTCTGATGTCACAGCTTTTCTCCCTCCAACATAGCCAGCTTTAATAATATTTGGTAAAAGTAAAGAACTTTAATAAACATGTCTGCACACACAAACACAAGCTGACCCTCCCGTACCTCTGTCCGAAACTTCTGCAGCACTGACAGCGACTCATGATACAGGAAATCTGACCACTCTATCTGTCCCTTCTTCTCTGGGTCAAGAGCAGCAAACTGGGCCAGCACCTCCTCCTCCTGATCGTCCGTCAGATCCTTCTCAAACAGCTGCTTGGATACAAAGTGCCTGTACTGAAGGAGCTCGTCCGAGACGAGGCAGGATTCTGAAAGAAAGGAGCAAAAAACTGAGCCTCAGCCATCATCAGCCCTGGCGCACAGTGAGACACAGAGCTAATTAGCACATACTGTGATGAATGAACTGATGTTTTTAATAAGCTACAACCATCTGGGGTGCACGCTATCCTACAGCGATACATAGCTGAAGACAAAGAGGTCATGACTAGACCTGTGTGTAGATGTACCTGGGATGATCTTGCACTGCTTGAATGTCTCCATCAAGCTGTACATCTCTTCTTCAGTCAAAAGCAAGTTCACGTTGTCCTAAAAAAGAAAATGATCATTAGCATAGAATTTTTTTCTCATGTTGAAAAACAACAATATGGAAAAAAAACCATTTCTGGGTGAGCCAATTAGCTTGTTAGAGTCACTCACACTAACACCCACTAGAAATCTACAAGTCTGGAGGTGTTTTTCCTCTTCACTTAAAACACTTTTGGGATAATTAACAAGCTGTTAAGAGGTTAAAGTGGGCAGTGACGAGACAGCAGTCTGTGCTAGGGTGAAGTAAACCTGGACAGGACACAGTGCTCATGTCTTGGAGCTTAAATCTTATAGTATCGTCATACTTTCAATCCTTTTCTAGTTACATTTAATGTTGTGTAACATACATGAAACTATGTAGCTCCTGATATTACTTTTGTTTTTGTTTTATTTACTTTTTAGCCCTTCGTTTTGTGTTGTTTTATGTAGCACCATGGTCCTGGAGGAGCGTTGTTTAATTTCACCATACTGCATCAGCTATATACAGTATGATCGAAATGACAAACCAGACATGTACCAGCTCCAGTTGGATTCTAAGGACTTTGACAACAACAACCTCCTAATCAATACACAAAATATCATTCTACATCTGCTGTATCTCCATCATTGAGCACTGAAGGCTTCGGCATGGAGGAGTTGGTGTTAAATCTGTAATGAACTCAGATGTTGAGCTAATTTATGAGCTCCTGGTTACATGACTCCCACAGACTGTAGAAAGGACATTATTTATAATCACACTCTCTGGTGTTTATGATAATTCACACTCTCTGGTATCACCCAGATGAGGATGAGGTTCCCTTTTGAGTCTGTTTCCTCTCAAGGTTTCTTCTTCTTACCATCTAAGGGGGTTTTTCCTCGTCACAGTCGCCTCAGGCTTGCACATTAGGGATAAAAATAAATAAGTTTAGTCTAAAAAGTCTAATATTAATCTTGAACTTTTTTGTACCATATTTCTTACGTTCTGTAAAGCTGCTTTGAGACAAGGTCCATTGTTAAAAGTGCTACACAAATAAAGCTGTTCCATCACTTGCCCTTGTCGCTTTTAAAGTTCAAAAGAAAAAAAATAATGCTTTCTGGAAAAACCTCTCTCTGTTTCCTGAAAACTTCCCCATGGTGTAAAGTGTAAAGCTACAGCTTTATCTAATAACATATCAGAGTATAACATAAATATGACAGATTTGAATAAGTGCATGAATAAAACCTGGTGAGCTGTCGGAGCTGCTGTTATGGAAAATTAATCAACCCCTTCTGACCAATTTGCAGCATTCAGCAGCAAAGGAACTGTATGAACAGGTTTGTGTAACAGACTATTCTCTCTCTCTCTCTCTCTCTCTCTCTCTCTGAAAGAAGTGGGTGAGATGAACAGTAGATGAAGAGAGGATAATAATCACACTGATTAATTGTACTCTTAAAAAGGCCTAATGAGTTTGTGGTGCCTGAAGGAGGAAGCTCTCAAGATCAAATGCAGCCAGGTCTCTTTGATATCAAAAGCTGCTCTTGCTCCGCTTTTCTAATGCACCTTTGTAAAGGCTGTTCACACCAGCGGCGACCGAGACGCACGTTTTATCAGCTCTGTTTCAACAGAAGTGCAGGACGGATGGAGAGGGCATTGTGCTCTGGGAGATTAAACGTTTAACCCTTCAACTTAAACACAACACTTCTTTTACTAATATCAAGTTTATAAGGCGCATGATTACTGACAATTAAAAATGTCCCAGAGGAAGGCTTTCTTTCTTAAAATTTTAAGGAAGAATTCACTAAAAATGGTGAACAAAATCAGTTCTAAAGAATCTTTATATCAGGAATCAATCAGTTCTTAAAATAAAATAAATAAAATATTTTTTTTAAAATAAACTATTTTAGTTTATTAACTATTATAATTAAATTAAACAAAATAAAATAATTTAGCACGTTCGCCTCACACCTCCAGCGTCCTGTGTGTGTGGAGTTTGCATGTTCTCCCAGTGCTTGGTGGCTTTCCTCCCACAGTCCAAAGACATGGTTCTAGGCTGATTGGAGTCTCTAAATTGTGTGTGATTGCATGAGTGAAGGAGTGTGTGTGTGCCTGCGATGGGTTGGCACTTCGTCCAGGGTGTATCCTCCTTGATCCCCGTGACCCGAGAACAGATCGGATAAGCGATACAGACATTCATTCATTCATTCATTCGTCTACCGCTTATCCGATCTATTCTCGGGTCACGGGGAGCCTGTGCCTATCTCAGGCGTCATCAGGCATCAAGGAGGATACACCCTGGACGAAGTGCCAACCCATTGCAGGCAAAATTAAAACTGTTTTCAAACTTATACACATATATACATTTTTTTCAATGTCCTGAAAAATATTTTGGCATTTTTTCACTTTGTATCTCTCAAAGAAAATTGCAAAGAGACAACAAACGCATCCATGAAAAATGGGCCATCAGAATGAGTTGATAGATTTACATAAAAAAAAAATTATGCCTATATTTTTAGGATTTTTTCCAGCTCCCAATTTAAACTGTAGCTGCATTCAGTCAGGTGCATAAAGCAGGTCAGTTTCTCTTCATTGTCTCTTTCTGGAGCTGAAGCGAAGGTGAAAATCTTCCTCACAACCAGATTTTATTCACCAGCCCGTCTTTCTGCATTACTGATTAAAATAAAGCTGTGTTAGGCTAATTAGTTACCTGATACTAGCTAGGCATTACATTACAAAGGCATGGCATTACAAATTCTCCAGCTGGGTTTTTTAGTAAAAAATATGAACAAATGAGTGTGAAAACACCAAAAGTGTTGACCACCAAACTCTCTGACCCTCATTCAGATATATTTTTTCTTAAAAAAAAAAAAAAAAAAAAAAAGCTACTAAAGAAATGATAACATATTAGAACAAACACATTGAATAAACTTGTAATTTTCAGCTCCAGTATTAACCAGTTAAAGAATTCTGACCAATCAGATTTGAGAATTCTGGTCCAGTCACATTTGTCTGTTTTGTCATCAGCTTTGATTTTGAAGAATAAACCCACAGTCACAGCTATGCTAACATCTTCAGCATGTAATATTCATGCTCTATGTTTACTTCTGTTTCCAAAATGACACTTTGTTCCACCTGAACAGCTTTGTGTAATACCAGCAAATGTTAAAACAGCTGTAAGATGAGGTACAACGAGGAAGAGGAAGCCGTGTCATGTTTAAAAAGAGCTAAGCTCGTGATAAGGATTGTTATATCATCAGTGACTGGAAAATGTATCCTGAGATGTTAACCACTGGCGAAAAATGGATGCGACACCTCGGATAAAAGTCTCCTCCAACCAATTTTGTATGTGTTGCAGGTTCATCTTTCCGCAATGCTTCTTGTCATTCCTGGTTAGCCTTGAGTTCATCCAGGCTTGTGGTGAAACTCGCCTAATGTCAGCTACCGTGTGGAGAAATATATCAAAAATCATGTAGTGTCAGTCAACTGGAAATTTACGAGGTGGACGCAATCATAGAAAGGTTCTCTCTGTCTCTATCTATCTATCTATCTATCTATCTATCTATCTATCTATCTATCTATCTGCATCTCTCTGTGTCTCTCTCTCCCTCCCTCTTTCTCTCTCTCTCTCTCTCTCTCTCAATCACATTTACAATCACACACAGATTATGCAGAAGCTAGTATGAAGTGAGAAAACCAGAAGCTGTGAAATGACTCCTCAGAGGAAACATGTGCAAGACACAGCAGCCACGATAACAACAAACTGCTGAGGAATGCTAAATCACAGCTGCTAATGGCTGCTAGTCCAGCCTGTGGAATGTTTAGCAACACTAGCAAAGCTAGCCAAATATGTATTAAAAAACACCAGTGCTAATATTGTGCTTTTAACATTACCTTTCTTAGAGTACTACCTAGCTGATGTATATTTTGAGCTTGCTAGCATGTAAAGTAATATAGTTTTGTGTATTGTGTCATCTGAACTAGTTGCCAGAAACACTAGCATTCTAAGCACAAATATTTTATTGATTAAATGCATTAGCCAAGAATATAGGTAAATAATGATACATATATCTTAACATCTCATTAAAACCTAGAATTGGCTTTGTGTTTACATTAGCAAACATTAGTTAAACCTTTTGCAGGAATGTTTATTCAGTATCAATAAACATTATTAGGTATCTGACTAGCAACCAGGTATAACAGTATGCTAGCTAACATTAGAACTGATATTAGCTTGTTCGTGCCATTAGTAAAACTAGCAAGTGCATTAGCAATGTCTTTAACCTTAGATAAACATTTGTGTAGAGGCTTTCGGCTGCTCCCTGTTCGGGGTTGCCACAGCGGACCAACTGGTCCGCACAACAACTTGGCACAGGTTTTACGCCGAATGCCCTTCCTGCCACAACCCTCCCATTTTTCCGGGCTTGGGACCGGCACTGCATCCAGTGGCTGGGTTAGATAAACATTTGTGTAATATTAAAAAAACCTGCAGTCATGTTTGTTATAAGCTGGCATTAAGTAAGATTAAAAGTGTTAGCAAGACAGCTAAGATTAGGCAAACTGTATTAAAAAAAAGAAGCAGCTAATTTCACCAGCATTATGTAATATTAGTTATATATAAGCAGTAACTAGAAATAGTAGTCAAGTCTGCTAGCATGATATTTAGACATGTATGCTAGCAAGCTGTTATAGTCAGTAATCAAGACTTACATAGTCTATATGCCAGCAAGAAAGCTAAGAGTTGGCATCTGTATTAAAATGTGAATAAGTAGCTAAATCCATTAGCAAGATGATTAACATTAGGAAAGCATTTTATTGACCCAGTTTGCTAGCATTAGGAAAAATAAATAGGCTAGTAGCCACTAGTACCATGTTTGCTAGCATGATGGCAAGCTATAAATAAATTAAAATAATTTAACTACAATTTCTTGTCATGAGCTACTGGGACAGTTCCCTTTCAGACCACTAGAGGGGGTGCTGGAAGGTCACTCATGCCGTTGTGTTTCCAGGATCCCATGTTATCGTTACATTTTGTTACTCACATTGTATTTGTCCAGTGTTCTGTCTAAGTATTGTTTTAGTTGTGTTAATAAAGCAGCGCTTTTAATTTATCCTGCTTGTGGGTTTCGATAAACTGCGTGTGGCTGATCGCGCCTACCACAGAGAACTGGGTTTGATTCCCACTTCAGGCGGTGTCTCTCGAACGTTACACTAGTAGACAAGTGTTTTGGCATTTAATTACAAATAGCGTCTTGTAATTACAAAAAGTATGCTAAAAAGCTAGAACTGGAATAAAAAGCATAAATGCTACCACTAACATGCTTCACTGTCTAATCTTAATCTATATTACAGTGGAACCTCAGCATACACATTTAATTTGTACTGAAGGCGAGGTCTTAAGGTGAAAATCTGTATTGCGAAACGAATTGTCCCATAAGAAATAATGTAAATGCAGATAATCCGTTCCAGCCACACAAAAATATTACCAATATTACCAATACGAAGCGTATGTAAACTGTATGGCTGCTTACAAAGAACCTCAACGGTCCTCACAGGAAGTCGTGCCACCAAGCTTGGGCTAAAAATAGAACAGACCACCCACGCCTAGCTTTTGAACGCATGCCAAAGGCAGTGTTGGTATCATGGGCTGACTCTTTTGAAACAGCTTTCGCTTACTGAAAAAAATCCTGAAAATTCGTAAACTCTCTAGTTTTCTTCGCTTGGATTTCCACTGACGCAAACAAGATTTGAACGGCTCCCGGCAACTTAGCCAGGGTTCAGGTCGGTTCGTTCATATGCCGAAAATGCTTTATATGCCGATGCAAAATGCTTGCAAAATTTTAATTGTTAAGGCGAAAATTCATAAGGGAGTGTATTCCTATTCCGAGGTTCCACTGTAGGTTCCACATTCTGAAATGTTTCTTTTACGCTCAAGCTATTACAAATAGTGTCCATGTATGCTATTAAGCCAACTAATATGTAAAAATGGTTTTGCTTTGTTTCAATTAATTGGTTCATCAATGTGTAACAGATTTCCTGTCTTGTTGTGATTAGCTGAACTTAACGATCTCATTTACCAAATAACAGGCATCACTTGGTAAAAATAAGGATCTGCATATTTAAGGGTGTGTATATTTATGAATCAATGTATGGATTCATGTACATCTGTACACAGCATACATACACACATTTTGCAGTGCGCATATGTAGCCACACTAATTCACACTTCTGCAATAAAACACCACTTCACACTCTTCACGCTCTCCACCAGCTGGCCAATTTCCTTAATCCTCAGCGGGCTGCGAGGCTGAGATAAGCCGGTTGTTTCAATCTGAAGCACATTGGCACCATCTGACATCCCGCACCGCAAATTCAGCTCTATAAATCTTTAACAGGCAGAGAGGATCAGTCATCACGAGCATCCAAACAGTGAAACATGACAAGATAATCCTCACACACTTATTTCCTCTTTAACCTTAAAACCCCACACAGCCGTGAGTGAAACAGTGGGTTGGTTTGTTTAGAGAGAAAAAGAATTGTGTTACTTCAGTGTGTAGTGCGATGCAGACATATTTCTCAACAATTAATTTGTACTGTTTTAACCAATCACTGTTAGACGTCACATAAATAGTCACATGATCAAGAACCCAGATGTTGTCTTCTTGAGTGATGAGGGGACAAGGGAGCTAGCAAAACAAGTCTGGACAAAGTTCTGGGAAGATATCTTTCATGGAGTATCTGATGTATATTTTGAGCTTGCTAGCAAGTAAAGTAATGCAGTTTTTTGTATTGCGTCATGTGAACTAGTAGCCAGAAACACTAGCATGCTAAGCATGAACATTTTATTGATTAAATCCAGTAGCCAAAAATATAAGTAAATAGCAATACATACAAAGTCTTAACGTGTCATTAACACCTAGAATTAGCTTTGATTTTAAGTTAGGAAACATTAGCAGAAATGTGTATTCAGTATAAAAATATATCTAGCATTATTAGGTATAACAGTATGCTAGCTAACATTAGAACTGATATTAGCTCGTCAATGCCATTAGTAAAACTCGCAAGTGTATTAGCATTGTCTTTAACCTTAGATAAACATTTGTGTAATATTTAAAAAAAAAACTGCAGTCATGTTTGTTATAAGCTGGCATTAAGTAAGATTAAAAGTGTTAGCAAGACAGCTAAGGTTATCCAAACTGTATTAAATAAAAGAAGCAGCTAATTCCACCAGCATTATGTAATATTAGTTATCTTGATAGCAAACTTGGTCACTGGTTTTAGTTGTTTACTTGGTAAACAATAAGCAGTAACTAGAAATAGTAGTCAAGTCTGCTAGCATGATATTTAGACATGTATGCTAGCAAGCTGTTATAGTCAGTAATCAAGACTTACCTAGTTAATAAACAATAACTAGTAACTAGAAAGATACTTCACTTTTGATAAAGTAGTTTAGCATTTAAATAACACTAGTGGTCGAGCCATTAACCCAGCTAGCAAGATTAAATTGAACTAGTATCAGATAAAATAATTCAGCATCTAATTAAAACTAATGCCAAAGTATACTACTAGCTAGTGTGCTAGCAAGATTATGAATATTTATTTAATGACATAAAATTGTTTACCTAATTAAAATAGTTTATCTAGTTAAAAGATCTAGCTTAGATCAAGCAAAAGAAAGCATTAAATCAAAAAGGAAAGAATATAGCAACCTTGACTCTGTCTATAGGAGGCCAAATATGAGTGACAGGGATAAAGAGGATATATGCTACCACCACCATGCTTCACTGTATGCAAATGGTCTAGCTGCTTGGTCTTTATTATATGATACCATTTGTTTAAATGTTAGCTTGCAGGATAGCTAATATAAAATAAAATAAGATATTTTAACTGGAATGGTTTGGTGTAATGTAATTACAACTAGTTACAATTATGCTACCGAGCTAGTTAATAGATGATAAATGTTAGTCAAGTAATGGTACATTAATCCGCAAGAGATTTCCCTTCCAATCAACGATCAATAACTGGAATTAAGAGTGTAGATGCTTCCACCACCATGCTTCACTGTATAGAAATGGAATAGCTCCTTGATCTTCATGATACTCTTATATTTGCTTAGATATGGTTTCAAAACACACAGAAGAGTGCACATTTAGATAGTCTGAAGGTAAAATTCTGTCTAATCTTAATTCATCATACACTGTGATCTGTTGTTTCTTATAGACTTGAGTTATAACTTAGAAAGTTATAACCGTCTAGTCCAAGTCTAGCAAGTATCCTCAGTTTAAGCTAATTCTTAGGAGAAAATTAGGCTGGCTAACTTAGTGTATTATACACAAGTGTGTCAGACTCACGCAGTAGTAGCAGCTCCAGCCCATGGTGGTGTGAGCCGTCTCTCGCATCTCCTGCACAGTGTCAGCACGCAAGTATCCAATCTCCTTCAGGCAGCCATCGTGAAACATCCTCGTACATGTCCGACACGGGTAGAGATCGTCCGCCGTCCATACTTCACACACCTCGCACATCTCATCATTCACTGGCTGCAAAAAAGAGAACAAAAAGAAGACATTGGGTTCAGTCTTACAACCTGCAATAAAGTGATAATGGCTTATTTTACTAGTGTCTAAGAAAAAGTGAGCAGTAAAATGACTTGTCCTGGTTGGTCACAGTCTTTTAATTTTGGCTGCAAGGACACAAAGGTGTTTTAAGTCAGACAAGAGTTTTTAATCTACATGTTCCCCTCTAGAGCAGGAAATTGGTGTCTTGAGGGCTGATCTGGGAAGGCTCTAGCAGGTGCTTTTCACTACATATGCTGAAACAACATAACCCTGAAAATTTTAGGATCAATATCATAGTGGTATTCAGTGAGGGTTTGATTTATTTGGGCCAGTGGTTATTCAAGTGGTTAAGGCTCTGGGTTGTGGATCAGGGTGGAGTGTGAACGCCCTTTTGAAGTCCAGGATTTGGTCCAGTCCATGGTTCTCTTCAAAATGATCATCTCCTTGGTTGAAGGTATTCTTGTATGATTCCAGGCAAGTGGAAAGCCATTGCAGATCACCTATTAATCTAAAGAATAAAGCTTATGCATTTTTAAAAGTGTAGGTATTGATGTAGCATAAACTAGCAAAATATCATTATCTCATTGGTCTTACGTTGCCAGTGGGACCCGATTGCTCAGCTTTATCAATACTTAATTCTAAAGTCATAATTCCTGTATGGTTCATCCAATCTGATTTTACTGCCGGAGGGATGTGACTGACTGTTGTCTTACCACTGTCCTAATTATCAAAGATTTATGGCCAATATCCAGAAATGGGGCTAGATTGCAGACAAACCTGGTTGTCTGAAGGGTTACAAGTACTTAAATTCACTAATCAGAGCAGCTAAGAGGAAAAAAGAACATTGCATCTATTGGAAACTAGGAAGAATTACAAATAGGGGCTATAGAAAGAGATTAAACCCTTCTGTAATAAAACCTTCCTTTCTCTGGCTACAGGTTAATAAAACTAAATAGCTGCTTTATTCCTAAATGTAAAGGTGCTATGGTGCAGTTTAGACTGGCATCCTGAACCTCAAATGAACTTGAATTCCCATAATTGAACTTTCATAATTACTCCATTAACCCTCTTCCATTTCTGAGGTTTAAATATAGCAACAATTTCCCCAGCGACATTAGCTTTGGTACATCAGGGTAGCTTGCTTGGAATGCTATGAAATCCCACAACCATTTTGTTTGAGAGGTTTTATGAAATGCAATAACTTATTTTTGACCTGCAGAGCCTCACACATGGTCATGATAAAATTTGCTAAGTAATAAAACAATGCGATCTAGCTTGTCAAGGATGAGAACCACCTCCATTATTTTTCCCCTTCCATGATGCATGTTTTTTCTGCATACATAATAAACTCTGAAATACTTGTCTGATTATTTGCTATGATTATTTTTCCTGCAATCTCCATTCCAGAGCTGCCTGACCGTGTTAATGCCAGGCTAATCAGCATTGCAATTTGCCTCCCACAAAACACTCAGAGCCCCCTTGTCATCCCAGCGCTTTCAATAGTGGATCAGTTCTACAGTTTCCATACGAAACAGTCTATGTATTTAAGGAGTTAATCCATCCTTCCACATGCCGATAAACATGACCAAGCCTTTTTCTCAGCAGCATGCAGGAGGGCAGGCGAGTATAAAAGGACTCGAGTGCCAGTCAGCCTCCCACGGGTGCCATCAGTGAAACAGAGCAGGATCTCAGGGGCTGAATGTGATGAGGAGGTGTGATGAGTTTTCTTTCTCAGTCTGTAGGGAGCCAAGCTGCCAAAAAAGCCGAGGCACCTTTAAAGACATTCGTTGTCACCTTGTCCGCAATGTTGTCCTCACGCTTCAAGAGTATGTTTGTCCTTATACAGCAACCCACCTTCAGTAAGGTGAAAGGAATCATCCTGACAAAGTCACTAGCTGGATTGAAGATGAAAATAGACATCCCTTAGCGCTCGATGATGACTTTTTTACCTCAGAAATGACAATGTTAAGGTTCATTATGGCTTGCTGTACTATAGTTTCCAGCACAGCATGCAAGTGTAAGAATGAACGTAGCATAAAACATGTTTGCTAACAAGAAAGTCATCACCCCAACTTCAAAGATTGCTTCTTTCGTTTACACTTTCCTAGTGGCCTTCAGATAATTTGTTTTATTAGCTTCCTTGCTGCAAAGATCTAACGAAGTATTCTGACGCATATTGACTTGTAAATCTACTAAACCTGGACAGCTTTAGTGGTTGAATTTTGTTGACTGCTAAATCTAAAATTTTAAAAACATTTACTCTCCATGCTTTCTATCTGTTTCACACCAATACCAATATTCCTGCTATAACCCTAAACATGCAGTGACAGTAATACTGTCCTTTTGCAATCCGTTTCATAATGAATCCATTTGCTTCCAGCTCTCCAAGCGAGTGCTCAACACCTTTATCACAGGCTTCATAAAACCCTCACAGCAAACAGTCGCTAAGTGAGAGGTGCCTCTCTCAGCACTCTCCTCTTCTGGTTCTCCACTGGGAGAGCGGCTCGGTAAACAAAGCCACACTGTGGAGAGTTCTCATCCACCACTGTGGAACCGGTGACCCCGCTGCTGTCAGCTGAATTAATCAGCTCGGATCTGGACGCTAACAGAATTCGTCTCTTCTTTTCAGCTTTCAGCTTTCTCGCCCAATTTGGGCCCCTTGACAACCCACCCACCACCGGCCTGGTGCCAAATGCGCCAACACAGTCACACAAACAGTGGCTCCCTCTGCTTATGGCTCCTGGAAGAAGTTCCCCCTTAAAACTAAGCCAGAATCAACATTCCTAATTCACAAAGGATACATGCGCATGCACACACACACACAAACACCACCAACAGGATTGCTCTCCACCCTCAGTATTTCACCCACAGCATATCTTCACATGGATGGATGGATGGATGGATGGATGGATAGATGGATGGATAGATAGATAGACAGGCCCTGCCCCTTCCATAATGATTGACAGACACAGATGCCACACCTCCTTCACAATAACTGACAGGTAAACAGGCCCTGTCCCTTTCATAATGATTGACAGACACAGAGGCCACACCTCCTTCACAGTGACTGAAAGGTAAATAGGACCTGCCTCTTTCTTAATGATTGCTGTAAATATTGAAGCTGGTGCATTCCCTAAATCCAGAGTAATAAAGTGAGTCTACAGTTGTCTTCAGAATGGAGTGTCTCTCTCTCTCTCTCTCGCTCTCGCTCTCACTCTCACACACACACACACACACACACACACAAGTGTATTTGGTTGATGTTAGAATAAAGGTCTGATGGACGTTTTTGTGCCTTTGAGCAGTGACAGCTGAGCGTGTGAAAAAAAGAGAGGTCTCATTTGTAAAGGTGTGATATGAATCACCAGCTCTTGTCAGATACCTCGGCTGTGGACTTTGTGGACTTGATGACATTTATGCAGGTTAAGAGAGGCACGAGTCTGACAGGAGTGTTTTGTGTGAAAAGGACGAGAGGAAATCTGCGATTGTTGCCATGGTACCACTTCTATATCAATAGGGCCTTTGGGTTGTGATATTCTAGGAACTTGGCTGTGTTATTGTTAAAGTATGTCCAAATGCAAAGTCGTCAATCAAGTTCTCCATTTAAAAATGTCTGGGTTAGCTAGCAAAGCTGTTTTTTCTGTCATTCTAGTGAGTGCAACAAGGAAAATATTTAAAGTAAGTCTGATCTATCTTGAACCATGAACTGAAGCCCTATAGCATTACAGACTGCACGTAAAATGTTAGAGATATTGTGTTGATCAAGAATGCTTTCATTTGTACAGTCTTACCTGCTCTCTCTGTCCAAGCTCAATCTGTACGGGCTGATCATCATTCGGCTGCCTCTTCGGTCTTATAAACGCTGGCGGTGTGAGCTGATGCACTTTATTTAACTCCTCAGGCTCTACTCCTTTCCCATCGCGTAAGCGTCCCCAGGCTTCCTGATTGGCTTTGTTCTCCTCTTTGGGTGGAGCAGTGGAAGGCCCGGGTTTACTGTCCTCCTCTTTTCGTCCAGACTCATCAGACTCTGGCTGGTTCGGAGCCTCATCTTTGCTCTCAGAGTTGTTTTGAGCCTGAGTGGCACTTGACTGGTTCTTCAGGCCATCACGAAATGCTGAGACCACCACGCTGCATTTCTGAACCTTCTCCACCTGCTGCTTCTTGGATATTAGAACGCCCATTGCTACAACACAAAGAGAAAGAGAGAGAGAGATGGATTATAGGCTTGGTACATGTAGATAGAGTAGAATGGGATTGGGATTCCTTATAATCTGATTCCTTATAAAATGTTGATAATATAACATCAACCTATAAGGGTGGAAACAATCCATCTTTGATATGAAATTATTTTTTTCAGACCTCAAAGTACAAATTTTTAAAAAGAAATCAACTGATTCATTCATTCATTCATTCATTCATTCATTCATTCATTCTTTTTCAATTCTCACTTTATACTTGTTAATCTTGGTGGAAAAAATAGAGAAGTCCGAAGAGGAAAAATGTGTACAAACCACAAATTAGTTTCTTTTTCTGTTGTCTTTCAAACTAGATCGTTTCTTGGGACAGTTGAAAAAACGGAATACGTAACTAAACATAATAAACAAAACATGAGCGGTGCGTTAACACTAGCAACATGGAAACATGGACGAAACAAACGAACAGCAACAACATCAAACAATGACCGGCAAAAGATAGGTACACAAGGGCTTGTATATGAAGGGCAAAACATTAAGGTAAATGGGAAACAGGTGACAAGGCAGGCTAGGATGGCAGAACAATAGGGAGGGCGTGGCACAAAGTACAAAGGAAAACAAACAGGAAAGCAGGCTCTGCCGATTCACCTGCCAGTACCCCCTCCAATGGTCTGGCAGTCTCAGTGATTCCTCACAAGAATAATCTATTAAAGCATTAGCCTAATAGTTAGCTAAGTCACTGAATTTGGATAAACAAGGAAATATACATTTTTTTCTTTGAATCTAAGAAATTAGTCATGTCCTGAATTACAAAACTAAACATTTGGACACAAATTCAACATTTAATTTTGACTCTAGTTCTATTGTTTTTACATTTATTAAACTTTATTCTTTTGTCAAAATTAATTAAGTTTATTGCTTTAGTAGAAACCTGCCTGTGAAATAAAGAGCTGTGTGGCTGTCCTTCGGCAGAAACAATCCCTAATAATTAGTATTAGCTTCATTAAAAGCTGAATTGGCCAATGCCAAGAAAGACAGAAAATGCAGAAATGTACTGCAATGATTCATTGCTGTACAAGAGACTGAGACACATAAAGTACATGAGGTGGATTAGCATAATCCAATAGGCAAGTGGAAAAAACAAAAATGTCAGTTTATCAATCATGTCTGGAAAAGAAAGGACACTGTTGGTGGCATAGGAATTAGTGTCTGTAAGATGAATGTGGAACTAATTATTAAGGCTATAAACAAGAGCCACAATAGTGGTTTGAGACTTCAACTCATTATTATCATCTGGCTGACGGGAGAACGGGTTTAGCTAGGTGAATTCATTGTTTTCCATAGATTATGGATCATCTTTCCAGAATCAGGAATATGCAGGTATATTGACAACTAAACTAAAATACTGAATAAGCAACATAAAGTGCAGCAAAAAAAAATCATATATCTCTCCCAATTTCTACAAGCAGTCTGGCTGTTAAATATATTGTCTTTTTTTCATAGCTATTTAAACTTGGTTTGATGTTTTAAACTCTTTCTAAAAGGTCAATGGAGATAATGAGTAGGGAATTTACATCTATAACCAATGCTGCTAAAAAAAAACTAGGTGCATACATTAAATCGCAACATATTATAAATAAATGCTCATAGAGTTTTTACTGAAACCAGAAATCTAATAATATTCTTATGGGGCAGAGAAGAGCTCTTTTATGAACAAATAACAAATGACTTTATAATGTGTAACAGGATAGCAGAACCACCCTTATTTCAACCTGACTGTTAAAACTAATAATTACAATAAAGTGGGAAGTGTAGTCTTATGTATCAAATTTGGGTGGAATTCTATTGTATTTACTTTTATAACTATTTTTACAAGCTATTTTAATCTCATATTTTGCTTGATTTGATGCTTTAAACTCTTTTTAAAAAGTCCATGGAGATAATGAATGGGGAATTTACATCTATAACCAATGCTGCCGAAAAGCTGTAAGTCTGCTGTAAGCTGTAGTCTTATGTACCATCTATTGTGTTTACTTTTAGTACCTTACATGTATAAAACTATTTTAAAAGCTATTTTTAATCTCATAGATATTTTTGTTTGGTTTGAATGTTCTAAAAAGTCTATGAAGATCACAAATGGGGAATCTTTAACCAATGCTGCTGAAAAAGTAAACAGGCAATATTCAACTCTTTTATGCTTAAGTGCGCACAACCAAAAATCACTCCATAATTTAATGAAATGCTAAACAGTATAAACTTCACATTCATAGAGTTATTACTGAATTTAGAAATTTAAAAGTACAGTTACGGGGCACTGAAGAGCTCTTTCACGAACAAACTTCATAATGTGTAAAAGGGTAGCATGCTTAAATTAACTTGACTATTATTAATACTAATAGTTACAATAATGGGAAGTGTAGTGTTTGTTAAAAACAAACCCACATGTTGTTGTTTTGTATGTCCGCTAGGAAGAGGCAGTGCTACCAAATCCAGGTATCCAATCAAACAACTAAGAACAACTAAAGACTACTTTTGGGGGCATAAGTCAGCAAACAAACTCAGAGTTAACCAGAATATGTAGTATGACCTTGGTTTTTTACTGTATATACTACATGCAACAAAATGGTAAGACTGTGGAAGTAGGTTGAGGCAGAGATGAGAGGAAACTGCAATCTTATCTCCCAGAAACACAAATTAGACTTCCATTTATTCAAGAAGACACTTTAGAGGATTTTGAACGTAATAAGCCCATATTTCAACAGATAACCACTTCTAATGTGTTGCTGGCTATGGATGCCTGAAAAGCCCTGTCCTTTTATCCTGCAAGTCTAAGAAACGCTACTTTAATGGTGACATTTCCAAGCTATACAAGTACAAATCTCATGAGAATTTCACTTTATCGGGCTTCCATATAGTAGAGATTGGTATGTACACATCTGGATGTTAGCCTTTAAGTAAATAACAAAACACATCTGGACTCTGCCTTGACGTTATATGACAATGATTAACGATGGTATGGAGTTACAGTATCTCTTTAGGTTGATTATTTTCTGCTTGTACTGAACTGTTTTATTTTTCAATTACAATTGATTTATCTTTAGTAAGGTCTTTATTCTCAGAGTCAAAGGTGGAGCTAGTGTCCATCCCAGGAACATTGGGAACATGGAAGGAATCTAACCTGAAGAAAACCCACACAAACACAAGAACTCAGGATCAGGACCCAATCTGAGCTGTGAGGTGGCAATCATTCTTTATAAATATTAAAAAAAGGCAAAAATAATACTCCTTGTTATTTCTATGCTGTGTGTTTCACTCACTGTCATCAAGTTCTTCAGTTCATTTTTCCAGACAGCTGTCCTCTATCATCATGTTGGTCAGACCTGCTATATCAGCTTTCTCCCTGAGGATGGAGTCCTGGGGAGCAACTTTAATTACCAGCAAAGGTGGGAAAGCAGTGAGAAACTTCAAGGCTGTGTGAGAGTCTATGAGAGACAGCTCACTGCAGTAGCTAATCCTCAACCTCAAAATATCCATACTCACTCTTTCTTCCTCAATGTCGGCTGCTGCACGATCAGATGTCAGGCTTTCAGACAACACAGAGGGAGAGGTTTGCGCTGAAGCTTCTGAATTTATTTGCTTTAGATCAAACTGTAAATGAGATTTTTTTTCTGGAAAATCAAGTTCTATATAATAACAACAGCAAAAACAGAAAAAATATCACAAAAAAAATACAATAAAATATTTTTTTTTTTAAACAGTACACAAAAAGAAATTGACTAAAATAACAGAATGAAAACACAAAAGAAAAAAATGACAATGACAACAACAGTACAAACATCTAAAATTAAAAGCATAAAAAACAACAGAAAAAACATAGAAGTGAAAATAACAAAAACAATAATGACCAATAAAATATAAGAAAAAATTGTAAAAAAATAAAAAATAAAAAATAGAAACATAAGAGAAAATGAAATAACAATGGAGAAAAGAAGAGAAAATGACAATATTAACAATGATAACATCAAAAATAAATAAACAGCCACGAAAAAAATAAATCAAAAAAATAATAATAATAATAATAATAATAATAATAATAATAATAATAATAATAAATCAAAAATAGAAATACAGAAGAAAAAATGAATATAACAACAACAATAAAAAATCTTTTTTAAAAAGCATAGAAAAATATAAATCACAACAGAAATGATCAAATAAATAAAAATACAGAAAGGAAAATAATTAGCACTGACAAGAAATATTATAAATGAATAAAGAGAGAGAAAACAAGAATAACATCAATGACAAAAACAGCAAGTTACAAAAAAATAGGGGAACTGCATATTGTGTTCATTATTATATTATTTGAAAAATAATATTTGACACATTTTCACATATAAATGATTTATAAAGAGACCTATGTCCCTTGAAGGATAAAATATCCAGATGAAATATCCCAAAATATCAGTACTAAGAATAATCCATTCCAGAGTCTAAGTCCTGAAATTACAACCTAAATTTCCCGTCCCTATCTAACTGCTCCAGCTTCCCTTGCTTCTTAATATTCTTTCCTGGCAGCCTGAAGTGAATTCTGAATCTGAGCTATGAATTTTAAACAGCAGATCTAATTATTTTCTCTTTCGCTGGAAACTTTTATGCCAATGGATCCATCAGCACTATCAGGAAAACTGATAAAGAGGATTGAATAACATGCATTTGTAAACAAACCGCTGCTTCCTCTGTGGAAACGGAGATGGACTTGAGAGTTTCATGCTTTTAAATAGTTTCTAATTAGAGAGTCGTGTTATTTACATGAGGGATATTATCATAAGCAGGGATGGGTCACGCTGTTTCAGGGCCACATTTATCAAACTTGATAGAAATCAAATTATTCGTAAATCATTTGCAGAAGCATTTTAACAACAAATTAGGCTTTCAGGAAATAACCATACAGTTTGGACAAAGGTAATGGCACCCTTCGAGTCCACCTCTGGTAGCTGAAGCACTGATGTGGCTGAGCTGCATTAGTAGAAGATTTAGCACATGCAGTACAGGAAGCCTGCTGTTACCATATACAGTGGTGTGAAAAAGTGTTGGCCCCCTTCCTGATTTCTTATTGTTTTGCATGTTTGTCACACTTTAATGTTTCAGATAATCAAACACATTTAAATATTAGTCAAAGATAACACAAGTAAACACATCATGCAGTTTTTAAATGAAGGTTTTTATTATTAAGGGAAAACAAAATCCAAAACTACATGGCCCTGTGTGAAAAAGGGCTGTTTTGCTGCTTCAGGACCTGGAAGACTTGCTGTGATAACTGGAACCATGAATTCTGCTGTCTACCAAAAACTCCTGAAGGAGAATGTCCGGCCATTTGTTTGTGACCTCAAGCTGAAGCGAACTTGGGTTCTGCAGCAGGACAATGATCCAAAACACACCAGCAAGTCCACCTCTGAATGGCTGAAGAAAAACAAAATAAAGACTTTGGAGTGGCCTAGTCAAAGTCCTGACCTCAATCCCATTGAGATGCTGTGGCATGACCTTAAAAAGGTGGTTCATGCTCAAAAACCCTCCAATGTGGCTGAATTACAACAATTCTGCAAAGATGAGTGGGCAAAAATTCCTCCAAAACGCTTGATTGCAGTTGTTGCTGCTAAGGGTGGCCCAACCAGTTATTAGGCTTAGGGGGCAAATACTTTTTCACACAGGGCCATGTAGTTTTGGATTTTGTTTTCCCTTAATAATAAAAACCTTCATTTAAAAACTGCATGATGTGTTTACTTGTGTTATCTTTGACTAATATTTAAATGTGTTTGATTATCTGAAACGTCAACAAACAGGCAAAAAAATAAGAAATCACTTTTTCACACCACTGTAAACACCAATTTGTCCGTTTCAGCTCTTTGTGAGCTTTGAATTTTATTGAGGTCAGTTTTATGGAGGTTAGTTTTGTGGTTGTCACTTGAGCTGTGCTGTGAACATGCTCGGTCATTTATAGCTTTTTGGTATTGATCAGCATACATATGTTTTGCAGTTAGTGTACATTTAAAGATTTGCCAAGAAGAGCCTCAATAAATCCTCATTCTGTAATGTTTACAACTGTCTCTAAGACAAGATTCATAAAACCCCCATGCACAACCCACTAGCTTACAGAGCTAATGTTCTGTAAACAACGCTTGTCCATGTTTTCATTCGCTTTGAACATTGCAACCCACGTTTCTATATTCGTACATTAATATCTTGATGTTATTTAATACACATAGGCAAAAATGGTTTATGTATTAATGGAAAAAACACTCACCCCATCCTTCGGATACAAGGCTAAACAAGCAAATTTCATACATTAGTCTCGGCTGATCAATTACATTTGTAAGAATGTTTTTTTTTAACTACTTCTTTAACAAGGAAAAGTAATAAATTATTCATTTTCCCCAAAGCCCCGGTGTCAGACCAGCCAGCTCTGGGAGCAACCAGAGCGTTCTGAAAATTTAAACACCTCCGGATTATAAAAAGCATTGTGGAGGAGGGTATCAGAGATGACAACCTTGAAGGGAAGCTTGACATAAGTGACTGCTGTTATTTCCTTAGTGGTTCAACTGCGCATGTACTCATTTGTTTGGAGACAATTTAAATACAGGCCTCCGATTCCTTACCAAGAAAATAAGCATTATTGAATAATAGCTAATACTGAGAAGTCGTAAGGAGAGGAACTTTCCTGAGAACTCAATTATGCTCAATTATGATAATCGGTGCATTGGCCTTAAAATGTATAATATAGCTAAACTGGTTTAGAACAGCTTGACTCAGCTAAACGTTATGGGATCGATCCGGGAGTCGCTGTACCAGTAATGTCTGCTGTTATTACTAATGTAGGCTTTTATTTTAGAAACATTATCAAATTAATTTTTCCTTTAACACAAGCAGGGAAGCATTGCTTCTGGGAATTTCAGTGAAGGAGGTGTGGTCTCTGTGTGTGTTATCTCCAGTAGTGTAGGTGTGGCCTCTCTGTCTGTCAGTTGCAGTAATATAAAATATGATTGTTGTGTTTTTTTCCAATCAAGAAAGCATGGAGACCATGTCTGTAAGTTGGATGAATAGTTTCTTTGGCTGACAGTTCCTGGTGAGGAGGCATGGCCGCTGTGCTTTAGTTCCATTTGAGAAGGTGTACTTTTGGTGTCCATCATTTCCTGTGAAGGAGGCGTGGCCTCTGTACATGTTATTTCCAATAGATGAGGCATGGTTTCTCTGACAATTAGTTCCAATGAAGGAGCTGTGGCCTCTGTTCTTATTAGTTACAATAAAGGAGGTGTGGCCTCTGTTCCTGTTTGTTACAATGCAAGAGGTGTAGTCTCTGTTGCTGTTTTTTACAATGAAGGAGGTGTGGCCTCTGTTTCTGTTTGTTACAATGCAGGAGGTGTGGCCTCTGTTCCTTTTAGTTACGAGGGAGGGGTGTGGCTTTTGATCCTGTTAGTTACAATGAAGGAAGTGTGGCCTCTGTTGCTGTTTGTTACAATGCAGGAGGTGTGGCCTCTGTTCCTTTTAGTTACGAGGGAAGGGTGTGGCTTTTGATCCTGTTAGTTACAATGAAGGAAGTGTGGCCTCTGTTCTTGTTAGTTACAATGCAGGAGGTGTGTCCTCTGTTGCTGTTAGTTACATTGCAGGAGGTGTGTCCTCTGTTCCTGTTTGTTACAACGCAGGAGGCATGGCCTCTGTTCCTTTTTTGTTATAATGCACGAAGTGTGTCCTCTGTTCTTGGAGTTACAAAGCAGTTCCTGTGAAGGTGGCATGGCTTTTGTGCCCAAAGTGAAAGAGGTGTGGCCACATTATTTTTTTTTTTCAATTAACAATGGAACATTTTGACAATGTTTTAAAATTGTGGCATAAAAATTTAGTAATTGTGTTCTATTGAAACACTGTCTGCTTTTAAAGATATCTTTAATAGTTAAGAAACAGCCATGATGTCTTTATGGCTATATTTAGGATGAGGGTCAGAGTAAGTGTTAGTACCTTTGCAATAAAATTAAAGATTACCGTTATTCAGATTTGTATGTGTTTCTCATGTGGCCAGGTTGGCTAACTTGTAATCGTGATCAGCAATCTGCCCAACTGTATTAAAAACGTATTTTTTTCCCATACTGCGGTCATTGTAATTTTATCTTGTGCAGGTCTGCTTTTCCAGTACTGACTGGAATCCCAACTAGCTCTGCCTTTCATTTCTTACTCCTGTAGGGACTTTCTCTGTAAATGAGGCAGCTACAAAGCTTTTATTCTCTCCATGGGAACGGCTCACCATTGATTCGAGTCCCTGCAGCACACGGACCAAAAGCCCTGGAACTAATCTCGCTAACAAGTTCACTAAGGCCACCTTCTGCCGGTGCGCCCACAGAATCACAAACAGTCACCCAACCCACTCAGCCAAACAAAAACAATGACAGAGACGAGCAGAGATGGAGCAGCATCACCTTTTTAAAAAAATATAATATATTTCTTTTACTGATGCACTTTATGTATGAGCAAGTCAGCTCTATCAACAGTTCTAACAACCGAACAAATAATAAACATCTCCAACATGTAGATGGGATTTTTGGCAGGCTGCTCACAGGGAAAGTGGGACTCATTCGGGAACGTGCAGGAATTTGAATTTAAATGCCTGCAGAGATTGAAGGAAAGGGAAGAAGAGCCCCCATGCTGTGATTTGAATTCTGCCAGGCAGAAAACAGAACAGCTTGTGTTAAGACGTTGTGAAACACAGCAGATCAAGTTAACATTCTGTACTTTGGAATTCACCCACTGTTATTTAGCATTCAATGCTTTTTCCACCAACATTTCTTTTTCCCAACAATCATCCCTTCCCCTAAAACTAGGGTTGGGGAATCCGAGTGATCATCAAAGACAGGTGAAACAGCACTGGTACTAAATGGGCATGAAATGCAAGGTTGGAAAGGTGTCTCTTAAAACAAGGTCATAGAAGAAGCATTGCATGAAAGTCAGGACACTGACATAGGAACACAGCCAACACTAATGAGCACTGCAGAGCCAATAGACATCCCAAGGATCCGCACTTCCACTTTAAAACCTTCTTCTTGGACGTTACAGGATTCTTAAGGATTAGCAATTTTAACAAAGCCAGAGAGAAAGGTCACAAGCGAGCACATTCTCAATAAAACGTAAAATAAAAACGGTTCATCGAATAAAGTAAAGGTCAATAGCTGCAGCTTTCAATGCAGATGCTCATGTGACTTTTAGCAAAATGGATACCTTAAAGTGAAACTACATTCCTCATAATCTTACACTAACGTTTAGGCAAAGTCTTCAGAACAGAGGATGAGAGAGATAGATTTGGAAAGAATGAGTCCTGGATGTTGCACAACATTTAACATAATTAAATCTGCATGCATTAACCCCTGCAGTTATAAATGAAAAAGTTTTGTTTTTGTTTTGTTTTGTTTTTTACTAGTACTCGCACTAGTACACTAGTTCAAATTCTGGTAGTTAAACATTCATTACAGACATAATGGAATGAGATTGAGAAGATAGATAAGATTGGAGAAATAAAAAACCCTGAAGTATTCCTTGAATTGTGAGCCAATACTCTGTCTGTATTTACATGTCCAAGAAAAGTTCCACTTTAACCAAGAGCCTTAGTCTTTATACAACATGTTCTTCTTGTATTGTATGTGTTTCATCCATCTCCAACACATATCCAGGATCCAAAACTCCCATTCCTAATCCAATCCAGATATTACAACTCTCTAGCTCACCTGAACACTAAAGCAACTGCTTCCTGCTTGCTGTTTTTAGTGAATTACTTGTACTGCATGTATTTAGTCCCCTGGTGGTCTAGTGGCAGCATCCTGTGCCCTCACCACCATGGCCTGCACTCGATCCCTGGGCAGGGAACCGATCCAGCCACTGAGGGGTTAACTCTCAGTTGAGATCCCAATCCCGGATAAAATGGAAGGGTTGCATCAGGAAGGTCATCCAGCAAAAAACCTGTGCCAAATCAAATATGCAGACTGGACGATCTACTGTGGTGAACTCGAACAGGGATTAGACGAAAGTTTTTACATTTCTTTCCATTTGAAATTCACATATTTTGAACAGGTTTTGATTTTTTTCCCCCTGTCTTTTTGCCTGATTTCAGTTCAACCTTTGCCTGTTTTAATTATGCTTCTGCCTGCCACTTCTCATTTATTGTCATTAAACATCTTACTTGCAATTACATACAAACTCAATGAGAGTATCAAGGAAAATGAAAGTTATTAGAGTGACTAACTGAAACCTCTAATCACCGCCGGCTCCTTAGAGGAAACCTTTCAATTCAATTTCAATCTGAACAGCACTTCTGTCACAAAGATTTGACTGAGATTTCTGAAGAACAAGCCAGAGGTGAGACCAGAGGCGAGGGAAAACATACTGAAAGGACGCAAGAAAGAAACCTACAGAGACTTAATGGTGAACCTGTCCTTTTCTGGATGCCAATATAAATTGTCTAGGGTAGAAAAGCATTCAAAGTGTGTTTGCAAGATGTTCAGTATGAACAGATTGTCTATAAGAGTCTTAAATACTAAGGTTTGGTTCTTGGGAAGTCTGAATAAACAAAAATATTTGCCTTCTATGAGCCTTCTAAAGTGCTATTTTTTTTATTTAGCTGGAATATACACCGTTCAGGCTTAAGAGTATGACCACCTCCCTAATATTGTGTTGGTCCTCCTTTTGCTGCCAAAACAGCCCTGACCCCATCGAGGCATGGACTCCACTAGATCCCTGAAGGTGTGCCGTGGTATCTGGCACCAAGATGTTAGCAGCAGATCCTTTAAGTCTTGTAAGTTGCAAGGTGGGGCCTCGAATTATGGACTTAAAAGGATTTACAGGACTTAAAGGACACTTTTGATAGATACTGACCACTGCAGACCGGGAACACCCCACGAGAGATGCAGTTATGGAGATGCTCTGATCCAGTTGTCTAGCCATCACAATTTGACCCTTGTCAAACTCACTCAATTCCTTACGCTTGTCAGTGTTATTCACTTCATCTGTCAGTGCTCAGAATGTTATGCCTGATCGATGTATATTGTAGCTTGCCAGCAGGTTCAAGTGAAACCTCTACTGTAGTACTTTCTCAAAAATAAGGGTACCAGACTCTACTTTTCCTTATTGCTACTATCAATAGCACATCTTTTGTGAACTTAATATGTGTCTTTCACCTTTAATAGCTGAAACTATATAATTAGATGTTAAGGATCACTGACAAACCCTTAAAAAAGCTTTACCACCTGCACATTCCCAGGTTAAAGACAAGGGTAGCTTAAAGACAGCATCCCAGCAACAAGCACAATTACTTCTGAGAGAGTAACAAAATCCTGAGGTGAAATTTGAGTCAAACTAATTCATCCTTATTAGCTTAAAAACCCAAAGCACAAAAACCTGTGCTTCAGGAATATTGAAATGAAAATGCTACTTTTCCTTGTCACTTTGGTGGTACCACTAAGTCTAGATATTTTGTACCTGTAGTATGTGTCTTTCACCTTTAAAAAATAATTGGATCAGTTTCAATTAAATAAATAAATAAGGAAATAAGTAAAGGTACAGCGCATGCAATTTCTCCAAGTTAAAAGAGTATCCTTAATAGCACCAGCCCAGTGACAAGGAAAAATACAGGTTGGTACGCTATCTTGCCAAAAGTTTTGGGACATCTGCCATAACATTCACATGAATGTAATATGGAGTTGGCCCACTCTTTGCAGCTATAACAGCTTCAACTCTTCGTGGAAGCCTTTCCACAAAGGGTTTTGGAGTTTGTTTACGGGAATTTTTGACCATTCCTCTAGAAGGCCTGGCTCGCAGTCTCCGCTCTAATTCATCTTAAAGGTGTTCTATGGGGTTGGGAGGGTGCAGGCCAGTCAAGTTCCTCCACACCAAACTCACTCAATCATGTCTTTATGGACCTTGCTTTGTGCACTGGTGTGCAGTCATGTTGGAACAGGAAGGGGTCATCCCCAAACTGTTCCCACTATGCTGGGAGCATGAATTTGTCCAAAATGTCTTGGTATGCTGAAGCATTAAGAGTTCCTTTCACTGGAACTAAGGGGCCGAGCCCAACCCCTGAAAAACAACACCTGAGTTCAATGATTTGGAGGGGTGTCCCAAAACTTTTGGCAATATAGTGTACCTTTTCATTTCGGAGATTAATTTATTCAAGATAACCTACAAACATACCTTCCCAGGTAAAAGCTACACCATACAGAGGTAACAAAACAGGTAAAGTTCAGATCTGAAAGTGCGGTAGAGGCACTGGAACGAGAAAGATGAAGTCATGTAGGAATAAAGCTCTTCAAGGAAATTTGTTATGACAAACCAGGATGGAAATAAAAGTTAACAACCTTTAGGTACACTTGTCATAAAGGCTACAGATTGTGTACCTTTAGTGTGACTTGACCTTTAAATTGTTTCTTAAACATATGTTACATATGTGTGCCTTTGGTGCACCTCTGGTGTTCCTTTAAGGGTTTCTTCTTCTTCTTTTTTTTTTTTTTTTTTTTGAAGTTAAAGATACTTCACATCACTCTTCCCAGGTTGAAAGAGTACCACACCACACCACACCCCTCAAGCGACAAGGGAAAGTACCTTTTGGTACCATTTTTATCTCTGATCGTTTACATGCATATCCATAGGCACGCGTAATGATTCTTGAAATACGTCAGAGATGATGCAGGAATATTTTAAAGCAGACTGATTTGATACACTCAGCTCCGCAGTGCCCATTTTACTGCTAACACACACACACACACACACACACACACACACAGATCTGACAATGTACCATGCATGCATCAAATCAAGAACATTTAACCAATCGACTTTTTTTTTTCTTTTTTCTTTTTTTTATAGAAATGCATGCATGTTTAAACTCGGCGCGATTTATTTGTTTGTTTGTTTGTTTGTTTGTTTTTTGCTAATGAGGCTAATGAACGAACTAAAGCGTATCCACACCCTCGCCACCCTGACCCAAATACACCGCACGCGCGCGTCGTAATCAATAAAACGTGAGTGGCCTCGTTTGCGCGAGAGCTCGGGACAAAGTGAAAGTAAATGAAAAAAAAAATAATGATAAGGATAATAATAATAATAATAATAATAATAAAAAAAATACATAAAAGTAGATGAAAGAAGAATGGCTCGACAGGATGCAATAGGAGAGAAAGATGCGAACGTACCTGCGTTGAGACTCAAATGCACTCCGTTTGCACTTTCCTTTCTCTATGCACTGCAGCCCGGCATGTCAGTGCCCTGCTCAAGAGTGGGAGAGGGTGTGTGTGTGTGTGAGTGAGCGAGAGAGAGAGAGAGAGAGAGAGAGAGAGAGAGAGAGAGAGAGAGAGAGAGAGAGAGAGAGATCGAGATCGTGACGCTAAGGCTGGAGTGCGAGTGGAGAGTGGACAGCTCCGGGTACTGAAGTCCTCCAGGTCTCTGCTTAGGTGATGCAAAGCAACGCAAGATTAAAAGTTGAATGAAAGGAGGAGGCTGCACTCGCGCGTCACTGGGTGCAGAAGCTCCTCAGAGTGGGGGAGAAAAAAAATTGGCAACATCCTGCACACGGAGGCTCTGCATTGGTCCGGCTGAACTGGACCAATAAGATCCGAGTGAGGCTGCAAAAGACGTCAAATACATCAACAGCTTCCTGAGTCGTGGAGACTGGAGCTAGTGTCTGTCTCTTCACTGTGTGTAAACATAAGCATTATCATCACCGTACACACACACACACACACACACACACACACACACACACACACACACACACACACACACACACAGCCTTAATGGAGTTCACTGTGGATTTGTGGATTGGAACAATGAGTGGCTGGGACATGATAATGAATTCTAATTGTTTTGTTTGTTTATGTAAAGGTTACCTAATGCTACAACTCTGCACAATAATGCATACTACTACTATTACTGCTGCTGACTATATGATAATGATAATAATAATGATGATGGTGATAATAATAATAATAATAATAATAATAATAATAATAATAATAATAATAATAATATTAAGTACATGTGGACAGGTAGGGATAGATAGCAGCAAAGTATGTTTAATGAAACACTGAGAGAAAGAGCAGAGAAGAAGAAGAAGAAGAAGAAGAGGAAGAAGAAGATGATGATGATGATGATGATGATGATGATGATGATGATGATGATGATGATGAATAAAAAAGAATAAAGAAGAAGAAGAGGATGATGATGATGATGATGAATGAAAAAACAATACATTGTTGTTGTTCATGATCATGATGATACAATGAAGAAGAAGATAATGATGATTATGATGATGACGATGAATATATTAAGAAAGAGCTGAAGAATTAATAATAAGAAGAAGATGACAATGATGATGATGGATAAAAAAGAATGAAGAAGGAAAAAAATGCATTGTTGTTCATGATAAAGATCATACAATGAAGAAGAAGAAGAAGAAGAAGAAGAAGAAGAAGAAGAAGAGATGATGATGATGATGATGATGATGATGATGATGATGATGATAAATATATTGAGAAAGAGTGGAAGATTTAAGAAGAAGAAGAAAAGGAAGATGAAGAAGATGATGATGATGATGAAGAAGAAGATGATGATGATGATGATGATGATGAAAGTGTACAATAAATTAAGAAAGAGGTGAAGAATTAAGAAGAAAAAGAAGATGAAGAAGATGATGACGATGATGATGATGATGACAGTAAATAATATATTGAGAAGAGCCGAAGAATTAGATAAGTAATAAGAAAATGAAGAAAATGATGATGATGATGATGATGATGATGATGATGACGATAACAATGAAGAACAGATTAAGAAAGAAAGAGGAAGAAAGGAGGAGTAAATGACGGTGAAGGTGATAATAATGATATAAATGACCCCCAGCAAGAGGGAGAAGATAATAAGCAGAAGATGATGATTATGACAAACCATGAAGCTGGTGCTGATGATGATGATGATGATGATTATGGAGAAGAATAGGGTGAAAAATATGAAAAATATGATGATATTGTTAGTGTGTTCTTCATGAAGGGAATGATAAGACGAAGCAGAAAATCATGATGACAAAGGAGGATAATGACAGAAGCTTCGGAGAAAGAGTAGAAGCAAGACGAGGTGGCAGACCTGAGGAAAGCTCTGTGCGCTCTTCCTGAAGCTTCTCTGCTCCGTTTCAGACTGTTCATATTCATTCTTGAGCTTTGATGAAAAGAAAAGCTCTTCTTTATCCTGACTCACAGATTTTTACGGAGTTACGCGGGCGTGTCATTATGGAAATGCTCATTATACATTAGCATTAGGTTAAAACTCCCAACTGTTAGAGATCCTGCAGTGATGTGGAACCCAGTGGAGTGGATTAAATGTAATGATCTTTCAATTATAAACACCAGTGTAACATTATCCCACTGTTCAAAGCTACCTTTATAATCCACCTGCATGAAATCCCAGCACGACTCAGGCACGGGTCAGGCCCTAATTACATCTGAATGCTCCTTTATTAATGCGCTGTCATGAAATATAAGTCATAAGATACCGTAAACAAATGCCACAAAAAAATGTAAGATTACATTTTTTTTTAAAAACAAGCATAAACAAGAAATTAGAATGAAAGAAACCTGGAAACTATCCAAAGAGACAAACAGGCTTTAGAAAGAAAGGCAAGACTTCACAAAGGACATGTGTAGACAAATGTGTTAGCATGACACTAGTCTAATGATGAAAGCAGGATTCAGAAAGTACTTTCTGAAAGAAAAGAACGTTTGTGAGCGCTGACCATCACAACCCATATGTCGTTCTTCTCTACACTGTTGCCATAATTGTAACTGCAAGTATACAACTGTACTGTATAGGAAGTACACCGATCAGTCATAACATTATGACCACCTGCCTAATATTGTGTTGGTCCCCCTTTCGCTGCCAAAACAGCCCTGACTCGTCATGCACTATGTATTCTGACACCTTTCTATCAGAACCAGCATTAACTTCTTCAGCAGTTTGAGCAACAGTAGCTCATCTATTGAATCGAATAACACAGGCCAGCCTTCGCTCCATATGCATCAATGAGCCTTGGCTGCCCATGACCTTGTCACCACTTCACCACTGTTCCTTTCTTAGACCACTTATGATAGATACTGACCACTGCAGACCGGGAACACCCCAACACTCTCAAATCCTTACGCTTGTCCATTTTTCCTGCTTCAAACACATCAACTTTGAGGACAAAATGTTCACTTGCTGTCTAATATATCCCACCCACTAACAGGTGCCATGATGAGGAGATCATCAGTGTTATTCACTTCACCTGGCACTGCTCACAATGTTATGCCTGATCTGTGTATCTCTATGCTGTAGCATTACAATTTCCCTTCACTGTAACTACAAGGCCCAAACCTGTTCCTGGATAGCACTGCATGCCAAAATTGGTGTGGAAGAACTTGACCCTGACCTCAACCCCAACTGGTGCATTGACTGCACCCCAGGCTTCATCACCCAACATCAGCACCTGACCTCACTCATGCCATTATGCCAATATAAGACACCTTTATCCAGAGTGACTTCTATTAATACAACCGAGGGTTAAGAGAACAGCAGTGACAGCTTTAAAGTCCTGGGATTTGAACTCACAACCTTGGAGAGGAGTGAAGTGAAGTGACGTAGTCCAACACCTTAACCACTGAGCTACCACTTTATTTGGGAATGATCACAAATCTCCACAGTGGAAGTGATAACTGGAATAAAACTGGAATAGGGTGGGGAAAACATTAACACAACATTTAAAGCCATTAAGGCTCATCATACTTGTTCAGGCGACACAAAGCCACACAAAGAAGCACACATACAACGGCTGTTCCAATTACCAAAACTAATGATCGTGCTCAATAATAGTGTGTGTGTGTGTGTGTGTGTGTGAGAAGAGTAAAATCCAGATCTCTAATGCAATTCCCATTACACTTCCTGGTGATATGTGTTATATGATGCTGTACATTAACAGAGGGTGTGTGTGTGTGTGTGTGTGTGAGTGAGTGTGTGTGTGTGTGTGTGTGTGTGTACTGGAAAACATGTGAAAGTCTCTTGAATGCTTTTCCACTTACTTTAACTCCCAAAATGCAATCCACAACAACACAAAATGCCAAACCGCACTAAAGTACAACACTATAGAGAATATTAGGTCCAGATTTAATCAATTCTAACTCTAACCTTTACTTATGCCTGGTGGCACGTCTGGCATTTTCACACAAAGTCTCTGTGAAGTCAGGTCAAGTAGAGTTTGATTGTCATGCCGTATAAAGTGACGGTACAAATCACGATAAAATACACACTCACACTACAGAACAGTGAGATCAGCATGGGGATGAGCAAAGTGTGATAGTAACGTTAACACACTCTACAGGAAATGGATGCTATTCATTTAAACTAAAACCATGATAGAATGATGTTTAAATAAATTCAGAGCACAAGATAGGATCCCATCCTCCATTATTTTTATAGTGTAGGGTGTAAAGAAAGGAGACCATCTGAGATACACTAGTGAAGGTGGATTTTACTTCCTTGAATGAAAAAAGGAAACAAACCGAGAGGTAAAAAACATCAAATTACTATGAGTAAATAAAAATACATTAATCCAGAAGTCCAAGATTTAGGGTAGATACCATCAGTTAAAACAGATAGAAAAATCATTGGCATGTACGGCTGTAAGATCTTAGCTTGTTTTTCCATTGGGAGTATTTTTAACTACTGCCTTTAGAAAAGGGATTCAAAGTGCTCTCCATTATGATGTCAACATGCAGACAATAGAAAATTAAAGGTAGCTTGCTCTGAAAATGCTCGGAGCACTTAAAATGCTCCAGTGAGCCTTTGTGAGGTGAAATGACGCCTTTGTGAGGAGAAATGGCAGCTTAAAAGAGAGAATGGACATTATTACTAGCTAAAGTATGCTTTCCATTTTCATATTTGGATTTGGATGAAAAAGAAAAGAGCAGAAGTTTCCAGAAGTTACATTTAAGCATCATATGAGCAGTATGATGGCGTACAGATCCGGGACCAGGAACAATGCCCGCTTGCTTATAAGTGCTGTGTGTCTGGCACTGAGACTCGTCTATTCATCACGGCTTGGACAGCAGGCTTGATGTGCTCGCCTCCTCCCCTGGGTTTGGCCAAATGAGCACTAATGGAAGAGGCATTGCTCTGCTGATGGGCCGCTAATGGTGATGGAGGTAGAACGACTGCACCCTTTTTTTTTTTATAATTTTGTGAGACAGTACTGAGCTCGACCGCTGTTCAGGGATGAGAATTGCTCGTCTCGGTCAAAAGAACACAATGGTGGCATTTTGTTGGGTCAAGCTCTTGGTGTGGTTTTCATGCATCATTTATGATTATTTTATATCCTTGATAAATATATAGAAGAAAGAGCCAAAGTAGTTAACAGGATCACAATGTCCTGGTTAAAAGTGGAACATCTCCTTTCTAAGGCCTCAGAATGCTTAATATGGAGTCAGCGATGACCAACGTGAAGCTTGTATACTCTCTTTGGCTTCATATTGGCCGTCGCATACTCCAGTACTTTCTCTAGTACTGCAGCTGCCTCTATTAACATTTCATGACAATTTCCATGACTAAAGGAAAACAGTTTGTCTGATAAAACGTGCCAATACTATAAATTCCAATCACAAGCTGAGTCATGCAGTGAGTTTGTCCTCGGTTTGTTCTCATAGCTCGCATGTTCGCAACAAAATGAGCCAAGCCTAAGCACATCATCCATTTGCACTGCAATTACATCATGTTGATCGTGGATGCCGGCCAAATGTCATCTCCACGTGAAGTCAGCTGAAGCCTGTAACATGAGGTCCTAATGGAGAACGGTGACAACAATACCATAATGTCACAGATCTGTTCCTGTTTATTTTTGTTTCTGTTCTAGACTCTATTTCAAACTTCCAGTTGTTCGTTATCCAATTGTGATCTCCTTTTCTCTGTTACAATGAAATTGCATTATTTTTCTTGTGTCCAAGCCTTCTTCTTAGTGTATCAAAGTTATTTTAGATTAGCCATAGTTAAAATGTTACTTGTTACTTAACTCTGCTTACTTGTATTGTGACCTCCATTCTGGACATTTCATTACTTCAGAAGTTACGTACTTGCATTCTATCTTTACTCATTGTATGTAACGTCTACAGTGGAACCTCGACATATGAATTTAATTCATTCTGGAGGCAAAAATTTGTACTGGGTAATGTATGTAAACTGTATGGCTGCTTACAAAGAACTGACCCAAGCCAAGCATTCCATGTCAAGGCTCGTCACAGGAAGTCATGCCACCAAGCTTGGGCTAAAAATAGAACAGACCACCCACACCACCGATCTGTCAACAAAAAACCACCCTAGCTTTTGAAAGCATGCCCAAGACAATGTTGGTATCGCAGGTTGACTCTTTCCAAACTCTTTTTTCTTTCTCTGACTGAAAGAAATTTGGTAAAATTTGTAAACTCATTTCAGTTGGCTTCTCTTGGCTTTCCACTGACGCAAACAAGTTTTGAACAGCTCCCGGACGCACGCGCAACTTTATTCGTATGCTGCAAAATTTCAATTCTTTTTTTGTAAGGGAAAACTTTCTTATGCCGACGTTCCACTGTATATAATTAAAACCATTCAGAAGGAGGGTCTGATATCTATTGTACACTTTTCTGGCCAAAAGCTGTATATACAATATGAATATAAATACAATATGATCGGCTGTTTAAGCTTCAGTATATAAACATTTAAATACAATAAATACAAAACAGAAGACAGGTCACTAAAAAGGTCACTGAATTCACTAAAAGATGGGGGAAAAAAATGGGTTAAAAGCAAACAATTAGCCAATATCTAGCATGTAAATAAAAATGAGCAGCATATCTTCTGAATAAATTCAGTAGAAGAAAACAAACACAAAATGAAAACAAATTTTTGAAATTATTCTATTCTTCATTGTTCCCACAAATGTAATCAAACAGCCAAAAGATTGCCAAATGTCATACTTTCACAGTGGAGCTACAATGCTAACTTTTAAGCACCCTAACACAATTAGTTACACAAAAAGTTTTGGAGTCACTAAATCTTTAAACATGATTGAAGAGTATTGCTTTTTAAAAATAATGTTTTTGTTTATTCATCTGCCATGCTGTACACAGTTTTTGGTCACGTCTATTAAAGTACATGTAGCCATGTTAGCTAGCTATGGCAGGTAGCAACAGCTAGTTATGTACAGTATTGTGAGATTGCACCTTTTTATAAATAATTTATACATTCCACAATATTCTTAGCTAATCTGGATGTTTCTTGGAGCTTTTTAAACGTTATTTAAATAACTCGCTAGCTACAATGAACCATCCCTTTCTATCTATACCCCAAAGAAACACCAGGTCTTTCGCTAAGTCCAAAGAAGTTACTCCTTTTCATGTTTTTTTTGCATATCTGTTGAACATCCCGTCTTTGCATCGATATTCTTTCTGCACAGCCTTTTTCTTCTGATGCAACACACAGCTAACAGCCCGGCTACTGAAACACAGATCCTCTAAGCTCGGAATTCGGATATCTTTAATGAGATTGTGGAAGAAACTCAGACACAACGTCCTCTCTGTGACACTGATCTCAACCAGTGCTGTCAGTGTTAGTTAGCGTAATTCTGGGCTAATTCCCAGATTTCACACAGATGTCATGCATTAATAAAACAGTGAGAACTCGGCCATGAAACGCAAGCATATGAAGCTGCACAAGGAAGTTAGAATAATTCAAATGAGATGAAACAGAAGATTAATTAATACATAGACAGCATCTGAGTAATGAGATGTAGTACAAGGAAAGGCTAGCATAGAAACCAATACACTTAGCATGTCATTTGAGTAAATGAAATTAAAGCTATTTTATCAAATTAATTTTGAAAATGTACACATTATTATGTTCGCGTCTTTCAAATGCAGTTAATAAGCCGAGACATCTTAATTTCACACAAGGCTAATGAAACTTAGCCTCCGATTTAGCACCATGCTAAGTTATCACTCATTTAGGTAGGAAGCTCAGTGCCTGACTAAAAAAAAAGTAATCAGCATTTAATTGTCAAAAGCAATCCCCTGAAGAGATCCAGCCACATGAGGACAAAGGTTGTCGTGTAAGTGACCAGACAAACAACATCTGCTAAATTTCCACTCAAACACTCCATTATTCATGTAATATACATGTTTCCGGTTACCATTTCACTTTTTTTTTTTTTTGTATAATTTTTCCCTCAAACGCTTTAACTGTTGTTTGCACAACACGCAGGTTGCTGGGTTTTGAGTATTGTGTAAAAAAATAAATAAATAAAAATCAATCCCCTGCTGATTCCCAGTGATTCCCTTTTCAATGAATAAAGCATTGAAGGTTTTGCTTTTCAGTGTATTAGATTTTTCTCTGTGTTCCTAATGAAAAGCAATAAGATCTACGCTTTTGCATTCGTATTTCCCATTTTCCCTTCATTGCTTCTCAGGCACCTTCGTATCACTTACACCACAGAACAAAGCGATTCTGCGTTCCTGATGAAACCTCAGCTGTTTTTTAGCTTGTTGACATCCTTTGGTCCGGTGTCATACTGCATCAGAAACCACACAAGCCAATCTCAACGAATCGGAAAAGCCGTTTGAGACGAGCGTGTGGTGATTAACATCAGTGCAAAGCTAAAGACGCAAATGCATCTCAGCTTCATGTAATTGATTTCTTTTCTGCTCTAAAGACTAAATCATTTAAATCAGGTTTTTCAGTCTGTAATATGTCACATCATCTCCCCTCTTCTTCTGCAGGCTTTTGCACGAGGAAGCGTGAGGAAATCTCGACACCTAAAGACCGAGTGCTATCTATGTGCCTGTACCAGAGCCAAACAGAGGAGTAATGCAAATCACCTACTGAGAAGAGGAAAAAAAGAACAAAAATCTCACGACTGTGATGCCAAAAGTGTTGCCTAGCAACCACCTCCGTCTGATATGTAGTTCTGTCCCATTCGTAAAGGACTGTAGAAGTTCCACTGCTTTAAATTGTGAACGAAATAAAGTGTCATATATATACACACATAGGTGCATCTCAATAAATTAGAATGTCGTGGAAAAGTTACATTTATTTCAGTAATTCAACTCAAATTGTGAAACTTGTGTATTAAATAAATTCACTGCACACAGACTGAAGTAGTTTAAGGCTTTGGTTCTTTTAATTGTGATGATTTTGGCTCACATTTAACAAAAACCCACCAATTCACTCTCTCAACAAATTAGAATACTTCATAAGACCAATAAAAAAAACATTTTTAGTGAATTGTTGTCCTGGAAAGTATGTTCATTTACTGTACATGTACTCAATACTTGGTAGGGGCTCCTTTTGCTTTAATTACTGCCTCAATTGGGCGTGGCATGGAGGTGATCAGTTTGTGGCACTGCTGAGGTGGTATGGAAGCCCAGGTTTCTTTGACAGTGGCCTTCAGCTCATCTGCATTTTTTGGTCTCTTGTTTCTCATTTTCCTCTTGACAATACCCCATACATTCTCTATGGGGTTCAGGTCTGGTGAGTTTGCTGGCCAGTCAAGCACACCAACACCATGGTCATTTAACCAACTTTTGGTGCTTTTGGCAGTGTGGGCAGTGCCAAATCCTGCTGGAAAATGAAATCAGCATCTTCAATAAGCTGGTCAGCAGAAGGAAGCATGAAGTGCTCCAAAATATCTTGGTAAATGGATGCAGTGACTTTGGTTTTCAAAGCCAACACCAGCAGATGACATTGCACCCCAGATCATCACAGACTATGGAAACTTAACACTGGACTTCAAGCAACTTGGGCTATGAGCTTCTCCACCCTTCCTCCAGACTCCAGGACCTTGGTTTCCAAAAGAAATACAAAACTTGCTCTTATCTGAAAAGAGGACTTTGGACCACTGGGCAACAGTCCAGTTCTTCTTCTCCTTAGCCCAGGTAAGACGCCTCTGACGTTGTCTGTGGTTCAGGAGTGGCTTAATAAGAGGAATACGACAACTGGAGTCAAATTCCTTGACACGTCTGTGTGTGGTGGCTCTTGATGCCTTGACCCCAGCCACAGTCCATTCCTTGTGAAGTTCACTCAAATTCTTGAATGGATTTTGCTTGACAATCCTCATAAGGCTGCAGTTCTCTCGGTTGGTTGTGCATCTTTTTCTTCCACACTTTTTCCTTCCACTCAGCTTTCTGTTAACATGCTTGTATACAGCACTCTGTGAACAGCCAGCTTCTTTGGCAAGGAATGTTTGTGGCTTACCCTCCTTGTGAAGAGTGTCAATGATTGTCTTCTGGTCAACTGTCAGATCAGCAGTCTTCCCCATGATTGTGTAGCCTAGTGAACCAAACTTAGAGACCATTTTGAAGGCTCAGGAAACCTTTGCAGGTGTTTTGAGTTGATTAGCTGATTGGCATGTCACCATATTCTAATTTGTTGAGAGTTCACAATTTGAGTTGAATTACTGAAATAAATGTTCCACAACATTCTAATTTATTAAGATGCACCTGTATATATATATATAAAACTTAAAAATAACAAAATAAAAAAAACATCCACAACTCCCAGAACGCCTGCAACTTTCTATCTTTCTTAGACTTCCATCAATAAAACTGAAGCATTCTGAGATAAAACTATACAAGGGTTTTGTCTCAAATGGTGTGTGGTATATCTAGTCATAATATTCAGTTTTACTGTTTCTTAAATATTTTTGTTTATTAATTAAACTCACACAATGTCTTTCTGTCCTTCTGTCCATTTGGTGGCCATCTTGGAGAATTGGCATCAGTTACTGGTTGGATGGTTGGAATGTCATCAGCTCCAGAAACCATCAGATCTAGAACATAATCTTTTGACAAAAATGTTGTGTTTCAGCATAACACAAAAATATATATTTTTACCTCTTGGGGGAAGAATGCTACAGCTTGGTAAGATTATAATTAAATTATTAATTGTTCAGCAGATACAAAAACATCAACTAGGCTTTTATATTAGAAGACTAGCTAGCTAGCTGAGGCAGAGCTTTCCATTTTTGTTTACTTTCTAACCCTTTGTGTAAGTTTTTTTGCCGTTCTTGTTGTATAATAGAGAAATTTCATAACATTTGGCTAAAACAAACAACAAATAATATGGATAGCCATGAATCTCCAAAAATATTTCTATATTAATTAATAAATTTTAAAAATCTTTATTTTATTTAAAGTCATTTTAAGTCACATTTGAGAAAAGCAAAAAAAAAGAATACTAGATAATACTAGGAAAGCTAGAAAGAAAGAAAGAAAGAAAGAAAGAAAGAAAGAAAGAAAGAAAGAAAGAAAGAAAGAAGCCGTGCATCTCCAAGTTTTTTTTGTTTTTGAGTTTTTATTTTTATATTTTATATATATATTTTTTTATTTAACCATGAAATAAAAAATACTTGGTAAGCTCAATTAACAAATAAACAAACAAACAAATCAATAAATAAAATATTAGCCATGAATCTAAAAAAATGTTTCATTTTATTTAAACTGTTCAGATCATTTTAGAGAAAAGAAAAAAAAGGAAAAAAAAGATTACATAAAGGTAAATGTAAAGGTTGTTCTATGTAGTCTAACTGAAAGCAATGTTCATTTTAGTAAAATAAATAATTAACGGATGTAAGCACACAAGAGAGTGGAACACACTCTGCTCTTCTGTCCATTAAAAGCCTGAGGTCTGAGTAACATCACTGTCCATTTCTCGAGTTTCCACTTTTTCTCCATTTTTTCCGGCTGGCCGACATCATGGCCACTCCCTGTGAGGTAAGATACTGTCTGAAAAGAAAACATTTCTCAGTGGAACATAACAGAATGGACGTCTAATCGTGTTAAAGCCAGCGACGCTGAAATCTGACCGAGACTTTAATCAGTCCTCATTTTCAGCTCGTCTCCATCAAGACTCCGAATCAAAGCCACAGCCATGTGATATCCTGCACAGAAACGGCTTTCACCCAGTCCTCTAGCTCTGTCTTTTAAACGTTAAACATTAGATCAGTAAACTAACCTGATTAGAGTAAAATTCAAAACATAATATTCACAAATAATCAAATAATTAATCATTACACTTTTTTTTTTTTTACTATTTTTGCATCACAAAAAATGATTAAATATCTGATTAAATTTGTCATTATTTCCTTAATTTTTATTTAGAAAAAAACACAAAAAAACAAAATAATAATAATAATAATAATAATAATAATAATAATAATTATTATTATTATTATAATTATTATTATTATTATTGTTGTTGTTGTTGTTGTTGTTGTTGTTATTATTATTATTATTATTATTATTATTATTATTATTATTATTATTATTATTATTATACCTTTTGCTATATAATTTTGTAAATTTTAAACTTTAGTTAAACTAAGTATTAGAAGTTAAGTAGTTGGACTATAATAATATACAATATGTACTTTTTAAAGAATATAAATAACATGTGTAGTACTGTTTTAGCATTTTTTTTTTTTTTGCATTCATATAGCAATTAATATGTTATTATTGTCACTGATTTATGTTTTTATTATATAATAATAAGAAGAAGAAGAAGAAGAAGAAGAAGAAGAATTCTTAGTATTATTATTATTATTATTATTATTATTGTTTTGTTGTTTTTGTTAATATTGATAATAATAATAATAATACATTTATATATAAAATTATATATATATATATATATATATATATATATATATATATATATATACACATATATATATTTTAATTTTTATGACAACATTATTGCCATTTTTAACTAAAGTATTAAAGGTTAAGTAGTTGCACTATAATAATATATAATATGTACTTTTTAAAGAATATAAATATGTGTATAGTACCGTTTTAGCATCTTTTTTATTTTATTTTATTTTAATTTTTTTGCAATTAATATTTGTTATTATTGTTGCTAATTATTATTATTGTTGTTGTTCTTCTTCTTATTAATAATAATAATAATAATAATAATAATAATAATAATAATAATAATAATAGTACCTTTTACTATATGGAAACATTGTTTGCCATTTTTAAGAATATAAAAAACCTGTATGTGTATCACTGTTTTAGCATTTAGAATTATTTATTTATTCATTTAAGCAATTAATATTTGTTATTATTGTCACTGATCTACTATCATGTCACTATCATTTAAATCTTATGATTATTTTGGAAATTGTGTATATTACACGCCATATAATTTTTTTTTACATTTGTATTGTCTTACTTATGATGATGATGATGATAATGATGATGAAGCTCCTGCTGTTGAATTATCCTCTATACCCTGCATGTTTTTTCATTCTTTCCTCTTTCCCTAACTGCAATGTTCTCTTTTTAGCCAGTGCTTTTGTTGTTCATTGAGAAAGGTCAGACTCTGTATAAGCACCGTGGGGGCGTCTCACCGTGACTCATTTTACACATAACAAACACCTAAAAGCGTGATGATGCAAACCGGACAGCCAGACCGCTGTTTTTTTCGGCTCAGGAAGGTCTTCTGTGGAGTTCGTAGCAATTATAAAGCAGTGAATAAATACAAGAGAGTACAGAGTAAAGGAGGGAGAGCAGCACTACAGTACAGCACTCCAAGTTAACACCTACAGCATGATAATTAATCTTACTGCCAAATTAACGACGATACTGCTCAATTAGCGTATGGAGTTCAGAAGACATGGTGTTCCACTGGAGTGTTATTGCATCTCTACAGCGTCTGTTTAAATGAAATCTGTTCGCATACCCAAATGCCTACTAAATGTTAATGCTCTACGAATTAAAGCTGCCGTCAGTGATTTTTAAACCAAAAAAGTGTAATATTTAGTAAAGATCTTCAAAAAGTCTGCCATTTTTAATTGCATATCAGCTCAAAGGAGAAATTAAAGTTTTCCAAAAATAAAATTAAAAACGACTTGATAACAAACATCCAGCCAATCAGAACAAAGGAATCTTTCCAATATAAAAAAGTTAAAGACAGCAATGAATGTAGATAGCAAAGCAGGATAATGACATGTTTAAAAAACAAGAAAAAAAATGTTAGATATCTAGCTAAACAACTTCACTATTGGCTAACAACTGGAATTCCTGGCTATCATATACTAGAAATCTAAATAATTAAAGGACAATAAATACCTCACATGTTCATCAAGGGGGGAAAACTAGTTACATTTATCCTTGAGTATACGGTGTTGTTGCTTTTTGACTTGTTTGACAGAATTTCCAGGTTTAAGTCTCCATTAGGAGAGAACAATGAGAAGCTAGCTGACAAATCGGATAATCAATTAGAGTGTAAATGTAAATGGCTAAGTCACGTGATTAAAATGATTTATCACTGTTAATTAAAGTCACATTAGCTAGCATGGACACTTCTGTCGAGCTAATCTACAAGTGTAGCTAGCTGCTGCTTTACTCAGCATAGACTAGCTTATTTTTCCAAACCTGACCATAATATGATGTTTCTGAGAGTTTTGCTGGTGTAGAGGTTCAGAAATTGAAAGAAATTTCATGTAAATGTCAATCTGGCTAATCACAGGTTCAGAAAATGAACAGATGAAGAGTGTAAACAAATAAAAAGAGTGTAGGAATGTAAAAACAAAAAAATCAGAAAAAATATAAAGGTTATTGTATTACATGCAATAAAAATGTTCTCTTTTCTTCTTAGTCTTAGATACACCGATCAGCCATAATATTATGACCACCCGCCTAATATTATGTTGGTCCCCCTTTTCTCCCGAAACACCCCTGACCCGCCGAAGCATGTACTCCACTAGATCATGAAGGTGAACTGTTGTATCTCAAATTGCCCAAAAGTTGGACAAATCTCCTCCAAACAAGTCTTTTTTATGTACATTTGTCTATACACTTACTTGCTGCCCACTTTTTTAGGAACACCTGCACTTTCATGCAGCCAATCACATAGCAGAAGCACGATACTGAAAATCATGCACATACATGAGAAGAGTTAATGTTCCCTCTAAATATCAGAACAGGAAGAAAAAATTGAAATGTGATCTCTGCGACTTTATCCGTGGCATACATGGATGGTTGGAATATTTCAGAAATCTCCTCGGAATTTCATACACACACACACACACACACAGTCTCTAGAGTTACACAGAAAAATTTGAAAAATGTTATTGTATGTTATTGTTTTTCCTTTATTTTATTAAAAGCCCTCTTTTGACACTATTCTAATTAATTATATATATATATTTTTTTAAAACATGATTGTGTATGTAGACCAGTAAAATCAGACCCCCATGTGGCAGCTCAGTCCAGACTGCTTTGAGTTCACAGGAAGTCTGTAGTAACTTAAATAATCACTCTTTACAACCGTGGTGTGCCGAAAAGCATCACACAAAACATATTTTTTTTAATAAAAAAAAGGTGATGGTGAGGTTGAGGATCCATTAGAGCCAGAATTCATACATCAACAACATTGATATTAATTAATACTGATTGTTAATATTGATTTTTTTTTATCCGTTTACATTACAGCGCGCTTACTTCATGTTTAGATTTGAATACAAACACAGTGGGATTGTGCTACTACTTAAAAAGCTTCCTTCCAATTATGTGCACAATATTTTTAGATATGAATTCAGATCCAAATTCAGCTCCATTAGGATGTAATCATGTGTGTATTTAAAAAAAAAAAAATGAAATGTTCCCTGGAGCTGGAACAATATTTCCTGGACCAGTTCAGCATTTCATTTACACCAAAGGTGTTGAGCTGTTTTTAGCGCCTACACAAGGATACACACCTCATCCATCTGCTTCCTGATAAGGGCTGAGCACTGAACCCATAACACACATATCAGCAAAGACTGGAGCGAAATATACAAGGCTTCCTCAGGATTGATTAAGAGCTCACTTATCATGGCTAAACTACGTCAAAGAAATAATTCTGGCAGCTCGGGCCGCAGACAGCCATTAAGCGTTAAACCTGGGAGTCAGCAGCATCCAACACAAGCGACTGTTTAAATTGAATGTGTCAGATATTTGGGTCTATTTACTGCACTAGCTTTCACTGTGAGTCGTTGCTGTTATCAGCGTCTGTCAGTGGAGGTGTAAAATGTTGATTATAGGCTGCTGGGCTTGCTCTTGGTAACAAATTATAGGTTTGTGTTGGGAAAAGAACGAGCAAAGAAATGAATTGGGGAAATAATTGGGGATAAATATTCCTTTTCTGTGAAAATGTTCTGTACACAGTGGTGGAGGTGATGGTTTAGTAGGTAAGCATTTGAGCTAGTGATCAGTTGGGTGTGGTTCAAATCCTAAACAAGTATCACTATCCAGTCCTTAACTAAGCACTAGACTGAAATCACTTTTGTCTCTTGTAGTTGTTGCAGATGTCCAGCTTAGCACATCATGTTATATGTACTCGCTGTTGAGGCAACAACAGTCTCGTCTTCGTCTTTCCAGGCTTTATTTTTCTTCCTAAAGCTTAAAGTTTTCAGATGTAAAGTTTTACGCTTCTCCAAAACATAAACTGGAACTAATTGCAGGTAATTTAGTGTGGAGAGGAAGAAATCGGGCACAAGTTTGTTTTGAAGAATTAGTCAGGCTAATTGCTTGGATTTGTATTTGTCTCTTTAACACATCATACCTAATTTGCATAGTATAGAGAGATGCAGAAATGAGGTATTTTTGTAGAACAACCCAGAGGAGATCACTCTGGTTCCCGAGACAATTAAAACCAACAGGATTTTTCCATCTTGACCAAAAAATGTCACGAGTCAATGCCTCCAGTGGCGAAGAATCCAGACCCAAATGCAGGGATAAGATTTTTTAAAAATGGGATTTTATTAATAAATAACAAAAACTACAGACCAATGGAAACACTGGGGAAAACTAGACAACTGAGAGCAAACCAACAAACACAAAAAAACCAAACAAATGGCAGAAACCAGGAGGCAAAACTAAGTAACTAAAGACAAGGACGAGGCAAAACACAAGCACAAGACAGCAGGTATAAATAGGGAAGGTAATCATTGAAACATAAGGAGCAGGTGTGCAGAGGCGGGGAAAGGGAGGAAGAATTGGGTGGGGCAAGCACATGTGCAAACACAACGTGAACAGAAGTGTTGTATATTTCGTTAACGTTGCTTATTTAACTACATTTCCCAGAATGCACTGTTACATTGTTTCCGGAAGTGTTCCGGGTGAAGTTGATGCATGAGAAATTAAGTAAAGAGAGAAGTCAGGTTAATACTGAGTGTGTGTCATTATATCCTTCATATACCATTCATTTTCCGAAGACACGACAAGAAGCACATAGGATCATAAAGAAACCAGAGGACGGTCTGGCAGGGAACTGTCTAGCAGTCCATAACAAAAAAATGATTCTTTATGATTCTTACACATTTTGTTCATCATGACAATTTTCACAAATGAACTTATGAAGCTTAAATACAATCCATAGAAGTAAAAATACTTTAAATGAACTAAATCAGCTGTGGATAGTGACATTAGTTCTGACGTTGATTCGTTTCTTGTAACAGCATGCCTCCAAGTGTTTTATTCTTTACACAATAATGTTATTTTAATACTTTAATAAAAAAAAAAAATGTTAGGGTTCTCAGTATTTGTATCAGAAATAAACCTTTTTTATGACATGTATGTGCAGGACGTCCTCCAGCTCTGGTCACTGTCACCTCCTTTAACATTAATCCTGCTGCATTTGCAAGCTGCTTTGGATAAAACATTTAGAAATTGAATTCAACTGCTGTATTAAGGTAAAATGTTTTTTATTTTTAGAGCTGAAGACCGACTTTGAAAGAGATACGAGCTTCATAAACGGCTGAAATAACCCAGGATGAAATGATACTGTATCCTGTACTGTAATACTGTAATAACCCACGTTTCCTGTTCAGGCCTCTGAAGACCTGCTGGAGTCAATTAAATATGAAACGAAGTGACAGTGGAACGGAAAGGTAGTGTATAGCGCTCCTTTAATTGGAACGGAACCTCACGTTGGTTCTGTAATGAAAACATATGACAATTTAATGCAGTTAAAAGTGTATTAGGCGTGATGAATCACATGGAAGCGGCAGTCACAGGCAAAGTCGGATGAACTCAACACCACGATCGAGTGAGTTGAGCTTGAGTGGGGTGTGTGTGTGTGTGTGTGTGTGTGTGTGTGTGTGTGTGTGTGTTCTCGTACCTGTCCCTGAAATGATAAGCAGCACATCTTTAATTCATTACAGCAGCACTTCATCAAGATCAGCCTATCTTAAAGTGGGCTGCCTTTTAGACTTATGAGAACATAATGAATAGAAAGTGCATCAGGGCAGACGCCGTAAGGTGGAGCGAGTGATGGAAGAGAGGAACAAACATGAGAGCCCTCCATCTTATACGATTATCACTTTAATGCCAAAGTTAATAGGGTTTACGGTAAGAGTAGGGCCATCTCTATTATTTATTGCCTAAATGAACAACAGGGTCTTTGTTTACTCTATGTACTTTCTTCTTTCCTTTCCTTTCCTTTCCTTTCCTTTCCTTTCCTTTCCTTTTCTTTCCTTTCCTTTCCTTTCCTTTCCTTTCCTTTTCTTAGGAAAGTTTGGAAGAAAGAACAAAGTGGATACAAATATAGAATACAAAATGGATAAAAAGACGCTTTTGTGCAATCATTCATATCAAAACACAGCAGATGACCACAGCCGACTCTTATTTGGTCTCTTATCAGATGATCTCTTGATTTGTTTTCTATATCAGATCAGGTTTATATTACTTCCTTTGTTCTAATACATTATGGTTTCTATAGCAACAGCTGAATCACAGGGACTCCTAAGTGGGTGTTCACAGATTTAAACGGATTTTAAAAATTGTCTAATCATTGGTAATGGTGATGTTTTCCATGAGGACACGTCTGTTTATTTTATTTTATTTTGATTCATTCATTCATTGTCTACCGCTTATCCGATCTATTCTCGGGTCACGGGGAGCCTGTGCCTATCTCAGGCGTCATTGGGCATCAAGGCAGGATACACCCTGGACGGAGTGCCAACCCATTGCAGGGCACACACACACACACTCATTCATTCACTCACGCAATCACACACTACAGACAATTTAGAGATGCCAATCAACCTACCACACACATGTCTTTGGACCGGGGGAGGAAACCGGAGTACCCGGAGGAAACCCCCAAGGCACGAGGAGAACATGCAAACTCCACACACACAGCGGAGGCGGGACTCGAACCCCCAACCCTGGAGGTGTGAGGCAAACGTGCTAACCACTAAGCCACCATGTCCCCCTTTATTTTTTTTTTATTTTTTTTTTATTTATTTATTTATTTTTTTTAATTTATTTATTTTTTTGCTTGCTTGCTTTTGTTTGTTTTTGGAAGTGCTGAGTGAGTTTATGTTTTGTGGTTTCAAGTGAATGCAAAAAACAGGAATTTTAAAGGAGTGAGTTTTAAAGCTTCTATCACAAGTCCTAACTTTTTTTTATGGCCGATCCACAACATTAAATGTACCTAAAAATGGATAAAAAATAAAAAGTATGATTGTTAAAATAAATTTCTCTAATGTCTGTCTTTCTCAGTAGAACAATCAGTCATTATGATTTAATGATGTTCAAGATAAACAAAGCCTTCCTCTTGCTCTCAGAAGAAGTCGTCATAGCAACCATAACATTTTTTTCCCTGTCCAGATTCAAACAAATCTCCACCATCTTGTACTGTCATAACATCCTGACATAAGCCATGCACCTACAAACATCTTTATTTCCAGAACGTACCAGAAGGACTTTAACAACCAGCTCATGTTTTGCTTTGCAACAGAAAGTCAGGAAATTTAATGTGCGTGTTAAAAGAAAGAGGAAAACACTTCAGTCACTTGTGCTCTGCAATTAAACAGTCGATTTCTCCACCGACCCAACCAGCAGGAAATTCTCTATTATGCTCTATTATGTTTAGCCACCTCCGCACATCCTCGAAAATTACCGCACGCTTGTCCCAGTCAGTGACTTGCCACATCTGTTAGCAAGGCATTTACACATGGACCCAGAACAGAAATGGAGGGAAAAGAAAAAAAGAGTTGTCAAGAGTTGTGTCTGATTAAATCATGATGATTGGAGCTGAGTTCATTTTTAGTCTAATTTGATCTACAAGTCTGTAGTCTTAATTTTATTCTGTTTTAAAATTCCAAAATGTCCTTTTTTTGTCTTAAGACTTCATTTCTCTTTCCAGGAAATACTTAATTTGGGAATTTCCATTATTTTCATTAAAACCTTTGTTTGGTTCTCTTTGGGAGTGACAAGATTGGACAGGATTAGGAATGAGTACATCAGAGGGACAGCTCATGTTGGACGTTTGGGGGACAAAGTTAGGGAGGCCAGATTAAGATGATTTGGACATGTTCAGAGGAGGGAGAGTGAGTATATTGGTAGGAGAATGTTGGACATGGAGCTGCCAGGCAGGAGGCAAAGAGGAAGGCCAAAGAGGAGGTATATGGATGGAATTAATGAGGATATGAAGCTAGTGGGTGCAAGTGTTGAGGATGCAGAAGATAGGGATAGGTGGAGAGAGAGGATTCGCTGTGGCGACCCCTGAAGGGAAAAGCCGAAAGAAGAAGAAGAAGATTATTATTATTATTATTATTATTATTACTACTATTATTATTAATGATGATGGCAAGTGGCTCTGATTGCAGATCACAGACCAGAGACAAAATGTTTTGAAATACGTCTAAGTTCCAAAGCTTTTAGTCAATAATAAGTGTTCAAAAAGTGTAGAATTTGCTTAAAATTAAGAAAAATAAGTATGTGGTGACTTTTAACAACACAGGAGACAGATCAGACCGTACTGTAATTTTAGAATTTTATGAAGTCTGCAGTTATAATTTTATTCTGTCCTAAAATTCTAAAATGTCGTTTAGAATTACGACTTAAGACTTAAGACTTTTCTCTCTCCAGGAAATTTTGAATTTGGGAATTTTCATTGTTTTCAGTAAAATCTTTTCCTGTATAACTTTAGATTTTTTTTTCAAGTTTTTTATTATAATTATTATAATATCAGAATCACTATCAGAAATCAGAAAATATTAGATTAAAATTTTAGAAATCCTGTCTTTAAAATGGTTATTAAAACCAACAGCAAAAACTTTTAACATGTGATTGACAGAAGCGATAAAATGTAAAAAAATTTAAATGTATTGTAATATTTAGTGCTTTTTGTGCATATGTAATCTTTTCACTTTCATTTCTATTTAACGTATTTTCAGTTTAAAATAAAGAAAAAACTACTACATAAATAAAGATTATTTTTACTTTGCTCAAAGAAATAGAAACTTTAAATAAATAAATGAAATCAGCCAAAATATTATTATTTTTTGTTTGTTGTTTGGTTGGTTAGTTGGTTGACTGGTTCATGGTTTTTGTTTGTTTGTTTGTTTGTTTGTTTGTTTGGGTTTTTTTTTTTTTGTTTTTTGTTGCAAAAATAAGAACTACAGAGAAGAGTTAAAACATTAAATAATTTTTGTTTTGTTTTGTTTTGTTTTGTTTTTACACCATGAGGCTGTTGCCATATATGGTATTGAGTTGTGCTGTTATAGGAAAATACTCAATGGAGTCATGTGGGGTGGAGTCATGTGACCTGATATGAATTGATGTTACCATTGTATTTTTCCAACAACATCCTCTCATTTCTCTAATACCTCAGCAACATGCTAACAATTATAAAAATTTTAATTCCTAAAAAATTTGCACTGTTGTTTACAGCAGCTTTAAACATTGTTTCCCATTTTTATTCTTTCTTTTTTAGTTAATAATTTTTGCAGCTTATTATGTCCCTAAATAACCACACTCATCTGAACACTCTTATAGCTTTACTGATACTGGAGACTCCTTCCATAAATTCACTATATTGACAATTCTATGCAGTTTTCAATCATTTTTTTTGTTGTTATTGTTTTAGGTGAAGCTCTGATTTGCCATAGCTGCTGTCATAATAAAGTAATTAACACCTTCTGATCAGGTAGTAACAAGAATATAAAAGTGTTGTGGCGTGATTATATCAATTAAATCAAACCGAGAGAAAAAAAAAGGAAGAAAAGTTCATTTTTGTTTAATTATGCAGCAAGACGGAATAATAAAAAAGGGAAGGAAGAAATATGGTGAATATTTGAGGTAACATTGCCAGATTTGGCAACACTCAAGATCCATTCAATCACTGTCTATACCAGAATCAGATCATCATTGACTCTACAAATTGGGATTTATTGTGTGTCATCGTCAGGTCACTCGGTTTCACAATAAGGGTCTATAGACGCCACGGAAATATGTTTCTCCCAATGATGTAAGAAGGCCAAGAGAGATGAAAATTGCCTGGAGAGTGTGTGTAAGGTGTGTGTTATTTGTTTTCCAGGTCTAATAGATTTGTTTACGTTTCTGTCATCTGCTAATGATGTAACAGGGACATTATTATTATTATTATTATTATTATTATTATTATTATTATAAATTTTCTGAAATACATCTAAGTTCTAAAACTCAGTGTAGAATTTGTTAAAAATGAAGAAAAATTCATATGCTGTGAGTTTTAATAACACAGGAAACAGATCCACTCAGACCTTACCGTAAACATCAGACGCTGGGCGGTGCTAGCATAAGCGTACAGAAAGAAAAGACGTTTGTGAATGTCTCCTCTCTTCATGCTAATGGATCTCATCTCCTTATCCAAAGCCATCTCTTCTTCCTCCAGCTGTAATGAACTCCTCCACCATTTTATCCCTCTCTCCGAGCAGACCGGCTCATGTTTCTGTGTCTGAACTTTATATTTAGAACAATACTTCTTTTTTTTTTATTAGAGAGTTCAATACAGCAAAACAACACACACACACACACACAGACACACACACACACACACACACACACAAAAGCAAATTTGTCTAATATTTCTTATAATGAGATTATTGTGAGTCAGATATAAGATATAAGGTAATATATGTAAGATCTGATGCATAAGATAAAATTAAATATACACATTAAATGTATTGTGTTTTTACTCATTTCAAGCATTAAAAGCTTTTTTTTTATTCTACAGGCAGATTGCTTCTGTGTATTTGTAGAAATAAAACAGTTGTTTTAAGCTTGAAAATAGTAAAGAATAAAATATAAAATGTAAAAAATTAAATAACTAAAATGAATTCTAAAAATAAAATGCATGTATTACAGAAATGAAAATGTGAAACATCTAAAGAAATAATAACATAAAAAAAATTAATAAATAGATAAACAAATAAAGAAACAAACAAACAAATTAATTAATTAACTGATTGCTTGCGTGATTGATTGATGAATTAATTAATACAATTAATCAAATTCAGGTGAATAAAATTTTCTTTGCATTGTCGTAAAGCAACTTTACAGGAATATGAAAATTGTTCATAAAAATGAAAAGTTTATTGTTTAAATTTATACATATTTTTATGAATTATTTCAGAAGCACAGTTGCTATATAACCATGTTACTGTCCAAAAAATAAGAAAAAAACTACATCCAAATTTTAAAGAGCGTTTTGAAATAGGTTTAAAAATCATTGTTTTTAATAGTTCAACCCACTTTAAAGTATGTTGAAAACTTTTTAATCAATTAAAAAAACATTTATAAATAAATAGAAACTTAAAAAGTGGAAAGAGAAAACCATCGGTTCTGTCCTGTGTGCTCATCATCTTCTCACACGAACAAAACTGAGTATGTATTAATTATCTGTGTAACACTGTATGTGGCAATTAATTACCTTGTACCTGCCAAAACCAGTACAGGCTCTACATGTTTCATATGGAAAATTAAATCCACACAACAACTCATGGCTAAGAGATTTTGTGGGAATCAAGTTAAATTGGATGCATTTCACTGTAAATTGTGAGACAGAATATTTCTATGGACTTCTCATTTCATTCTGCTGCAACATCCTGAGCTCCATCATCAATTCAATTCAATTCGATACAATTTATTTTTATATAGCGCTCTTTATTATGGACATTGTCTCAAAGCAGCTTTACAGAAATATAGAAACATAGAAAAAATGATATAGTTTAAAGTTAACTTACTATTTATCCCTAATGAGCAAGCCTGAGGTGAGGGTGGTGAGGAAAAACTCCCTGAGGAGTTTTTGATGATAAATGAGAACCAGGCTCAGAAGGGAACCTTCTTTCTTTCTACAGCAGCTTTTAGTTATGAAGAATTGTGCAACATCATCAGTAAAGATTAGTGAGAATGTTCCCGAAGCAGCCGTGCAAACCCAAGCCATGACACTACCACCACCGTGCTTCACTCAGATGTGATCACTTGTATATTTTGGATCATGAGCAGATCCTTTCTACAAACCCGATTCCAAAAAAGTTGGGACACTGTACAAATTGTGAATAAAAACAGAATGCAATGATGTGGAAGTTTCAAATTTCAATATTTTATTCAGAATACAACATATATGACATATCAAATGTTTAAACTGAGAAAATGGATCATTTTAAGGGAAAAATAAATTGATTTTAAATTTCATGGCATCAACACATCTCAAAAAAGTTGGGACAAGGCCATGTTCACCACTGTGTGGCATCCCCTCTTCTTTTTATAACAGTCTGCAAACGTCTGGGGACTGAGGAGACAAGTTTCTCAAGTTTAGGAATAGGAATGTTGTCCCATTCTTGTCTAATACAGGCTTCTAGTTGCTCAACTGTCTTAGGTCTTCTTTGTCGCATCTTCCTCTTTATGATGCACCAAATGTTTTCTATGGGTGAAAGATCTGGACTGCAGGCTGGCCATTTCAGTACCCGGATCCTTCTTCTACGCAGCCGTGATGTTGTAATTGATGCAGTATGTGGTCTGGCATTGTCATGTTGGAAAATGCAAGGTCTTCCCTGAAAGAGACGATGTCTGGATGGGAGCATATGTTGTTGTAGAACTTGGATATACCTCTCAGCATTGATGGTGCCTTTCCAGATGTGTAAGCTGCCCATGCCACACACACTCATGCAACCCCATACTATCAGAGATGCAGGCTTCTAAACTGAGCGCTGATAACAACTCGGGTTGTCCTTGTCCTCTTTAGTCCGGATGACATGGCGTCCCAGTTTTCCAAAAAGAACTTTTTTGATTCGTCTGACCACAGAACAGTTTTCCACTTTGCCACAGTCCATTTTAAATGAGCCTTGGCCCAGAGAAAACGCCTGCGCTTCTGGATCATGTTTAGATATGGCTTCTTTTTTGACCTATAGAGTTTTAGCCGGCGACGGCGAATGGCACGGTGGATTGTGTTCACCGACAATGTTTTCTGGAAGTATTCCTGAGCCCATGTTGTGATTTCCATTACAGTAGCATTCCTATATGTGATGCAGTGCCGTCTAAGGGCCCGAAGATCACGGGCATCCAGTATGGTTTTCCGGCCTTGACCCTTACGCACAGAGATTGTTCCAGATTCTCTGAATCTTTGGATGATATTATGCACTGTAGATGATGATAACTTCAAACTCTTTGCAATTTTTCTCTGAGAAACTCCTTTCTGATATTGCTCCACTATTTTTCGCCGCAGCATTGGGGGAATTGGTGATCCTCTGCCCATCTTGACTTCTGAGAGACACTGCCACTCTGAGAGCCTCTTTTTATACCCAATCATGTTGCCAACTGACCTAATAAGTTGCAAATTGGTCCTCCAGCTGTTCCTTATATGTACATTTAACTTTTCCGGCCTCGTATTGCTACCTGTCCCAACTTTTTTGGAATGTGTAGCTCTCATGAAATCCAAAAAGAGCCAATATTTGGCATGACATTTCACAATGTCTCACTTTCAACATTTGATATGTTATCTATATCCTGTTGTGAATAAAATAGAAGTTTATGAGATTTGTAAATTATTGCATTCCTTTTTTATCCACAATTTGTACAGCGTCCCAACTTTTTTGGAATCAGGTTTGTATCTAAATTTTGGCCTTCCCATCACTTTGGTAGAGACAAATCTTGGTTCTGGAGCCTTACTGCCACAAGTAATAATATACAACCAGTGCAAAGAGATGCAAAGTCGTATGTGTCATCATATGAGGAAAAACATATGAAGATGTCATGCCCTCAATGTGCATGTGTAATATATCAAGCCATCCCTGGTGACATCAATAAAAGTGCAAATGTAAAAATAAATAAATAAATAAATAAATGGATAAATAAATAAAATGTATTTAAATATAAAATAAAATTAATTACTTAATTTAAATATTTATTAATTTATTTAAATATATATTTTACAAAAACCCCGAAAATATATTCTGAGAAAATCCAAAAATAAGGAAAAAATAAACGTATTGTAAAGAAAAATAACACACATGCAAATCCATAAATGAAAAATATTTGTGAAAATTAATACGTCAAGATTTACAAACAAAAAATGCATGCATTCCCGTTCAGGGTTCAAACATTCAGCTGCTCAGGAACGTCATAACACAAACCTATAGAATACTTAAATTCAATTCAATTTTATTTGAGTTGTTGCACAGCTGCTTTACAGGAATATAAAAAGTCTGAATAAAAATATTTCTTATTTATTCATATATATCCTTTTAATGAATTATTTTAGTTGTACAGTTGCTGCATAATCATGCCACTCTCAAAAAAAAAAAGACACGAATCCAAGCTAGTAGGTAAAAAATTCACATCACTCCATATTTTTGATAAGTGAGAAACCGCAAGTGTAGGTTTATGTAGTGCCTGAGGGTGAAGGCAGAGCACACGGTGTCTCTTTAACTGCTAGTGGGAATTGCTCATTAATCATTCATAAGCTGGTTGATTGAGGTCAGAGCTGTGTGGCTTTTCCTTCCACTGTGAGCTGCTGTTGATTTATATATTATTACCCAACCCTGTAAGATGGACTCCTATGTACGAGAGGCTTTCTGCAGCATCTAGTTAAATCTTCGGATTAAATGCTGTTCTTTTCACGTATGCTGATTTCTATCAGTTTTCTCCACGCTGCAAAAAACATTCAAGCTCAGCAGTTTTTACTGCACCAATCTGGGATGCAAGAGAAAAGCAATTAAGTGACAGGCAGCTGAGCAAAAGATGGATGACACAGAGATCACCGCAACATGGGCCAATAAAAGATGTTCGTCTCGAGAGAGAGTCAGCATTTCTTTTGGAGGGTTGATTGAAAATGAGCGAAAAATCATGTGTGTGTAATGCTAATGAATATATTCGAGGTATTTTTAACTGAAAAATACAGAGTACAATTTATGCTAATAGACATAATGTGATTTATTACAGCTTAAAGTCATTTCCTGCTCAAAAGTGCACCACTAAAAGGCAAGTATTATAACACCTCACTAGTAACATCTCGATTCTGTTGGTCAGAAGTGTTTATTAATTTTCTATAATAGCTGTAAATCATGGGTTTAGTCACAGTATATTAGTACTCTAAATCGGAAACATTAGTATGTTACCATAGTAATAACCGACACACAGGCAGATTGGACCACATGTTAATATATACAGTGGGGCAAAAAAGTATTTAGTCAGCCACCAATTGTGCAAGTTCTCCCACTTAAAAAGATGAGAGAGGCCTGTAATTTTCATCATAGGTACACTTCAACTATGAGAGACAGAATGAGAAAAAAAAAATCCAGAAAATCACATTGTCTGATTTTTAAAGAATTTATTTGCAAATTATGGTGGAAAATAAGTATTTGGTCACCTAAAAAAAGCAAGTTTTCTGGCTCTCACAGACCTGTAACTTCTTCTTTAAGAGGCTCCTCTGTCTTCCACTCGTTACCTGTATTAATGGCACCTGTTTGAACTCGTTATCAGTATAAAAGACACCTGTCCACAACCTCAAACAGTCAGACTCCACTGTACTATATTGCCAAAAGTTTTGGGACACCCTTACAAATCATTGAATTTAGGGGTTGGGCTCGGCCCCTTAGTTTCAGTGAAAGGAACTCTTAATGCTTCAGCATACCAAGACATTTTGGACAATTTCGTGGTAAAAGGTTCATAAAGATATGGATGAGCGAGTTTAGTGTGGAGGAACTTCACAGAGTCCTGACCTCAACCCGATAGAACATCTTTGGAATGTATTATCCTATTTGGACCTTGCTTTGTGCACTGGTGTACAGTCATGTTGGAACAGGAAGGGGTCATCCCCAAACTGTTCCCACAAAGTTGGGAGCATGAAATTTCCAAAATGTCTTGGTATGCTGAAGCATTAAGAGTTCCTTTCACTGGAACTAAGGGGCCGAGCTCAACCCCTGAAAAACAACACCTGAACTCAGTGATTCTGAGAGGTGTCCCAAAACTTTTGGCAATATAGTGTACCTATTCAAAATGTGTGACTGTTGATAGGGTTTTAGAATATGAGATGATTTGACTTAAACGTTTAAGGAAGGAGTCTTCAGTGTTAGTGTTTTGTTCCAATCAGATGTAAGATTTCAGGATAGATTAATCTGTTAATAGAGTTTCTGTAACATCTGTAACAGTTTTTTTGTTTGTTTGCTTGTTTAATTAGATATATAAAAAAGGCGATGATGTGAAGGAACTACTGTTTACAGCTGCGATAACGTAAGAAAATTTTTTAGATTATTAACCACGTTATCTCTGTCTAAACAGAGAAAAAGTATGTCTCATTCTTTAATAATCCTAATCGTCCTGTGGTATTTGAGAAACAAAGCACTTTTGTTGTGGGTTTATTCTCAATTTATTCCACTGCACACACAAAATATCATGCGTCTTTTGGGATCTTCATCAAATCAGACCCATGTCCTTTTCCCCTCTCTCTGGACTTCCTTGAAAACGATCCGTGTGTTTGATCAGCAGAGGCTTACATTTTAATGCAATCTCAGACATTTGCCAAAGTAAAGACCTTCTCAAAAGAGCGTCTGTCTCGCCAGATCTCTTCCCGAACCATCAGACGTAATAATAATATGGCGAATATAACGGCTGCCATTTGTGCACTTCTCAGGCAACATATACCTGTGTGCCTTTTTTTTCTTTAACAGAGGCACATCCACATCTACATCCACGGAGCACTTAAGGGAATTACTGGAGAGCATCCGTTCCCTCATCATGGGAAAGCACTGCTTATATCATTAAAAGAGCATCAATTAAAAGAGAACCTTAACTTCCCATTGAGCCACAGCAAAGTGCACTTACTGATAGCAATGATAACTTTATATATTTTGAGATTATATTATTCAACATAGAAAGCAACATAGCTTTTTAAAGGAGGTTTTATTGAGGTAAAATGAGGCACAAGAGCATGTAGAGATCAAAGCTAATATGCATGGAGTGTCCTTTTCTCTTCCTGTGAATGATATGTTGTGTGTGTGTGTGTGTGTGTGTGTGTGTGTGTGTGTGTGTTGTGGTTAAGAAGCTTAATTGGCATGTGTGTAGGTCCCTCATTATGAAGCGCAGCAGGGAAAGCCTACTCGTAACCCCTTTGTGACATACAAATCTGACTGATTAACAGAGCTAATAGATTTTGCTATGGCCTGACTGTCAGATGGCATGTCCACACCCTCTTAATTACATAACACAGCGGGTGTGTATACATACACACACACACACACACACACACACACACACACACACACACACACACACACACACACACACACAAGATGTATTCAAATGCATCTATTTAGCTTGAGACACTCCACACTCTTCCACACATTCACTGTTGTCTAACTATCATAGCACAAGACAACATCTTTCTTTCTTTATGTCCATTAGCTATAATGTGCTTTTGAGGTTTGTCTCTTTTCCCCTCGCTCCTTTCTTTCACTTCACTTAGACATTTTCTTAGAAAACATTCTTTCCCTGTACATCAAGACATCCACTTTAATGCACAGAATACATTTTGTAACCTGTCCACGGGAAGGAATGACTGCGAGCCAGGCCAATACTGTGACATCTGCCTTTACATGCACATGAATGTAATATGGAGTTGTCCCGCCCTTTGCAGCTATAACAGCTTCAACTCTTCTGGGAAGGCTTTCCACAAGGTTTAGGAGTGTGTTTATGGGAATTTTTTGACTACTCCTCTAGAAGCGCATTTGTGAGGTCAGGCACTGATGTTGGACGAGAAGGCCTGGCTCACAGTCTCCGCTCTAATTCATCCCAAAGGTGTTCTATGGGGTTGAGGTCAGGACTCTGTGCAGGCCAGTGAAGTTCCTCCACACCAAACTCGCTCATCCATGTCTTTATGGAGCTTGCTTTGTGCACTGGTGTGCAGTCATGTTGGAACAGGAAGGGGTCATCCCCAAACTGTTCCCACTAAGCTGGGAGCATGTAATTATCCAAAATATCTTGGTATGCTGAAACATTGAGTTCCTTTCACTGGAGCTAAGGGGCCGAGCCCAACCCCTGAAAAACAACACCTGAATTCAATGATTTGGAGGGGTGTCCCAAAACTTTTGGCAATGTACTGTATTATAAAATGTTCATGACTCAACAATTAATTTTGCTCAACAATTTAACATCTTTCATTCCTTACTTTGTGTCTATATTCATTCATTCATTCATTCATTGTCTTCTGCTTATTCGATCTATTCTCGGGTCACAGGGAGCCTGTGCCTATCTCAGGCATCATTGGGCATCAAGGCAGGATACACCCTGGCCGGAATGCCAACCCATCACAGGGCACACACACACACTCTCATAATCACACTCTTTAGAGATGCCAATCAACCTACAATGCATGTCTTTGGACCGGGGGAGGAAACCCCCGAGGAACGGGGAGAACATGCAAACTCCACGCACACGTTGGAGGCAAAGTGCACCCCCCAACCCTGGAGGCGTGAGGCAAACGTGCTAACCACTAAGCCACCATGCCCCGCTTGTGTCTATATTAAGACTAAATAACAAATTTAAGGGTTATAATATTCCGAGGTCCAGAACTAAGCTCATGTATGTCCTTAAGTGGATTTGTCATTATTTCTTATGCAAATGACCTGTGTGTATTTGTGTATCGATGTCTCTATGGTTGTCAGGTTGTTTTTATGAGTACAAGCATCTGAGACATCTCTTTTTATATTATTATTATTATTATTATTATTATTATTATTATTATCATCATCATCGTCTAGACCACCACCTTTAAACGCAAACTCTGGTCTTTCTGCTTGAAAACATGAAGGATAGAAAATGCTGACTGAAGAAGGGAATATATTATACAATAAAAGCAATTAAACAAAGAACAATAAATCAGAGTAATTCAATGATGAGAAGATAGGAAGCATTGAAATAAACATCATACAGGAGTCTTATACTGTATGTTGCTGTATTATGTGTATTTATCAACTTACAAACTGTAATTCGGTTACAATTGACAATATGGCTTCCTCACTCAATATTTAGCAGCCTTGCTCAAGGGCCCAGTAGTGCCAGATTGGTAGTGCTGGGGCTTGAACACCAACCTTCTGTTCAACAGCCCAGAGCCTTAACCACTTGAGCTACCACCACCCACAATATCACATCAGATAAGAAAACTGTGTGATTGAGACATGCCTCTATTTACAAGAAACTCCACCCTATATGCATAACTTTCTGATTAGTTCTCTAGCATGTAGTGATCATGTGAGGTCTGAAGTCATAAATCCTCAGCATTAAATTAACAAATTTCTTATATATGTAATAATTTTGTCAATATACCTGATACTGTCACAGAACTGGTGATGTGAGGAGACGGAAGCACGCTGGTCGTGCCAGTGTAGAAATATCAGACCCAACACGGAGTTAGACGGCGGACAGGGGTTTTATTAAATAAAAGAACATGCAGCACACAGACGTAACACAAAAACAATGACTAGCAAACTAAAGGAGACAGACGGCCACTATAAATAAGACACATAATCATAGACACATTAGGAACAGGTGAACAAAGGCGGAGACACATTAGGAAGGCGTGGCTAGACAAACACATGGCTAAATAAACAAAACCCCTGCTGAAGGCCCCCTAGTGGTCCATCGGGGGCACTTGCCCCCGTAACAGATACAGTATAACTGATGTTTTTTTCTGCACAATATTTACTGGTGACTCAAGTGTTTAAGGCTCTGGGTTGTTCATCGGAGGATTGGGGTTCAAGCCCCAGCACCACCAAGATCCAATATTGGGCAATTGATCAAGGCCCTTAACCCCTCCTGCTCCAGATGTGCTGTATCATAGCTGCCCCTGTGCTCTGACCCCAACTTCCTCAGCTGTGATATGCAAGGAAAAGAATTCCACTGTGCTGCAATGTATGTGTGGTGATACTGAAGTCTTCATTCCCTCAATTCTTCTTCTTCTAAATGACATTCTTCTCTTCAGTATGCCTGCAGAAGGCTCTCGATTTCTAAGAGAACTGACTATGACTGGCCTGAAGCCTCGCCAGGCGTGCAAAGTGCAGCGAGAGAATATTCAGTTCAAAAAATTGTCCGGTTCACTGATTATTTTATCATCCCCGTGCCCCGTGTTTTAGTGTACAGTATTCACTGACCTTATTGGCTTTCCTTCAGGGAGTTGGAGACCTCTCTACTCCATTAAAGAGCAGAAGTGTTGGCTGTATAGGCTGGCTTGTACAAGTCATTAGCTGTGTCTTGTAGTGCTGGTGCATTAGTGCGCTTGGGTGATGCCAGTGGTGTTTGTTGTGTGCAGGGAATGGTCCGGGAACTCCATCCCACCTCCCCGGGCTATGTCCATTAGTTATAATGTGCTGTTGAGGTTTGCCTCTTTTCCTCTCGCTCCTGTTTTTCTCTTCACTTAGAATTTTTCGTAGAAAACATTCCTTCCTAAAGACAAGTTACAGAATCTATTCTGTGCATCAAAACATTCACCATGATGTATAGAATAAATTCTGTAACTTGTTTTCTAAAAAAAATGATAATTAAAATTAGTTGATAAGTTAAAAAATAAAATAAAATATTGAAGACATCTTGTTACTTTGTTAATGTTTTATTACTTTGTTATATATATATATATATATATATATATATATATATATATATATATATATATATATATATATATTTTTTTTTTTTTTTTTTTTTTTTTTTTTTTTTTTTAATAAACATTTCTGCCCTGATTATTGGGAACATACATGTAGATCCATTTTTTTGTTTAAAATTTTTTAAATTAATTTATTTGTTCATTTTAATTTTATTATTATTATTATTATTATTATTATTATTATTATTATTATTATTATTATCAACACTACTTGTACTACTACTAGTAATAATAATAATAATGAAAATAGTAATAATTTTAAGGAGTTAAATTTCTTATTTGTATTCATAGGTCTGATGTATTCCCCTAAAATTTCTTTTATTCCCAAAATAAGAATTATTACTTTTACCTGCGAAATGATTTCTAAAATGCATTAACAGAATTGGGTCTATGCATGAAAATGCCTGTGTCACATATGGCACCATATTGCCACTGGACTCCCTGATAAGAGCTAAACAGAACAGAAAAAAAGGAGACAGGAAAGTCCCCGCAGCAAGCAAGAAGAAAGCACAGATAAAAAAGGGAAAAGGGGGAAGGGTGCGAGCAGACGCACAAGGTGATGAGAGCACTATTCCACATCCGCCTGCCGATCGAAACGAAAAGCATCCCGAGTGGAAGAGGCAATCTTGTGCTGTAAATGATTCAGCTCTCTTCAGCGCTCTGTTTTCTTGGTTTCATAATCGCCTTGCCTTGCATTATGCATCATCCATGTCTATTTTCTGCCTTCCGCTGCTTCAGAGCTGAAAGGTTTCGGCAGTATCAATGACCCAGGCTAGATTGGACACTGTTTCTGAGTTCAGTAATTAGTGCATTTTATGCCCGAGGCTGCAGAGAATGCTGGGACATCTGGCAGCAAGAGAGAGAGAGAGAAAGAGAAAGATACACACACACACCACACACACACACTTAAGCCCTTGAGGGTGTAGAATCAGTGTTAGTCCACCTCCCAGCCTCAGCTGGTCCTGAGGCGCTGAGGATGAGCAGCCAGCTGGGAGAATGACAGAACGAGCACCAGAGGCAAGAGTCAAGCCCTGTGTTTATCTCTCATCATCATATTACACTGCACTTACTGTACAGAGAAGTTTGTCCTCCAACAGCAAATATGATATCATTTGCATGGAAGTCTAGACTTATTTATTTATACTGTGATCACTGTGTTATGCATCTGGTTTGAATAAAAAAGACTATGTTGATAAATGTACTTATTTAAATAGCATGTATCCTTGAATCCTTGCTACTTCATTCATTTATATAATGCAAAGCATAACATTATACAGATACAGGATTCAGATTATGGTCACATTGAGGTTAATGAAATAAGCACTCTTTACAACCATGGTAAGCAAAAAAAGTATCTCAAAATGCTCATTTGGTCAGCATGCTCATTTGGTCAGCTCTGCTCCCTACTGATAGGGAAAGAGTTATAGAGTTTGATGACCGCTGGCAAGAAAGACTTCCTGTGGCGTTATGTGGTTGTCTTCGGTGGTCTCAGTCTATGATTATTATTGTATTTACTGCACCATATAACAACTAATATGTATAACATAACAGTTAAAAGAGAAATAAAGTAATGTCATGGTCAAGAATATTACTACTATAACATAAGTAAAACTGCTGTATGGGTAAATATGTAACATAAACCATCCACACACACACACACACACACACACACACACACACACACACACACATTATGCTGTGTTCCTTAATAAATTTTAAAATTCCGACTTTCTGTTTTTGAATACAAATGACATCTTAAAGATCTCCGAGAGCTCTCATTCTCCTCGGATCTTAGATTTTATTATATAGCATAATATGAGTAGTGACAGGTGAAATTAATAACACTGATTATCTCCTCCTCATGGCACCTGTTAGTGGGTGGGATATATTACTGAACAATATATATTAGTGAACATTTTGTCCTCAAAGTTGATGTGTTAGAAGCAGGAAAAAATTGTGATGGCTAGAAAACTGGATCAGAGCGTCTCCAAAACTGCAGCTCTTGTGGGGTGTTCCCGGTCTGCAGTGGTCAGTATCTGTCAAAGGTGGTCCAAGGAAGGAACAGTGGTGAACCGGTGACAGGGTCATGGGCGGCCAAGGCTCATTGATGCATGTGGGGAGCGAAGGCTGGCCCGTATTCAATAGACGAGCTACTGTTGCTCAGATTGCTGAAGAAGTTAATGCTGGTTCTGATAGAAAGGTGTCAGAATACACAGTGCATGACGGGTCAGGGCTGTTTTGGCAGAAAATGGTGGACCAACAAAATATATATGGAAGGTGGTCATAATGTTATGCCTGATCGATGTACTCTACAGTATGAGTGTAAAGAAAATGAGACCTGGAGTTGTTTTAGCAGTTCACCAACAGGGGGCGCTAGTGTACAACACACAGGCGAACAGGGAACCGTCTGATTCAGGTGTGTTTTTGTTGGAGTGCAGGTTATTAAACAGTGTAAATGTAACCAGAAGTGAAGAAAAGAAGTCGATTATGTACTTTAAATAAGTTTTAAAGGTCTCCCAGGGAGAAGTGGGTTTAAGGAATTCTTAAAAAATTACAAATAATCCTTCTACTTATAGCATTATATATATATATATATATATATATATATATATATATATATATATATATATATATATATATATATATATATATATATACACGTTTCACATTTTTATTGCTCAGTAAACAAACATACATTGTGTTCACGATTTATTTTTGTATAAAAAGTTTGTGTCTTTTTTTATAAACGTTTAGACTGCAAAAGATAAATTTGATATAAATATGTACAGAATAAAGGTAAACCAACGTCAGAGATATTAAAAAATACAATCACAGCATGTACAGGTGGTGGGTTTGGTTTCACACAACAACAGCAGTATGTTTATCATATATAAGCTTATTCATTGCTGGCAGTGGTTTCAGCTTTTATAGATCAGTTTAATCCGAGTCTGGCGAAGCAGGACCTCTGTCATCCGATCTGGGATCATCTGGGATCATCTGATCTGGGATCATTTTCTACTGCGACTTTCCTGTAAGGATTAGAAATGGTAGCGTTTGTTAGAATAAATGTGAAGGGTTATAACAACATTTTCGTTTTTATGAGGATATGCACATTAAAAAATATAAACAAACAAACAAACAAACAAGCAAATAAATAAATAGAAAGTAAAAAAAGCATACGTTTGGATGATTTTTTGGATTTTTTGTTCAGTTTATCGATCAACTTCTTAACCCAGTTGTTTTTTCTTGCAGGAGGTGCACACAGTTGCCTGCCTTTCTTCGTGACAAACCTGTAGAAAAAATAAATAAATTCATTCATTAAAAATATTAGGAGTATAAAAATCCTACATACCAGTTTCAGAAAATTGCAAAGAAAAAAACAGCAAATAGATGAGTCTCGAACATTATAGACAGAGATGTGTGTGTTTGAGTCCATTTTTTATATCAGTGATGATTTCTGATTTTATTTTATTTTATTTTATTTTATTTTATTTTATTTTATTTTATTTTATTTTATTTTTATTTTCATGTGTAAAGTCTCCAGCATCAACACTAGAGATAACACACTGCTATACCATAAAAGCTTGATGTAACTATAAACGGATAAAAAGTATGATGTGATATTCTTAATAACTGAAATCTAGGAAATTGTGCTAAATGATAAACACTTACACTGTGGCCAGCAGTCTGCAGCCCATCTCTTTAGTCTGGACGTAGTAGGACTGCACCAGATTTCCTGGGATTTTTTTATCCACAGTGTTCAAACAGCAATCCGGTGCTGCATCGGTGGCTGTGGAAGGCAAAGTCTATGTTAAATGGTGACATATTACATCCAAGTTTAGCATTTAACAGACAGGCATACAGACAGACAGCCAGAGAGAGAGAGAGAGAGAGAGAGAGAGAGAGAGAGAGATAGACAGACAGGCAGGCAGGCAGGCATACAGACAGACAGCCAGACAGCCAGATAGATAGATAGATAGATAGATAAATAGATAGATAGATAGATAGATAGATAGATAGATAGATAGATAGATAGATAGATAGATAGATAGATAGATAGATAGATAGATAGATAGATAGATAGATAGATAGATAGCATTATTGGCTGTTTTTTTTACATTTTAGTTCATTGTCAAACAATTTTTTTTAAAGAAAATTTGCATTTTTAAGCAAAAATCTCTAATAAACAACTTATTTTTTTTTAAATAATCTAGAATAATAAAACTGTCTCACCTCCTGCATAGTTCCAGCAGATGAAGAACAAAGCAAGCAGCAGGAGTGCAGCTGCCTGCACCGTCACACTGTTTCTCACCATCCTGACTGTACTTGTGTATGCGGGGGGGTGTGTGTGTGTGTGTGTGTGTGTGTGTGTGTGTGTGTGTGTGTGTGTGTGTGTGTCTGTGTGTGTAAGTGAGCGTGTGAGTAAGTGTGAGTGAGTGTGTGCTCCAGACTACACGGAGCACGAGCTCTATATATACCCCTGTAACATCTCTTTCACTTTCACTTCTCACGGGTTGCCTGTAAAAAGCGTTTAAAAGGGAGAAGTCAAGCCTGCCAAATGGCCCATTCATCAAACACAACGGCGAGCTGCTCACCCTATTGTGTAACATTCTTATGTAACATCCACATGGGGAAAGTGTCTTGGCATGATGATGAAGTGTCTTACCGTAAGTGCCCTGTGGTTGGCAAAAAAAGTTAGGGTTTAAATGTGATCAGGACTATTATCATGTCCTAATCACACCCCACTATAAAGGCACTTATTGTGGATTAATGGTGTTATTTTCACCTTTTAGCTGTCATAGTGGTCTGTAATTTGGTTCACATTAATCAGTGCTGCACTGCTGAGTGATGTTTGGGTGTTAAATCAGGCTGACACTGGAAAAAAAAGTCAGCAATTTTCTCTAACACTTTATTTAGTTAAGACAAGACAACTTTTTATCCAGTTATATTTACATTTAATATTGTGCAAAGTTGTGGCTTAGTGGTTAGCCTCGCAATACCATGACTGGGGGTTTGATTCCCACCACTGGATTTCCTCCACCACTCCAAAGACATGCGCTGTGGGCTGACTGGTGTCTCAACCGTCCAAGTGTCCCAAGTCCCCCAGGATTGACTACCTTCATATTCCCTACAGCCATGTGTAGGTAAAGCAATACCATAAATGCATGGATGGATGAGGGATAATTGAGCAATGCCCCTTGAAACAAGTTATAGCACTATAGACTTGTTTCCTCATTTTCTCATGAAGCTAATAAGGGAGAAAAAAGTGCAGCTTCTCATGAAACAGAAACCAGAAGCCCTTCTGAAGAATTTCCTGTGATAGGAAAGTCTTTGACTGTTAGCTTTGACTGTTACAAAGTGCTAACAGTGAAGACTTCCTTCACAGAAACTATTATTATTAATATTACTATAGAAGAAGCCTTTATTTGTCACGTATATATTACAACACAGTGAATTTCTTTCTTTGCATATGGTTGGGGTCAGAGCACAGGGTCAGCCATGATACAGCCCCCTGGAGCAGTAAGGGTTAAGGGCCTTGCTGAGGGGCCCAACAGTGGCAGCTTGGCAGTGTTAGGGCTTGAACCGTGATCCTTCAATCAACAACCAAGAGCCTTCACCATTATTATTATTATTATTATTATTAGTAGTAGTAGTAGTAGTAGTAGTAGTAGTAGTAGTAGTAGCAATATTTATTATTATTTTTATGTCATGGTTTCAGTTGAAAGGAACAGCATAAGTTTAAAAACTGAAGAATATTACTTTTTTATATTTAAAAAAACAAAAAACAAAAACAGATAGTAAATGCCACACCGCATAACGTCACAATGTCTGTTTCACTGCAAAGATGGCCGCCACAGACTCCGACTCCCGGCACTCCCACTCTCACAGTCAGCGTCCTTCTAATTATGTTTAATTACATTTTTTTCCCACAATTGCAAAATATGCACTCTGTTCCTTTGTGATCATAATGATACTAAGCCTCTAAATCTCTGCTCTGACGTTATGATTTGCCTGAAGATTTTGGATTGTTCGCTTTTCCCGTTCACACTTGTTCCTAATTTTCTGACTTTATGTTATTAAATGCCTTGGATTCGCATCCAAGCTTTCAGCATCTGCCTTGTGACAGTAAAATGGTTAAGGTTCTAGGATTAATAGTCAGAAAGATATATATATATATATATATATATATATATATATATATATATATATATATATATATCTTAAATGACTAACTAGTCAGTGAAAATCCAATAATATAGTAAAGTACAGTAACTCCATTGAGCACAGGTTGTCGTTTGATATACCCAAATTGATAATATACAACATGATACACAATTAATAAGAGAGTGCTTCATGTTCTCTTGAGTCTTTAGTCCTACGCAGCCATTTAAACCAAAACGAAACACATTTTTCACCTTGAATGATCCTTCTATTAATTTCTCATTATGCTGTACAAAGACACTCTGGAGTGCTGTAAACATACAGCGAAGTAGGTTATGAGTTAATAACGAACTATATCACACATACCACGAGTTTTATTCCACTGGGAAAACCCCGGGGAAAGGACCGCAGATTAATATTTAACTGGAGTTACACAGTGGCTTTTTGAGTTAATCTAGTACTTTTCTTGATGATATCTTGAGTGTGTGTGTGTGTGTGGTTTCTCACCAGGCTTAACTCCAGTTTCTACTTGCAGAACGATAAGAGAATACACAATAAATTACAAAGTATATGTGAACATTTTGTTCAAAATCACCTCAAGTGTAGCTGGTCAGCCAAAACTGCTCTGGAGACTTGAGTTGTGGTTGTTTGGGGGTGGGGTTAAACATCAAATATTCAGAATGATTACAACCCCACCCCACCCCACAATATTTATTAAATTTTTATCCTAGGATTCATCCTGCGCAATGGCAGGGTCCACTGTTTTTTAGCAAATCCTTTGATCCACATGATTTGGCACAGGTTTTACACAACCCTCCCATTTTTATCTGGGCTTGAAACTGAGAGTTAACTCTTCAGTGGCTGGGTTGGCACCCTGACCGGGAATTGAACCCAGGCCACGGCAAAGAGAGCGCTGGACCACCAAGAGGCCACAATATTTATCTCATAATCAACTAAAACATATGTAGCTGTACAGTATTTTGTAACATCACTGGTGTTCTGAAAAGATTGCAAGTTTGTCATAACAAATCTGATAAAAATATTAAAAGCCCTAAAACCCCCTGCCCCTATCTGTTGCACAAATTGGTATTGCTCGACTATTGCCTCACAACACAGTGTTTGATTATTGCTTGATAGCAGATCACAGGCAGCAGAAGCACTAACCAGCAGGTCAGAGAGGGAGAGTAAGAAAAAAAATAAATAATCAATTATATATATATATATATATATATATATATATATATATATATATATATATATATATATAATGAAGCCTGAGGTGTGAGGCAAACGTGCTAACCACCAAGCCACCATGCCCCCCAATATATATATATATATATATATATATATATATATATTACAAACCCGATTCCAAAAAAGTTGGGACGCTGTACAAATTGTGAATAAAAAAGGAGTGCAATAATTTACAAATCTCATAAACTTATATTTTATTCACAATAGAATATAGATAACATATCAAATGTTGAAAGTGAGACATTTTGAAATGTCATGCCAAATATTGGCTCATTTTGGATTTCATGAGAGCTACACATTCCAAAAAAGTTGGGACAGGTAGCAATAAGAGGCCGGAAAAGTTAAATGTACATATAAGGAACAGCTGGAGGACCAATTTGCAACTTATTAGGTCAATTGGCAACATGATTGGGTATAAAAAGAGCCTCTCAGAGTGGCAGTGTCTCTCAGAAGTCAAGATGGGCAGAGGATCACCAATTCCCCCAATGCTGCGGCGAAAAATAGTGGAGCAATATCAGAAAGGAGTTTCTCAGAGAAAAATTGCAAAGAGTTTGAAGTTATCATCATCTACAGTGCATAATATCATCCAAAGATTCAGAGAATCTGGAACAATCTCTGTACGTAAGGGTCAAGGCCCTTTGAATTTGAGAATTTGAGAAAGCTACACTGCAGAAGAAATAAGTGATAAATAAATAATGCACAGGCGAATGATCTAGTTAAGACTGTGGTGAAATTAGGATGAAGCTCAGGTGTATTACACTGCTATGGTTTGATGAAGAGATTGAGGGGCCTTACATTGGAATTCAGTCAAGTCTGTACAGGTTTGAAAATTGGTGCATCATCAGCGTCACATAAACATCAGTTTGTCATTAGGGGCTTACTGATGGGGTTACTGAGAATTGTGTTAAGGGTGAGGCATGTTTCTTAAACATGTCAGAAACAGATCCTTCAGGGTTCTTTGTGACTTTGTGAAGTTCTCATAGCAGGAACAGATGACAGCAATGGCTTTAGATTTGACATGTTGATTGGTTTCAAAAACTTTACGTGTCACAAGAATTGGCAGGATAGTCACTTTAATATGGGAAGTGGTAGCTTAGTGGTTATGTTGTTGGACTACTGAGCAGAAGCTTGTTGGTCTATTGAATGGGCTACTGATCATAAGATTGCTGGGCTACTGATCAGAAGATCGTTGAGCTACTGATTGGAAGGTTGTTGGTCTATTGATCGGAAGATAGTTGGGCTACTGATCAGAAGGTTGTTGGGCTACTGATAAGAAGGTTGTTGGTCTAATGAATTGAAGATTGTTGGACTACTGATTGGAAGGTTGTTGGGCTACTGATCGGAAGATTGTTGGGCTACTGATCAGAAGGTTGTTGGGCTACAGAAAAGAAGGTTGTTGGGCTACTGATCAGAAGGTTGTTGGACTAATGAATTAAAGATTGTTGGGCTACTGATCAGAAAGTTGATGGAATACTGATAAGAAGGTTGTTGGTCTAATGAATTGAAGATTGTTGGACTACTGATTGGAAGGTTGTTGGGCTACTGATCGGAAGATTGTTGGGCTACTGATCAGAAGGTTGTTGGGCTACAGAAAAGAAGGTTGTTGGGCTACTGATCAGAAGGTTGTTGGACTAATGAATTAAAGATTGTTGGGCTACTGATCAGAAAGTTGATGGAATACTGATAAGAAGGTTGTTGGGCTACTGATCAGAAAGTTGATGGAATACTGATAAGAAGGTTGTTGGGCTACTGATCAGAGGGCTGTTGGATTAATGGATTAAAGATCGTTGGACTACTGATCGGAAGGCTGTTGGACTACTAATCATAAGGTTGTTGGGCCACTGATCAGAAGATTGCTGGATTACTGATTGGAAGATTGTTGGGCTACTGATCAGAATGTTGTTAGACTAATAAATTAAAGATCGTTGGACTACTGATCAGAAGGTTTTTGGGCTACTGATAAGAAGGTTTTTGGGGACTACTGATCATAGGATTGCTGGACTACTGATTAGAAGATTGTTGGGCTACTGATCAGAAGGTTGTTGGGCTACTGATTAGAAGATTGTTGGGCTACTGATCAGAAGATTGTTGGACTACAGATTAGAAGATTGCTGGACTACTGATCAGAAGGTTGTTGGGCTACTGATCAGAAGGTTGTTGGGCTACTGATCAGAAGGTTGTTGGGCTACTGATCAGAAGATTGTTGGACTACTGATCAGAAGGTTGTTGGTCTACTGATCAGAAGATTTTTGGGCTACTGATCAGAGGGTTGTTGGTCTGCTGATCAGAAGATTGTTGGTCTGCTGATCAGAAGATTGTTGGGCTACTCATTAGAAGATTGCTGGACTACAGATTAGAAGGTTGTTGGACTACTGATCAGAAGGTTGTTGGGCTACTGATCAGAAGATTGCTGGACTACTAATTAGAAGATTGTTGGGCTACTGATCAGAAGATTGTTGGACTACAGATTAGAAGATTGCTGGACTACTGATCAGAAGGTTGTTGGGCTACTGATTAGAAGATCGTTGGGCTACTGATTAGAAGATCGTTGGGCTACTGGTTGGAAGGTTGTTGGACTACTGATCAGAAGGTCATTGGGCTACTGATTGGAAGGTTGCTGGACTAATGAATTGAAGATCGTTGGACTACTGATCAGAAGGTTGTTGGACTACCGATAAGAAGGTTGTTGGGCTACTGATAAGAAGGTTGTTGGACTACTGATAAGAAGGTTGTTGGGCTACTTATCAGAATATTGTTGGACTACTGATCGGAAGATTGTTTGACTACTGATCAGAAGTTTAAATCTATGGACCATCAGGCTGCAACTGCTTAACCCTCAATTTCTCAGTTGTATAAGTAAGATGAATGAAAGTCAATGTGAATAAAAGCATCTACCACATGGCATAATTGTAAATACATAAATGTAAAATAAACACTGCAGAGAATCCAAATTGAGAGGCAGAATTGTAATCAACAGAATCATTGAGCGACATACAAACAGCAATCAGTGGGCAAAGAGAAGTTTGGAAAATCAGAAACATAATCAATAAACAAAGTTGACACAAGGTACGAAGGAATTTGTGTGTGTGTGTGTGTGGTTGATCAGTCAGACAGTAGTATGGTGATTGGGGCACATGGTATGTGTTTTGGGTAGTGTGGTTCATGGCAGCCATGTTTGGAGGCTTAGTTGCAAGCTGGGAGTTGGAGTTGGATTTGACGGTGGACTTGACACAATGGAGAAGATGGATGTTTAAGCCAGACAATGACCCTGAACAAATAGGCTAAATAACTCTAGAAGGCCCTGAAGGTCAAAATAAATCTAAAAATTAATTAATAAACTATTAATTTGTTAATTAATAAATTAATCTTTGAATGCGCAAGATATCAGTGGCTGATTTAGTGCCTCTGTGATCAAAGACAGGTGAAGACAATCTGAAGTGTGAGAAGTTTTTGATTAAAATGCAGCCAATAGGAGCACAGGATGATGCACTCATGGGACAGCTAGCGATAGAGGTATGTCGAAATGTAAACCACACACATCTTACCTCAAGCTCATTCTGAAGAATCCATTGAAGATGAAGTTTCCATTCACGCAAGTCTTTGATGTAAGATTGTCTTTAATTGCACGTCTATCATTAGAGGATCCTCTGACTACTGAGGACTTGTTAAAACACAGTCCGTTATGGAATTCAGCCAAAATGATTATTGGGATCATGTCTTACAATATAACAGATAATAATCATAAAAGAGCTCAGAAATTGCACAAGTTCATCACTTAGTATTGCTGTTACACCCGACTCTTTACTTAATGCTATATCTTCCACTATAATTAATGAACACAATATGATCCTACACTACATGCACACCATTTACAGCATGAATCACAGGAAATTACTTACCTTGTCATAATTATACCTGATGGCGTCCTTGCTTGAACCTGGCACTGAAAACAAGCATTCCACAACATTTTCACCATATTTGTGATCAAATCTTTTTGGAAAAATAAGAAAAGACGGTTGATCTGATCTTCTAGTGAAACTCTTAACTCTAGATGGATGATGCAAGATGGGGTTAATAATAAAAAATAAACACAGCAGTTGTCACAAACAGTGTCATTAGTTTCATGTTTTTCTAGCCCTACTCAGACGGGATTACTGGAACACGGTAATTAGTAGTCAAATACTGTATCTCAGGCATGTTAGTCCTGTAGGAATCTGTCATCTCAGTCAGTTTTAGATACCAATATTTAGATATTTAATACATCTATTTAATACATCTTTTTTGTAAGTTTTTTTTTTTTTACATTTAATAACATCTTTTGAAATAAAGTTAGGGTTTAAAAGCAAATTCAGTTTCGTTCATTCATTGTCTACCGCTTATCCGAACTATTCTCGGGTCACGGGGAGCCTGTGCCTATCTCAGGCATCATTGGGCATCAAAGCAGGATACACCCTGGATGGAGTGCCAACCCATCGCAGGGCACACACACACACACACTCTCATTCACTCACACACTACGGACAATTTAGAGATGCCAATCAACCTACCATGCATATCTTTGGATTGGGGGAGGAAACCGGCGTACCCGGAGGAAACCCCCGAGGCACGGGGAGAACATGCAAACTCCACACACACGGCAGAGGCGGGAATCAAACCCCCAACCCTGGAGGTGTGAGGCAAACGTGCTAACCACTAAGCCACCGTGCCCCCCGCAAATTCAGTTTATGAATGTTAAATCACAAAATCATAAATTTGATGTAACTAGGTCAAAAGGTCATCCACCCAGGATTCCTATTAACATATAGAAGCTGCCAGAGTGATCAAACACAGCAAAAAACTTTATATCATACTCAGCTAATTTTCTACACTGAGCATTTAGCTATTTAAGTTACTAGCTAGGCTAGCCTATCACTAACATTAGCTGCTTAATATGAATGTAGCTATTTCATTCATTCATTGTCTACCGCTTATCCGATCTATTCTCGGGTCACGGGGAGCCTGTGCCTATCTCAGGCGTCATTGGGCATCAAGGCAGGATACACCCTGGACGCAGTGCCAACCCATCGCAGGGCGCACACACACACCCCTCTCATTCATTCACGCAATCACACACTACGGACAATTTAGAGATGCCAATCAACCTACAATGCATGTCTTTGGACCGGGGGAGGAAACCGGAGTACCCGGAGGAAACCCCCGAGGCACGGGGAGAACATGCAAACTCCACACACACATGGTGGAGGCGGGAAACAAACCCCCAAACCTGGAGGTGTGAGGCAAACGTGCTAACCACTAAGCCACCGTGCCCCCCTATAGCTATTTCTATGGAACGTAAATAATTTCTATGACCTCATTACAGTCCATATCTTCTGTTTTGACTCCACGTCTCTTTGCTTCTCTTCAGGGATACACACAATTGGGTTTAGTAAAATGGTAAAAAGTTTGATCATCTACTTTTCCTTGGGAATCGGAAACGCTTCAGTGTTGGACACATTTACATAAAATCTGTATTTCTGATATTTGAAGATTTTAGAAAAGGCTTATTATAGTATTAGCATGTTCATAACATACTAGGAAAATGTAAATGTATTAAATACACCACAGGATAAAAAGAAATCTGATGTAATGTTCAAATATGACATTGATATATATTTAAATAAAGAACTCTATCCATACACTTGCACCTGATTTTCTCAGAAGAACCTCCAGATTCAACATGACCCTAAATCACCTTAAGCAATGATGGATGAATCGATCAATGCTGCGCACGTTTTGAAACTGTGATCCAAAAAATGAATGTTCCTATTTTCTTTTCTGAATGATAAATGAGTTACGAGTCAATTCTAACTATGTCACGGCACGCCGTTTTCCACAATACACTCGAGTCTCAGTCTAATCCCTGTTTAATCTGTACCAGGTGATCAATCCACAATCCATTAAAATGTCTTCAAATCTGCCTGAGGAGTCACAATGGCAGCACTTGGCAGCCTAAACACTTTTATTGGCAGTGTGTGAAAAATGTGTGTTAATCAGAGTGCCAGGAATCTGTAAAGCTTTCAGTAAAATGCTCAGTGGGGTCACAGAGGACAGCGTACCATATCTCAGTCCTGATAAGATTATCCTCTTCATTCTCAGCGTTAGTGAAAAGGGGAGGTTTTTTTTTAAAGCAGACTGAGCGCTGTTTTGTTCACAGTATTGTGACAACTTAAGCAAAGATTAACCTGGAGAAATGGCAGGAATCCAATTGGCAGAGATTTGGGTTTTTTATGCTCTTTCTTTGTTTTTGTTGGATGCCAGTCAGCATAGAGAAAATCACAGAGGTGTTGCCAGGATCTGCCGGGAAGGAAAGGAGCTAACTGGCAGGTGGACATGTCATCTCCTGTCCGGAGAAACCATATATGCAACACATATTATCCTGTTACCTCTGAACAACTTGAGCAAACAGGGCATGAAGCCAAGCTAACAAATATCACCCATGCATGCTTAAACATTCATAAACTTGCTTCACATGACAGTCACAATTTAAATACAAAAAAAAACCCCAATAACCAGCATGAATAGTCTGTATTTTTTCATTTACAAAATATAGTAGCATTCACAGAGGCAAGGCTCACTGGTAAGCACTTTGCAGGGTTGAGGGTTTGATTTCTGTTTCTGTCCAGTTTGAGTATGAAGTTTGAATGTTCTTCCTGTGCCTCAGGGGTTTTCTCAGGGTACTCCATGTTAGTCTCCCCAGTCCAAAGATATGTGATAGAAGATATGTCCAAAGATATGTGATAAAAGCTGATTGGCATCTCTAAATTGTCCATAGCACATGAGTGTGTCTGTGATTGTGCTCTGCAATGGGTTTGCAACCCATTCTCTGGTTACTGTCCCCTGGGATAGGAGAAGAAAAAGAAAAAGCTTTTATTTCTCACATATACATTAGAGCACAGCAAAATGCTTTTCTTCACATATCTCAGTTTATGAAGTTGGGGTCAGAGAGCAAATTAGCCATAATACAGTGCTCCTGGAGCAGAGAGGATTAAAGGCCTTGCTCAAGGGCTCAACAGTGGCAGATTGGCAATGCTGGGTCTTGAACCAACCTTCCCCTAGTAACCTCAATAGGAACCCCCCGATCTTCCCTTAGGAACCCCTGATAAGAACCCATGACCTTCACCTAGTAACCTCTATAGGAACCCTGACCTTCCCCTATGAACCTACATAAGAACCCTTGAACTTCTCCTAGTAACCTCCATAGGAAACCTCGACCTTCCTATAGCAACCTTGGTAGGAACCCCAACCTTCCCCTAGGAAATAAGAATCCCAGACCTTTCCCTTGGAACCCAGATAAGAACTCTCAACCTTCCCCTAGTAACTTTGATATGACTCACTTGGTGGACGTGGTCTAATAGACAAAATTATACCATACTATGCTATGGAAAAATCCGGCATTCAGCAACTTGATATCTTCTGGTATCTCATCCTATCTTTTACCTTTGACACAAAGTCTTCTCCAGAGACATGTTTGTTGATATCCTTTCTAGTTTTTTAAATAAATGATATAATGATGGTCCACAGGATGATCAAATTTTTTTTTTTTTTTTTTCAAACCGTGATTTCCCTAACTTTGTCCTTGACTTGTTTTGATACTATTTTGTTTAGGCAGGCTCCATGTTTTTCCAGGAACAGGTTAATTTATACTGAGATCTTGTTACAGTTTAACTACACACAGGCTAACATCATTCACTTATTATGTGACTTCTAATGGAACCAGAACAGATTTAGTAGTTTCACAGCAATTGGGTGGGTTGGGGGTTTAAATATTTAAACAATCACCACTTCGATATTAAGTAATAATACCAATAAAGTCCATATATATTGTTTTTTATAAACAAACATTCTCTTTTATTTTTTATTACAAAGATACTTCTCACACATTTATTACAACAGCGCTCAACATGTAGCAAACTTTAATAGTTGATTCTCAGTTGCTCATTAACACTATTTAACCAATTTAAAAATAAAATTTTCCACAGTCCATTATTTCTTCCTCGTAGAAATCAGACACCATGGGAAGTTGTCATAGAGCCCTTGAGCAACAACCTTAACTTCAGACATGCTTATCAATTATGATATGCAATATTCCTGGTAAAGACAAAACTGCCATTAAGGAAATAAGGGCCATTATTTGCACATCATGTCTGAGATTCCAATCTAACCACAGGTATCCTTTCCTCAATTCATTCCAGTCAGGTCCAGCAGATTTCCCCTTGAAAACCCAGATCTCTGATCATTTTTTCATCAACTTCCTCATCAAGAAGGGCAGTGGAATGTTATTTACATCAAAAACCTTTTAAATCATTCATTTAATTTTGTTAAAGAAACTGCTAAAATATTGATTAAAGCTGGTAGGTTAATAAGATGCAAACATTGATTCATGCTAGTTTGGACATATGTAGTAGGAGATTAAAAAAGAAGAATCCTGTGTTTGCAGTTTCACCAATTCAAGTAGTTTTCTGCCAAAAAATAAGTGAGGTTAAATAGCCTTTATTTGTTACATATACGTTACTGCACAGTGAAATTCTTTCTTTGCATATCCCATCCTTGGAGGGTGGAACCAGAGCGCAGGGTCAGCCGTGATGCAGCATCCCTTGGAGAAAGAGGGGATGAGGGCCTTACTCAAGGGCCTAACAGTGGGAGCTTGGTGGTCATCCGATCAACAACCCAGAACCTAATCAGTTGAGCTAATATACACTATATTGCCAAAGGTTTTTGGGACACCCCTCCAAATCATTGAATTCAAGTGTTATTTTTCAGGGGTTGGGCTCGGCCCCTTAGTTCCAGTGAAAGGAAATCTTAATGCTTCAGCATATCGAAACATTTTGGACAATTTCATGCTCCCAATTTTGTGGGAACAGTTTGGGGATGACCCCTTCTTGTTCCAACATGACTGCACACCAGTGCACAAAGTAAAGTCCATAAAGATATGGATGAGTGAGTTTGGTGTGGAGGAATGTGAGTGGCCTGCACAGAATCCTGACCTCAACCCAATAGAACACCTTTGGGATGAATTAGAGTGGAGACTGCGAGCCAGGCCTTCTCGTCCAACATCAGTGCCTGACCTCACAAATGTGCTTCTAGAGGAACGGTCAAAAATTACCATAAACACACTCCTAAACCTTGTGGAAAGCCTTCCCAGAAGAGTTGAAGCTGTTATAGCTGCAAAGGGCGGGACAACTCCATATTACATTCATGTGCATGTAAAGGCAGACGTCCCAAAACTTTTGGCAATATAGTGTACTAAAAAAAAAAAAAAAAACCTCCATGAGATTCTGGAGAAAGTGAATTAAAAAGCTGATCTAAAAGAAACGTCTAATCTAATTGAACTGATATGACCGAGTTTTCAGTAAGGAGACATTAAACATATCCAATTCCCTTTCCTTATCCTTATTACAAAGTGATCGGAATTCTGTCTGTTATCTCTCTGAAAACACGTTGCTGTGACGGCTGTTTCTAGCATCTGAAGTACCTTTAATGGTGTGCTCTGGTTTTTATTGTGATCTGGAAATTTAGAGATAAAAGAAATCACCGGTGCATTGTGGGTACCCATATGGTACACTATCCAGGGATTATACTTCATCCACTAACAATAAACTGCACAACATAGTGAAGAAGGAAAGCATTCAAACAGAGATAATGAGATGATTAATGTTTTTATTATTTTATTTTATTTCTTTCTTATCATCTTTGGTCGTGTACTGATCTTTAGGACTGCCACCTTCAAAAGAAAAATTTCATCATTAAAGACACACTGACACAGTCCAGTCGTTTTCGAAGTACAATTTTTTTTATTTGACTTCTCCCTCATTTATATTAAGGACAATTAAAAAAAAAGATTTCATTCACATTTCATTCAGAGCATATAAATCAACCTGCTTCTTTTTCATTAAGACAAAATATTTCCCACGCACCACACACACACACACACACACACACACACACACACACACACACACACACACTATTATGTTATTATGGTTACAATCAACTCAATCTCATGTTTCCCTCAACCGTTCTTATCTCATCATACCAAGTACAAAAACTAGCATTGATTATTTTTTTTTAAATCCACCACACAAACATTCATTCATTGTCTACCGCTTATCCGATCTATTCTCGGGTCATGGGGAGCCCATCTATTCTCGGGTCACGTCATTGGGCATCAAGGCAGGATACACCCTGGACGGAGTGCCAACCCACTGCAGGGCACACACACACACTCTCATTCACTCACACACTACGGACAATTTAGAGATGCCAATCAACCTACAATGCATGTGTTTGGACCGGGGGAGGAAACCGGAGTACCCGGAGGAAACCCCCGAGGCACGGGGAGAACATGCAAACTCCACACACACACGGTGGAGGTGGGAATCGAACCCCCAACCCCAAGCAGCAAACGTGCTAACCACTAAGCCACCGTGCCCCCCCCCAATCATATAAAACAAAAAAGCACATAAATATAAATGTCAATACAAATCAATAAACATTGTTGCAAACCGAATCTCATCACATTGCTCACTGCAGCAGTAAAGCTAGTGCTGAACGCAGACATTGCGGTTTTGGTGATGTTAATAAATAATAACACTATGTAAAGTATTGTAAATTATTGACCCTGACATTTGTATTAATTAGGTGGCTGTTTTGAAGAGATTAGCTGAGAAACTTTAACGCTGATCAAGAGAAAATGATAGCTGCTGATCACATGGTGTTATAACCAGCCTTAAAACACAACTCCATCCTGAAGCATGTCAAATATGTTTATTCTGAAATATTCCTGATGTGTTGAGTGATTCCGGTGCTAATGAACTAGTCAGAGTTGCACTTTTCTGTAGATTTCTCAGACAAGCGATTTTGTGTCTCTGATGTCACAGCGTGGGGAAAAGGACTGGAGAAAATACTGAATCTCAAATGCTGTTAGTAGTGAAGATGCTGGTGCAAATGTTGTCCCAGAATGCAGTTCAGCTTAAATAATAATGAGATCGCGATCGAGAAATTTGACGGTGGTATTGTGCAAAAGCTGAAGCTCTCAAAGCTGATCTGTTTGAAGAGGAGGTGAGAAAGCTGGAGGATTAAAGCACCGCTGCATCGCTCTGTGTAGACAGAGATGAATCGAGGGCTACATTCCACTGCGCTGCTATCAGCAGGTAGAAAAGTTTTCAGGGTAATGTAGGAAGGTGTTAACCAAAGTAAATACAGACGAAATACTCTTACTACTTTCATAATAGCAGCATTGAAATGTGTGTGTGTGTGTTCATAATACAAAAGCCCTTCAGTAAACCAGTCTGTGTAAGGCAGTTAAAAAAACAAAAAACAAAAGACATTCCTCAGTCTGAGGCAGCAGTGTCTTAGATGGCTCAGGTTACCTCTGTGTTTGAGCAAAATATCAACAGGAGTCCATTTCTCCAGAAAGATGGAGGCCATTTTCAGACCTGTTTTCGTCCATTGTGCTGGCAGTTGTGTGCGTCTTCTGTCCTCAGTGACGGATGGGGACAGATGGAGGAATGATGGTAGTGACAGAGAAGGTGGTACTACCTGGAACTCTCCGGAAGGAGTCTCTGAAATAAGCGAGCCACGGCCGAGTCGACCCTCATGACCAGGACGACCCCAACAAGCACAAACACACTGCCCACGATGAACCCGCTGGCCTCAAACATCAGCCTACACACACACACACACACACACACACACACACACACACACACACACACACACACACACACACATCTGCTTTTAGAAACGGTTCTATTTGTTTCTTTTTAGAAACGGTTCATTTCATTTCATCTCAGGAAACTGGAACTCTGAAAACATTGGTAGTTTGAGCCAAAAGAAAATAAGAGTGTAACAATGTGGTTTCTTCTTTCTGAAAATAAAACCTGCAATGAAAAAACTGATAAGAATTAAGCATCCAATTTTTTATTCTTTTCAGTGACCTGTGTCATAAGAGTTGATTCAGTTAATTGATTTGTTCACTGATTTGCTCAATTACAGGATTTATCTATGAAGTAGTTCTGAATCTGAATCATCTGAGTCAGTTCACTCATATTAGTTCACTGATTCAGTCAATTACACGATTCGTCCATCCATTGCATGTATTTGCTCAGTTGAATGAAATGTTTGACTCTTTTTAGTGATTGAGTCTTCTGGTTCAGTTCAGTTAAATGACTCATTCACTGATTCATTCAGTTGCATGATTTATCTATTTTCAATTGTAAGGAGTTGATTTTTTTTTTTTAAATAATCTGAATCAGAATCATCTGAGCCAGTTCAGCTAAACAATTCATTCAGATTAGTTTAATGATTCATTCGTTATTGAATCATCTGACTCAGTTCATTTAACTGATTTGCTCATTGATTTGTTTATACTTTGCATAAATGTGCAACCTGATAATGTAGTTATCTAAGACAGAAGGCATACAACATGTGTCACGTTGAATGTCAGCAATTCAGTGTTGTACTTGCAATATGATCGAATATGCTGAATTTATTTTTAAAACCCATTAATACTGCTTTCCCTGAAATGCTGTAAATCTCCAGCTCTGCTTCAATGGGCCTTAAAATGACTCGCCTTAAAATGACTCACCTTAAAATGACTCTAAGCTCACTGACCACAACAGAAAGATTTTGTTACGGGTAGCAGGGCTGAGGTTGGACCACTAGGGGGCTCTCAGCATGGGGTTGGTTATGTCATGTCTGTTTTTGTTTACTTCGGCCATGTGTCAGTTAAGCCCCGCCATGTCCTATTGTGTCTTAATTAATGTTCATCTGCACCTAATGTTTCAATGATTACGTTTCCTATTTATAGTCCTGTCTTTGTCTGCTTTAGTTGCTAGTCCTCGTTTGTGTGTAGGCCGATGTAGTGTCGCGGTTTCTGTTTCCTGTTTTATGTTTTATGTTAATAAACCCCGTTTTCACGTTAAGCTTCGCGTTGGGTCTGTTATATCCAGCCGGACACCACCGGCCGTAACAGAAGGACTAGCCCAAACCGAACAGATCCAGCGCGAAGCTTTCGCGAGAAGGTTAGTTTTTTGTTTCCGGGGTTTTAATCTTTTGCTTGTTTTTAGTTTGCGCTCCAGGTCGGAGTGTTGTTTGGGTTTTTTTTTTTTTGATTGCGCCCCTCTCTCCGCCTGTGGTTAGGGAAAGGAGGAGGGTCCCGGCAGAAAAGTTAGCCTTTTGGAGGATTTTGATTTTTCTCGCTCCGTTCATGTTCCCGTGGGGGGTGTCGCCTCACGATGTAGCTTCCGTGAGGGGCGTGCCCCCATTTTTATTCCGCGGAGGAGAGTTCCGGCCAAGGTCTGGAGTTTCAAGGTTTTTTGTCCGGCTCTCGCTCTGCCTAGGTTCCGGTGGGGGGCGTCGCCCCACAATGTAGCTTCCGTGGGGGGCGTTGCCCCAATGTTCGCCGGTGGAGGAGAGTTCCGGCCAGGGCCCGGGACCCGAATCTTTTTTTTTTTGTAGTTTTGTTCATCCCGAATCTCGCTCCACCCATGTTCCCGAGGGGGGCGTTGCCCCACAATGTAGCTTCCGTGGGGGGCGCTGCCCCATCCGTCGCCAGTGGAGGAGAGTTCTGGCAACACCTTGCTCCCACCCTCCCGCCCCTTGGGGAGTTCCAGACCCCAGCGAGACGGACATCGTCACCCCGGAGCCGTCGTTCGTCGGTGGATGTCGCTCGGTGCGAGTGCTCAGCGGTGGACGTCGCTCGGCGCTGCTGCTCGGCGGTGGATGTCGCTTGGCCCTGCTGCTCGGCTGAGGTCGTCACTCAGCTCTGCTGCTCGGCTGTGGACGTCATTCGGCGCCTCCGCTCGGCTGTGGACGTCGCGTTGGACCCTTTGGCCTTGCCGTCGGGTCCTTTGCTCCCCCCACTTGTCTCGCTCCTGCTTCTCACTCCCCCCACGTGCCTCGCCTTGATCCTCATTCCCCCCACTTGCCTCGCCTTGGTCCTCACTTCCCCCCACTTGCCTTGCTTTTGCTTCTCGCCCCCCCCCCCCCCCCCCCCAAGTGCCTCGTCCTGCTTCTCACTCCCCCCCCCCAAGTGCCTCGTCCTGCTTCTCGCTCCCCCCACCGGCCTCTCTATGTTCCTAGCTCCTCCCCAGGACCCATCGCTGGACCGGACTTTTTGGGGAGGGCTAGGGTTTGGCGCGTCGGGAGCCGCGCCTTTGAGAGGGGGGAGATGTTATGGGTAGCAGGGCTGAGGTTGGACCACTAGGGGGCTCTCAGCATGGGGTTGGTTAAGTCATGTCTGTTTTTGTTTACTTCGGCCATGTGTCAGTTAAGCCCCGCCCTGTCCTATTGTGTCTTAATTAATGTTCACCTGCACCTAATGTTTCAATGATTACGTTTCCTATTTATAGTCCTGTCTTTGTCTGCTTTATTTGCTAGTCCTCGTTTGTGTGTAGGCCGATGTAGTGTCACGGTTTCTGTTTCCTGTTTTATGTTAATAAACCCCGTTTTCATGTTAAACTTTGCATTGGGTCTGTTATATCCAGCTGGACACCACCGGCCGTAACAGATTTGCTGATTCAACACTGAATACAGAATGACAGAGCAGCGAATCTCAATAAAGGAGTGAATCCCGGTTGTTAGTAAATGATTCACACTAACCCAGTGAATGAGAATGAGACAGGAGTGTCTTGGTTATGATTGAACAATTCACTGATTCACATTGACCCACTGAATGCGTATGAATAAAAATATATATCGATTTGGTTTGTGCGGTTTAATTGAGCAGTTTGCAATCACGAGACAAAATTAAGGAAATAAAAGGAATAATTAACTGATATGATTCATTTAGCTTAGTGATTCATTCAAAAAGACTACATTGTTCATGTACAAAACGTGCCGAATATAATTGTACTCAGCACATTTTTGCTGACCACCATAGAAGGTCGATTTAGTGTGTAAGCAGGCGTGAAGACAGAGATGAAGAGAGAGTGTGTGTGTGTGTGTGTGTATGTGTGTGTGTGTGTGTGTGTGTGTGTAGTTCAACATGTCACTCACTTGGGTGCAAACACTTTCCACACCATGAGATGTCTCCTGAGTATAGCAGCAGCACAAACCGATGCCAAAACCTGCACACACACACACATACACACACCAAAATACAAAACACAAAATTAGGCAGTCAGACATAGAGGCAAAGTTTGTGTTTAACTACTGATGCGAAAATAAATAAATTTCAGTTAATCCACTTAATCACCGCTCACATCTCTCTCTCTCACACACACACACACACACACACACACACACACACACACACACACACACACGGTAATGAGACTAGACAACACAAACAAGAAAAAACACTGGTTGGTGTGTGTGTGTGTGTACCTGTGCGCCGTTAATAAACAGGTAGCGTGCTGTCAGCTGCAGTAAAGCTGAACTAAACTGTTGAGGGTTTTCTCGCAGCCTCATCTCCATGACAACCTCGTCCCCATCTTCACTTCCACCTGAGCGGCTGGTTCGAGTCCCACGCAGCTCACACACCAACGGCCAGAAAAGCAGCAACGGGCAGCCGACTAAAGATGTGCACACACACACACATACACACACGCACACCCACATCACAGAGTCAAACAGATCATGTAAAACTATTGCATATTTATAAGTACACAAATTTGCATTTACATTTATTCAAAATATTAGCCAGAGTACTGTAATACAGAATATATAGCAATACAGAAACTATTCTGTATTATAAGATACATCAAGCTGATTTACATTTCTGGCATTCTGGCATCTCATTTTATACAACTGAGTAATTGGGGGTTAAGGACCTTGGTCAAGGGCCCAGCCATGGCAGCTTTTGTGGACCTGGGATTCGAACTCACAAACTTCCGATCAATAGTCCACTGCCTTAACCACTAAGGTACTATTTCCCATTTAGCTAGATTTATTCAGCTAAACATTAGAAATCAGTCATTAGAGTCAGCATTAGGGAAAAGCCAAACAAGTGTCATAATGGACAGTTGGAGATACCTGCAAACAGGATCTGTGAAGAGAAGGTGTTGAGGGTGATGAGCGTGGCAGGCAGTACGGTGCCTGAGTGTCCCTGAGGGAAACCCACGAACGCAGCACCCCACTGGATGGACGGGAAGGTGGGCAGGTGACCTGTGGCATGGAAGAACTGTGAGGCAGCCAGAGACCACAGAACCACAGGAGCCCAGGGAACACTGAAGAGACCTGATGAAAGTTGCAGAAGATAATAAGTTTAAAGAACAGCCTTAAACAAAAGCTTCCTTCTAGTTCTTCTAGTTCACAAAGATATTACTGATGCTACACAGTTCTTTCATTCATCATTAGCAATGTTTCCATGTTTTAGTTCGGTATCTCAAGTAACAAAGGTAAGCTTACTGGATTGACTCTGCTGGCTGGAGAGATTGCTGAAGGTAGCATGAAGATGAAGGATAGCTGCAGCCTGCAACAACAGCAGCAGGAAGGCCAGTGCCATGCCTTCAGGGTGTAGCAGCAGCATCCCAAGGCCCATCAAACCACATAGTAAGACCAAGGGCGCAGAGTAGACAGTGCCCAGTCCGTAGGCCTCTACTGCTGGCCGTCCATCAGGATCGGTCCCTTTGGCCCCTTCATCGTCAAGCGACTGGCGTATGCGCTGATATAACTGCGGTATAAGATGGTGCAGCTCAGCCTGAGGACTGATACCAGTGCTTGCACGGTACCTTGGTGGAGGCACGATGGAACCCCGAGAGTTCAAAGGTGCTCTTGTTTTTAGAAAGACCGTAAGTGGGTCCAGCCACAGAAGCAGCATCCCAAGGCCTAGGAGACTGAAGGCAAGACGTGGCAGGATCACCTGCGCCAATCTAATCAGCTCTGCCAGGTTCCTAAAGGTGTCCTCTGGAGTTGCACTGACTGCCCAGTGAAGTCCCATGCAGATAGAGGCAAGAGGAAGCAAGCAGCGTGCTGTAAACACACACACACCTGTGCAGTTCAGGTTTCCATAGTGACGTAACCAACGATGTAGCAAGAATGCCCAGGTGGAAAGCGATGCCAGGGACAGGACGTAGTGCAAGTTGCGCAGACGACTATCCTGAACCCGTGAGAGCGGCGTCAAGAAGACTGAAGGCTGGCAAGCACCCTGTTCTTCACGGCAACTATGAAACGACAGAGAAAGGTAAAGGCACGCCACCAAGATGCCAGTGCAAACAAGTAATGTGCCACTCTCCCGCCGGACAACCGAAGGCGGCAACGAGGGTGCTAGAAGTCCGTGAGGTTTCTGAGTATCGGTAGATGGTGCAGGCACCAGAAACCCATCCCAGTTGAGCTGAAGTGGAACATAAAGGCCTAGGCTAAACAATAAGAACGTGACTACGCGCCCCTCAGAGATCACATAGCTGTCCGAGAGCAAGGATGCACAGCGCAGAATAAGCACAAGCAGCGGCGGAGTTAGAAGGTGCCAGTGAGACAGTCGTCCACGAGGACACACCCTCGCAGCTCGCCACAGGAATAAAGCCTCGGCACACAACACAGCAGCTCCCAAACACCACGAGACTTCCGCATATCCCAAAATGAATATCTGACCCACAGTTACCACTCCCCCGACCAACAGCCCAGCGAGCACCGGAGTCTTCAACATAGCACCTTCGAGGACCACAACAGACAGTTCTGAGATAATGTAGCACAAGATGCACCCAAAACCCAGCACCAGCAGGCCTGCTGCCATCTTCAGAGGGTTGAAGCGAGCCCAAGAGGCACGACAGGTCTCTCTAACAGAGCTTAGGTATTCCTGCATGGAGGCCACCAGTTGAGGAGAAGGAGGAGATCCATCACGTATTGAGCTCAGGTACTGATCGGAGATCTGAGAGAAGTGAGTCCGCAGTTGAGACAAACTGTCTGCTGGAATGTCTTTGGCCATGCTGGAGTAGGTCTCTAAAAACCGATGAACCTGTACATGAGACCAAAATGTCAGGGGTTTGGCCAGAGATACAGTGATTAACAGACATCATCAACTAAAATCCACAGAGTTCCTGTTAGTGAGTTTTATACCATAGCACTGTTGAATTCTTGAATCTGACTGGTTAAAGGTGTTGATTCATTTCCTATAACAGCAGCAATGACAGTTGTGGAGCTACAAATGAAAGGTTTCTACGAATATTAATACCCTTGTTATAATACATTACTGTTACTATAGTAACAGAGTATAGTATATATATATATATATATATATATATATATATATATATATATATATATATATATATATATATATATATATATATAGTATAGGTCACAGTATGGTGGAGTCTCCATATAGCCCAAGCCTAATAATAAACAAAAATATTTTTTATGGAAGGAATCTCCAGAGTCAGTACTTTCTAAAAGTTTTTTTTTTCAAGATTTTACTCTTCGTGGTTTCTCTGCGAACATGATTCATGTAGTTTTGTTCTTTAACAAATAAAAATGTAATTAAAGGTAAATTCCTGTGGTATAAAAGAATTAAAAGATTATTGCCAACATTTCTTTGTGAATAGAACTCCATCAATTCAATATTAACACACCTTATCTAGTTCTTTAGAATTGCGTTATAATTAATAGGTCCAATCAAGTATCTTATCAGAAAACAATGAAAGCTGTGCAGTCCAGAGTCAATGCTTTGTTTCTGCAGTCAGAATTCTCCGGTCTCTCACCTGTTTGACGTTGATCCACAGTGCCTCCCCCTGGCTGAGACCCACAGGTGCATCCAGTGAGCTCGGGAAAAGCGGGAGCATCACCTGACCCACGCTGCTGTAGGGGATGGGAATTCCCAGCAGCAAGGCCAGAGTAGGCACTAAATTGGTCTGAGGCACTACCTCTGGCTCCACCTGCTGATTTCACACGTGTGTGAATAAATATCTGAGCAAATTCAAGAGGACGCTGTCCAGGTCTTGGAAGGAGATCAGCGGAAATCACTCACCTGTGCATCAGGAGCTGGGAACAGAGGTGAGCCGCTGTAGAGAAACAAAGCAGCATCCGTTTCCTTCTGACTTTCTCCTCCGTGATCTCCGGTGTCGGTCATCCCGTGATCTCCCATAACCACTAACAGAGTGTCGTCCTGCAGACGCTTTATCACTGACCTGAGATCAGAAATGCATGAGGTTTAAACACTGACATTATTCCATGGAAAATAACTACAATAAGAAGCGTGCTCTTTTGCTCTGTCATTCTGTCTCTCTTTCTGCCTATATCTCTGTCTGTCTGTCTGTTTGTCTGTCTCTCTCTCTGTCTTTCTATCTTTCTCCCTCTTTTCTGTCTCTTTTTGTCTGCCTGTCTCTCTCTCTCTGTCTGTCTCTTGCTCTCTTTCTGTCCATCTGTCTATCTCTCTCTTTCTGTCTTCTAAAAAGCATACTAAACCTTCCCCAATTTACAAAGCAATAGTGTTTGGATCCAGAAATCCACCTGAGGAAGGTGTAGCTATTCATTTGACAAAAGAAAAAACACATGCAACACTGTGCATGATTTGAACAATACCTGAAAACAAACAAACAAAAAAACCATGCAACAATTCTTGCTCTGGGTACATGACCACTCGCCTGATCACGCCGTCCATCTGAGTGAGCTTCTCCGCCATGGCAGGATGGTCAGGGCCGAAGCGATGGCCGCAGTGATCCACCCCCAGGAAGTGAGCGATCAGCACGTCCCAGTCATCTCCATCCACTGTGAGGATGACAGTACAGTCAGAGGACACTCGCTCTTTAATACGTTCAGCAACACACAACCTGAAAGCTGCAAATGTATTTCTACCAATTACAGTTTCGGGGGTTTAAAGTAAATAACAGAGGTGATGGAGCTGCTTTTAGTGTTTATTTACTATAGAACTCGCTTACACAAGACGCTTCATTAGTTAGTAATATGAAAAAAAGCTATGAAAAAAAATATGAAAAAGACTTTTTTTTATATATTTCTATACATTTTACAGCACACACACACACACACCTATATCTACTTTTTTCCTAACTATTTTTCTTTTTTTCCCCTAATTTTTTTATTTATTTATATCTATGCCAATCTCTACTGTTTTTACCTAATTATTTTTATAAATTATTTTATTTCACTATTTTACCTATTTTTATTAAACATCATATATCATAAAATATTTATGGATAATATTCATATATTAAATATATATATATATATATATATATACAGTCAAGCCCGAAATTATTCATACCCCTGGCAAATTCTGACTTAAAGTTACTTTTATTCAACCAGCAAGTTTCTTTTACGACCGGAAATGACACAGGCGTCTCCCAAAAAATAATAAGACGATGTACAAGAGGCATCATTGTGGAAAAAAATATTTCTCAGCTTTTATTTACATTTGAACAAAAAGTGGCATGTCCAAAATTATTCATACCCTTTGCAAACTGTCACAGTCTATGGGGAAAATCCAAAGTTCTATACTATTCCAAATAGTCCAAGCTGTTCTAAAGCATCCTAATTACCCCGATTCATTGGGAACAGCTGTTTTAATCAACTCAACAGGTGAAAAACAGAAGCTCTCTGCTGTTGGTTTGTGGACAGTCATGGCTAAGACAAAGGAGCTCACTGAGGACCAGCGGCTGCGCATTGTGGCTGCTCACAAGTCAGGAAAGGGCTATAAGACCATATCTAAATGTTTTGAAGTTCCAGTGGCTACCGTGCAAAGTATTATTAAAAAATACAAGACGTTCCGCACTGTGAAAAATCTCAGAGGACGTGGTCGGAAGCCAAAAGTGACACCTGTGCTGGCCAGGAGGATAGTGAGAGAGGTAAAAAAGAATCCAAGGATCACCACCAAGGCCATCCTGATGAATCTGGGCTCTGCTGGTGGCAACATCTCAAGGCAGACAGTCCAACAGACACTGCACACCGCTGGGCTCCACGGACGCAGACCAAGGAGGATCCCACTTCTCCAGATAAGGCACGTAAAGCCCGCTTGGCCTTTGCAAATGCTCATCTGGACAAAGAAGAAGACTTCTGGTCTTCTGTTTTATGGTCAGATGAAACAAAAATTGAATTGTTTGGATGATGTAATGATGTAGCCTTCATTTGGCATAAAAAAGGAGAAGCCTTCAACCCTAAGAACACCATCCTCACTGTCAAACATGGTGGTGGGAACCTAATGTTTTGGGGGTGTTTTTCAGCCGGTGGACCAAGGGTTCCCTTTAATCACAGTAAACGGCACCATGAAAAAGGAGCAACACATCAAAATTCTCAACAACGACATCAGGCAGTCTGCAGAGAAACTTGGCCTTGGGCACCAGTGGACATTTCAGCACGACAACGACCCAAAACACACAGCAAAAGTGGTGAATAAACGATTAGCAGACAAAAACATTAACATTTTGCAGTGACCCAGCCAGAGTCCTGACTTAAATCCAATTGAGAATCTGTGGAGGGAGCTAAAGATCAGGGTGATGGCAAGGAGACCCTCCAACCTGAAAGAGTTGGAGCTCATCGCTAAAGATGAATGGGCAAAAATACCAGTGGAGACATGCAAAAAGCTGGTCAGTAATTATAGGAAGCGTTTCATTGCTGTAATAGCCAATAAAGGCTTTTCTATTGATTATTGAGAAGGGTATGAATAATTTTGGACATGCCACTTTTTGTTCAAATGTAAATAAAAGATGAGTAATCATTTTTTCCACAATGATGCCTCTTGTACATCGTCTTATTATCTTCTGGGAGACGCCTGTGTCATTTCTAATCAAGAAAAAACTTGCTGGTTGAATAAAAGTAACTTTAAGTCAGAATTTGCCAGGGGTATGAATAATTTCGGACTTGACCGTATATATTATAATATATAAAATCGATATCTAATTACTTAACTAATTAATTTTTATTATAATATATCAATTTCTCTATCTACTTTTTTAATTCATTATTTTTTTATTATTCTAAATAAATTAAAAGACTGTAAAAATTTATTTTATAATTATTTAATTTTCTAAATTATTTAGTATTGAAATTTTGACAAGATATTCTTTTCTCAATTTTCTGCTTCCTCCCTTATGCTTTTTTTTTTACATATGTTTTTTTTTTTTTATATTTTTCAGTATGAAGAAAATATCTTAAAGGTGTTGTATAAATCAAATGCAGCAATGTAACGCCGATGTAGTTGACAAGTGATCGATTTCCATCTCACTTTTTTCATGAACAATTCTTCAAATCTTTATTTACTTGCTACACTCTTCGTTAAACGAATGAAAGAGAAACGTTCTCAGCGTCCACATGACCTCCATGTTGGTGCTTCTTTCTGAACCTCTGCTCGAACCTCACAGCTACTCACTGGTGGGAAAGATGTTCTGGAGGATTCCGTTGTCCACAGTGTGCAGATCCTTCACATTGAAGGAGGGGAAAGGCAGCGAGCGGTGGAACTTTTTGGGGAACAAACTGACCCAGGTGTCGTCTCCCATGAAGACGACTCGCTTCCCTGCACAGATGAATAAACAGACCCCGGAGAGAGAGACGCGTCATCTGACTTCCAGGAAGTGAAAATCTCAGTTATGACTTCTGTTTAATTAGTAAAACTATAAACTATTTAACGTTTGAATTGAATTGTATGCAACAACAGAGCTGGTGCAGAATCACACACTGCTTCGCCTTTCAGTCTGCATGTCTCTCTCTTTCTTTCTCACTCTGTCATTCTGTCTCTCTCTCTGCCTAGATCTCTGTCTTTCTGCCTGTCTCTCTCTTCCTCTGTCGCTCTCTCTTTCCTTCTTTCTGTCTACATGTCTGTCTGTATCTTTCTGTGTCTCTGTCTCTCGCTCTCTTTTGCTGTCCACCTGTCTATCTCTCGTCCTCTTTTCTATGTCTCTGTCTCTTTCTCCCACTGTCTCTCTCTTGCACTCTGTCTGTCTCTTTCTGTCTGTCACTCTCGCTCTTTCTCACTCACTCACTCACTCACTCTCTCTCTGTGTCAGTCTGTCTCTGTCTTTCTCTCTCTTGCACTCTGTCTGTCTCTTTCTGTCTGTCACTCTCACTCTTTCTCACTCACTCACTCACTCACTCACTCACTCTCTCTGTGTCAGTCTGTCTCTGTCTTTCTCTCTCTTGCGCTCTGTCTTTCTCTCTCTTGCGCTCTGTCTGTCTGTCTCTGGCTCTCTTTCTGTCCATCTGTCTATCTCTCTCACTCTTTTCTATGTCTGTCTGTCTCTCTGTCTCTCTCTCTCTCTCTCTCTCTGTCTCTCTCTCTCTCTCTCTCTCTGTGTGTGTGTCAGTCTGTCACTGTCTTTCTCTCTCTTGCGCTCTGTCTGTCTCTTTCTGTCTGTCTGTCTCTGGCTCTCTTTCTGTCCATCTGTCTATCTCTCTCACTCTTTTCTATGTCTGTCTGTCTCTCTGTCTCTCTTTCTCTCTCTCTCTCTGTCTCTCTCTTTCTGTCTGTCTGTCTCTCACTCACTCACTCACTCACTCACTCACTCACGTTTTCACTCTCTTCTCTCTCTCTCTCACTCTCTTCTCGCTCTCTCTCACTCTCTTCTCTCTCACCTGCCTGACCGAGCTGGTGGATCAGGTTATCTTCCAGCACAGCGCTGGAGGCGAAGTTGTTCCCTACGTCTATGAAGGTGGGCAGTGATCCGGTGGTGAAGCCCTTGATCCTCTGCATGGTGGTGGTCGGAGGATCTGCTCTGAAGGTGTAGAGCCGGGCGTGTGACGGCCGAGACGACGCCGTCTCACCCAGAACAGGCAGCTTGTTCTCAAACGGTCTGGGGGAAGCGTTTCCCGGGTCGTAGCGAGCAAACTCGGCTTTCAGAGCATCGACGATGAGGATGATGACCCTGCGCACTCGAGGATGCTTGTGGCAGAAATCCGGCGAGGTCGAGTTAGAGGCAGGAGGCAAAACGTCCTCGCAGCTGCTCGTCCTGTTGACCTCCAGACGAACCAAGAGGAAACCGCCCACGAAGAGGAAAATACCAACATAAAACACACAACAGATCCACAGGAGCAGGGCGAGGACTGGCAGCCTCTTCATTCTGCTAGAGGAAAGAAATCAACCGTGACACAGTCATAGAGAAGTGTTTCTACAAACACAAACACCTGAGGAGCTCCAAGATGCTGTGGAGCTTTACATTTATATAAAAAAAATTAAAAAATAATTAAAAATAATAAAAAACAATCCAGATTGTGTGCCATAGGAATTTTTACTTTTCTAAATATATATATTTTTTTATAAATTAAAGGAATAAAAAAAGATTAATAAAAAAAATAATAAAACATTATACTTAATAAAAAATAATTATTAAAAAAATCTTTCAGTGTGATTATATGAGGATTATGTACATTTTGTTGTTATTATTAGTAGTAGTAGTTGTATTTCTGCATTTCTTTTTACATAAACATTATTGAAATGGTCACTTTTCAGACTTTTTTTTTCATCATTAAAATCCTGAATATATAATCTTTCATAATCTATAATCTTTATCATCCATTATAATCTTTTAATATATATTTATTATAATATTTTAATATATATTTAGATAAAATTTTTAAACATCTTCCTGAAATATTTTAAATGGGCATTAAAAAAAAAAAATTGTCTTATTTATACATATAAAAAATAATATCAGTGTGTTATATCACATTATATAAAATGATTTATTTTTTAACTATTCCTGGTCGTTTATAAGTAATAGTGTACAGTAAAAAAAAAAGAAACTATTTGTCATATCAGGCAGCCCTAATTCAGGTGTAACTATTCATTCATTCATTCATTCATTGTCTACCGCTTATCCGAACTACACTCGGGTCACGGGGAGCCTGTGCCTATCTCAGGCATCATAGGGCATCAAGGCAGGATACACCCAGGACGGAGTGCCAACCCATCGCAGGGCACACACACACTCTCATTCACTCACGCAATCACACACTACGGACAATTTAGAGATGCCAATCAACCTACCACGCATGTCTTTGGACCGGGGGAGGAAACCGGAGTACCCAGAGGAAACCCCCGAGGCACGGGGAGAACATGCAAACTCCACACACACACAGCGGAGGCGGGAATCGAACCCCCAACCCTGGAGGTGTGAGGCAAACATGCTAACCACTAAGCCACCGTGCCCCCAGGTGTAACTATATAATATATAAATACATCATTTAAAGTAGATATTGTTTTTGTTTTTTTTAAGTTAAAGTTTTCTACAAAGAAAATTGTTTATTTGTTAGTTTGTTTATTTATTTTGTACAGATTCAGAGTTCATTCATTCAGAATGTCCATTCAACAGAAATAAGGATCATAATTTCTGTTAAACTGCAGTAAAGTTATGGGGAGTTGATTTATATTTGATATTTTCTGAAGAAACCCAGCATGTCTGTTACTGTGGACTCTACTACTACTACTACTACTACTACTACTGTGCTGTGTATGAAAGGCTTTAAAAAGGAAATTCTTCTAAATGTTGCAAAGCACAATTTTAACACCAGGAAGCATTCAGTCATCTATACAACCCTTCTTTTTGCTCCAGAGCCTGAATTTAAACCCAATAAAGTTGCAGTTATTTCAGATCTGTGTGCATGTGATGTTTATAGTAAACCTCTGGATGTTGCATGCTTTATACTGACCTTGCAAATCTCCTGTTTTCGTTTATTCTTCACGGGAAAATCACACACAGTGTCCACTCTGAGAAAATATCCAGTGTAACACTTAAATAACCTTCAATGGCACTCCGATCAGAGACGCATTTTAATTGTTATTGTTATGCTCAGATGAGTTTCACTGATCAACGACATTGACAGTCGCTCTAACGCCGGTACAGTGCATTCTCTTTCCCACCCGTATTCAGAAAACTCCGCCTGCTGCTCTATGATTGGTTGCTCACCAGGACAGCGCGTCGGACCGGAAGTGAACATAATATTAGAATATCTATATAAAACAAGAATGTAAAGGATTATCTGCAGACTTTTTCACATTTTAAAAATCAACCTTAATGTAATTTTTTCCCCTGAGAAGTGCGCAATCATTTTATACACGCTTAAATGTATTGAACTGTATTGTTGTTGTTTAAAATGAATGGGGAAAAAAATCAAGTAAAATCACGCAGCTATGCGATCTGTGTACACAGTAAGAACGTAAACAAGTGTGGCCAGAAGGTTGCCATGGTGACGTACTAGCCCTCTTAACCGTAATACGGACGGTAAAACGAATCATCCAATCACGACACAGGAGGCGGGATTTGCCGGAATATGGGTGATATCTTACAACGCGTTCTCGCACTTCCGCAAATACACGCATGCGCATAAGAGCAGCCACTTCCGGGTTCTAGTTTCCAAAATACCAGTCCGACGTTAAAGGCCAGCGGCGATAAGCAGGTGTTTTGTGTTTGTGTGTAAAACAGCAGACCCACAACCTAAAAACACAGAGACAACCGTTTACAGACCTCCATACTTTGAGTGTGGTGTTCATTTAAATTCTTTCTTGGTGTAAAAGATACACATTTCTTCATTTATTGTTGGTATCTTGTTCTAATGCACATGTTTCAAGGAACAGAAGTGAAAGGCTCTAGGCATGAAGCAACGTAAACACATTTTACTCCATCAAAAGTCAAGCATAAACCCACATAAAGCCTTTCAAGCATCACAAAGTTTCACACACTGAAGTTTAATCTTACTCTTAAAGACCTGACACACGCTCAGAAGAAACATGGAAGAAATACTGCTGGTGTATTTGATAAATGTACTTTAATGTCAGAACTTTTACATTGTTGAGAACATACATAATCAAACAGCTCAGAAAAAGATATTTCAATACATACGTTGTTTAGAGTTTAACTGAGTGCCATGTAATTATATAAAAAATAAAAGAAAGAAGAATGAGTTGTAATCAGGTTTGTTTATTTTATTGACTGGATGTAGATTCGGGTGTTGTGGCTTCAGGCACAACTTTAAGCTCGAGCTCATCGTCTGCAGGTACGGGGGTCACCTCCACCGAGCCCAGGCTTTGTGTCTTGGCTAAAGTCCCGTAAATAGACATGGCCTAAACATGAGAGGGGAAAAAAGTGTAAGGATTTCAATCCTATTATATCATAAAGCAGCTGGACCAATCAGATGATTTTGTAACGGTCCGTCGTTAAATCTCTGTTAAGTTGGTGGCAAATAAAGTAAAACAGGCTGGTGGTTGGTTCTGAAAGGCTGGTGTGTGTGTGTGTGTGTGTGTGTGAGAGAGAGAGAGAAGCTGACCTGTGTGACCATGCTGGAGATGTCTCCCGTGTTGGACGGCAGGATGACAGTGTTTGACTGTTTGGCCAGGTTGGAGAAAGCCGAAATGTACTGCTCGGCTATGCTGAGGGACGCCGCCGCGTTACCGTTCTGATGAACACACACACACGAACAATAGTCAAACATTGTGCAGGATCAAGTTATCTTGACAACACGGCAAAGTGTAAAGCTGCATCGAAAGCAAAACAAAACACATAAGAAGAAGAAGATGAAGAAGTCATAGAGCTGTAATCAGTGAGTAAGGGCTGAAGGGGCCAAGCACTTTCAAGCTCCTTAATGACAGAGGAAGACCAAGCCACTGGGACCAAGAACAATAACACTAATAACAAGCTGACTAACTTCAGTGCCTGGCCCCAATAATAATAATAAATAATTATAAATGAATAAATAAATAATTTTACTGAAACTGTGATTTCAGTATTATGAGTCCATACTGTGATAATGATTCTAATTCCCCATTCCTGCAACACACACACACTCGCGCACACGCACACTCGCGCACGCGCACACTCGCGCACGCGCACACCTCGCACACACACACACTCTCGCACACACACACACACTCGCACACACACACACACTCGCACACACACACACTCGCACACACACACACTCGCACACACACACACTCGCACACACACACTCGCACACACACACTCGCACACACACACTCGCACACACACACTCGCACACACACACTCCACACACACTCTCGCACACACACACACTCTCGCACACACACACACACTCTCGCACACACACACACTCTCGCACACACAACACACTCTCGCACACACACACACTCTAAAGCACACACACACACTCTCGCACACACACACACTCTCGCACACACACACACTCTCGCACACACACACCCACTCGCACACACACACACTCGCACACACACACACTCGCACACACACACACTCGCACACACACACACTCGCACACACACACACTCGCACACACACACACACTCGCACACACACACACACTCGCACACACACACACACTCGCACACACACACACACTCGCACACACACACACTCGCACACACACACACTCGCACACACACACTCGCACACACACACTCGCACACACACACTCGCACACACACACTCGCACACACACACTCGCACACACACACTCGCACACACACTCGCACACACACTCGCACACACACTCGCACACAGCATCTGGTCAGCACAGTAGCATACCTGCTGAGTCAGCGCATCAGAGAGAAGTCTAATTGCTTTTGCTTTTGCCTCTGATTTAGCCAACAAAGCAGTCGCCTCTCCTGTAATACAAACAAATCATTGTACAAATGAACACACACACACACACACACACACACACACACACACAGCTTGAGGAGGACAGGTGTTCTCGCCTCTCCTATTGTCTGCCCTGCTGTGAACACGCAGCTTTAACTGCACCTGCAGCTTGGTTGATCTGCTCTGCTTTCTCTCCCTCAGAAGCCAGAATCTGCGATTGTTTGCGTCCTTCCGCAACGTTGATGGCCGCCTCCCTCGCCCCCTCCGATTCCAGAACTGTCGCTCTCTTCTTCCGCTCCGCTTCCACCTGCGCAGGAGTCACGCATCAAGTCCTTCAAGTTATCCAAACTGTACACAATCTTCCTCTTAACCCAAACGGAGCCATTTACACAAATCTGTGTAAAAAGTTTGCTTTGGAAGCTAGCTAACATAGTGGAACAGCTAACATGCTATCGGTTTAGCATGTCTAAATCCTCGTGCACTCGCCTCAATCGAATCTGCTTTATGTATAAAAGTAGAAAAAGGACCTGACAGTACTAGAAATGGTCTCCAAGCTCCATCATGAACGCTCAGGTAGGAGGCGTGGCTTATGAGTAGAAATCGTACATTAATCGCAATTATAGTGCCAACTTGATTAGTATGGATTTTAAATAAACTTATTTTATCGTGTGAGCCGAATATCAGGCTTCATTTATCAATCTTTTTGTAAAAAAGATCGGCTAAACATAAAATTCCTCACACTCATGCTGTCAGGCGTAAATTAGCAGATTTGCGTTTAGTGATCCCTAAAAGGCATGAGCTGAAATTAAACTAAAAAAAAACTAAAATTGTGCCAATTCTTCCCACAATGCACCTCAGGGACTGCAGCACTTTTTCGCTTGTCCTCATACTCCTTTTATAGGGTGCCATTACCTTCATCCTACTCGAATGGCTAGTCTTATTTGGCTTCATTTGTAAATTTCTTTTTATTAATCTAAAATAATAGACTTTTACTCAATGTTCATTCAGTTGAGAAATGTATAAAAAAAAATATGCAAGTTCATGTTAAGCTTGGGAATGTCAGGAATGAGCAGATAATCAAACTGGGAAAAAATATCACCACATAACTTAAGACTGGTATGTAAACATGTCTCTCTTTGACCCTTTAACATAAAGCAGACACTGTGAGGCCACACCTCCTGTACTTCACTGGCCACGCCCATTTCTAATCAGATTTGTAATTATTCGACTTTCTGTAATCTTTTCCCGATCACGTGAGCATTCTCACCTGCATCTGCATGGACTCTTTGACACGCGGCGGGACGTGAATGTCCTTGATCTCGTAGCGCAGGCAGCGAATCCCCCAGTCATCAGATGCCTGGTTGATGGAATGCACGATATTGGAGTTCAGCGACTCTCTCTCCTGAAAAACAAAAAAAATTATGGAGTGAAATTCCTTGTTTATAAAAGAAACTGGAATTGCTGTGGTATAAAGGGTGTAAAACTCTACATTACATGGTTTTATAGGAAAATGATCGTCATGGCAACTTGTCGTTGATGGGTTTCCTGAAACCCCACACTCAAGTGTTTTATTTCAGAGTGGCTTGATATTTATGTCTTAGAACAAACTGGCCTCTGAATTTTGAAAAGAAAAATCTCTAACCAGTGTATACAGTCAAGTACAAAAGTTTGTACACCCTTGAATTTTTTCCCCCCCTTTTTATTTATTATTTATATATTTGTTCGTGTATTTATTTATTTATTATTATTTTTTTAATAATACAGACACCTCTATTTCACAATGAATACATTTTTTTTTTTTTTATTAAAAAGAAGCGATGTATTAAATATGGTTTAAAAGGAAAATAAAGGGGGGTGTAAACTTTTCAACAGATTTTGGTTGACATTTTGGTTTTGTTTGCCCCTCTTAATTTTTAAAATCTTATTCAGATTTTGGCCATTTTATTATTCTTTGATGAATCTGTGAATTTTGACACTTTGCTGTAACTTAAACTTCCTTTCCATAAAGATGAGCCTTGTGGAAAAGAACAGAAAGTGAGATAGAAAGAGAGGGAGATAGAGAGAGGGGGAGCGGAGAGAGAGAAATGGAGAGAGATTGGGGGAGCGAGTGCAATACCCTGAAAAGAACAGCATTACTGAAACATCAGAGAAAGAGATAGAGAGAGTGAGAGAGAGGGAGCAACAGAGAGAGAGAGAGAGCACGAGAGAGCGAGAGATAGAGCAGGAGAGGGAGAGAGAGCAGGAGAGGGAGAGATAGAGCGGGAGAGGGAGAGATAGAGCGGGAGACAGAGCGAAAAGAGAGGGGGGAGAAAAAGAGAGAGAGAGAGAGAGAGAGAGAGAGAGAGCGCGAGAGATAGAGCAGGAGAGGAGAGAGAGCAGGAGAGGGAGAGATAGAGCGGGAGGGGGAGAGATAGAGCGGGAGAGGGAGAGATAGAGCGGGAGAGGGAGAGATAGAGCGGGCAGGGAGAGATAGAGCGGGAGAGGGAGAGATAGAGCGGGAGAGGAGAGATAGAGCGGGAGAAAGAGCGAAAAGAGAGGGGGGAGAAAAAGAGAGAGAGAGAGAGAGCGAGAGATAGAGCAGGAGAGGGAGAGAGAGCAGGAGATGGAGAGATAGAGCGGGAGGGGGAGAGATAGAGCGGGAGAGGGAGAGATAGAGCGGGAGAGGGAGAGATAGAGCGGGAGAGGGAGAGATAGAGCGGGAGAAAGAGCGAAAAGAGAGGGGGGAGAAAAAGAGAGAGAGAGAGAGAGAGAGCGAGAGAGAGAGCGAGAGAGAGAGCAGGAGATGGAGAGATAGAGCGGGAGGGGGAGAGATAGAGCGGGAGAGGGAGAGATAGAGCGGGAGAGGGAGAGATAGAGCGGGAGAGGGAGAGATAGAGCGGGAGAGGGAGAGATAGAGCGGGAGAGGGAGAGATAGAGCGGGAGAGGGAGAGATAGAGCGGGAGAGGGAGAGATAGAGCGGGAGAGGGAGAGATAGAGCGGGAGAGGGAGAGATAGAGCGGGAGAGGGAGAGATAGAGCGGGAGAAAGAGCGAAAAGAGAGGGGGGAGAAAAAGAGAGAGAGAGAGAGAGAGAGAGAGAGAGAGCGAGAGATAGAGCATGAGAGGGAGAGAGAGCAGGAGAGGGAGAGATAGAGCGGGAGAGGGAGAGATAGAGCGGGAGAGGGAGAGATAGAGCGGGAGAGGGAGAGATAGAGCGGGAGAGGGAGAGATAGAGCGGGAGAGGGAGAGATAGAGCGGGAGAGGGAGAGATAGAGCGGGAGAAAGAGCGAAAAGAGAGGGGGGAGAAAAAGAGAGAGAGAGAGAGAGAGAGAGGGAGAGACAGAGAGACAGAGAGAGAGAGAGTGCGTGCAATACCCTGAAGACTTTATCCAGGGTGAGCTTCCCTAGCTCTGATCTCATTGTGGTCTGTGCCAGCTGAGTCACTGCATACTCCGGGTCCTCGACTCCGTAACTTGCCTGGAGAAGAAAGGGAAAAAAAATCATGATTTACGCAAAAGAAAATATATTGATAAAGTGATAAAGATGAGTGCTGTGCGTCAGGACATACCTTAAAGGGGTCGAGTATCCTCAGGTACAGAACTCCATCAATCTGTAATGTCACATTGTCTGACAGACAGAAAAAAAAATTAGCTGGATTTATTGAGGCTCAGGATCAGAGACATTCACAGAATCCTAAATATCTCAGTGTTTGATTTGTCCATTTATTTCTTGGTCATAAACAATACAAGCATTTATCTCTAACTAAATAAAGTAAATAAGCTACAAAAAAAAAAAGTGAGGACTCTTGAGACTCCTTCCAGAAATGTGAAATAAAATGCCTCATTACAGAAAACCTCGAGATAAAAACTCAGAGCAGAAGAGCTTGAAGGCAACGGCGTCTAATTCTTCTGGTTATTCTAGTTAAAATGTACAGTGAGCACACGCTGGTCACACAGTCATTATTTCATGAAGACGACTTCGGAGCTCTTTTTGCAGTTGAAATGAAGCTCGGTCTGTTTCTGTTCATCATTTTCCACTGGATCAGCAACTTTATTTTATTTCTACAAAATTTACACTTTTATTCGTTGATTTATTTTTAAGATCTGGTGAACCTACAGTACACAGATCAGGCATAACATTATGACCACCTGCCTAATATTGTGTCGGTCCCCTTTTTGCTGCCAAAACAGCCCTGACCCATCAAGGCATGGACTCCACTAGATTCCTGAAGGTGTGCTGTGGTATCTGGCACCAAGATGTTAGTAGCAGATCCTTTAAGTCCTGTAAGCTGTGAGGTGGGCCTCCATGGGACAGGACTTAAAGGACACTTTTGATAGATAGTGACCACTGCAGACCGGGAACACCCCACAAGAGCTGCAGTTTTGGAGATGCTCTGATCCAGTGGTCTAGCCATCAAAATTTGGCCCTTCGTCAAACTCGCTCAAATCCTTACACTTGTCCAATTTTTCCTGCTTCTAACACAACAACTTTGAGGACAAAATGTTCACTTGCTGCCTAATATATCCCACCCACTAACAGGTGCCATGATGAGGAGATCATTAGTCATTCACTTCTTTTTGTATAGTAATAAAATAATTAGTCTTTTTAATTACAATTTTTCACAATTTTTCAATTTTGAAGAAAAAAAAAAAAAAAAAAAACTGAATCGAATTGTGAAGCTAGTACTGTATGATTAAACACCTACTAACATACATGTCAGAATTCCCCCTTAAAATATACTTCCAACAGGAATAACACTACTGAAGAAAAACCATTCCAGACATTTGACCTTGCTGTGAACTTCTCAGCTCGCTGCTTACAATCTTAATTCCATTTCAACCATAAAAACATAATTCTTGATGTTCTTGAGAAATCCCTGAAAGACACACAGACAGACAGATCAAACCCAGAAGCATGAGAAAGCATCATTCCTACTCACCAAGAGATACAGCAGACTGCTCCGGCACATCGATCACGATCTCTTTAAGACTCTGCACATAGCGGATTCTGTCCAGGATCGGGATTAATACGTTCAGGCCCTGAAGAAAAAAAGGCTTGATCTCAGTGTAATGTGTAATCTTTACTCACTGCTTTTGTCACAGCAAAAAGTGAAATTGTTTGCCTAAAGCATTACGGAATGTCAACCTCTCAAAAATAGGCTTAATAATCTTAGATTTGTTTCATTTTTACCTAATAAAGTGACTTAAAGAATATTACCTTCATTATCATTAATATTATTTATTTACTAAGAAGTGTGTGAACGAGACCTTCAGCAGTTTATTTATAACACAAGTCTAAGGAAACTCAAACTCTGATTATAAATGAAGCTCCAACTCTGTCTTTTGTCGTCTCAGAGAAGCAATATTTTTTTTTAATTTATACCCAGGTGCTTATTTTCCTTGTGTACAGATTTACTCAGAAATACTTTCAGAAAAATTTTATCATATGTATTTCCTGTTTTAATAAACTGCTACAATTATTCGGACCCTGAAACTGAAACCACATCACAAATCCTACGCAATTGTGCTATTTCTGAGAAGAACCTGGGACATGCACCCGTGCGTTCATCTATTAGTGCATGCATGAGTGCACACACACTATAGATGCAATGCTGGAATGTAGCTATTAGACAAGCAGTGGAGTGCAGAGGAGCATTTTTCATTCCAACCAAGTTGAGTCTACTGAAAACCAAGATCAGTTAAAGAGTGAGGGAGGGAAGGAGTGCGTGAGTGAGTGAGGGAAGGAGTGAGGGAAGGAGTGCGTGAGGGAGTGCGTGAGGAAGTGCGTGAGGGAGTGGTGAGGGAGGGAGGGAGGGAGGGAGGGAGGGAGGGAGTGCGGGAGGGAGTGCGTGGGGGGAGTGCGTGAGGGAGTGCGGGAGGGAGTGAGGGAGTGCGGGAGTGCGTGAGGGAGTGAGGGAGGGAGTGCGTGAGGGAGGGAGTGCGTGAGGGAGGGAGTGCGTGAGGGAGGGAGTGCGTGAGGGAGGGAGTGGTGAGGGAGGGAGTGCGTGAGGGAGGGGAGTGCGTGAGGGAGGGAGTGCGTGAGGGAGGGAGTGCGTGAGGGAGGGAGGGAGGGAGTGCGTGGGGGGAGGGAGTGCGTGAGGGAGTGCGTGAGGGAGGGAGTGCGTGAGGGAGGGAGTGAGGGAGGGAGTGCGTGAGGGAGGGAGTGAGGGAGGGAGTGCGTGAGGGAGGGAGTGAGGGAGGGAGTGCGTGAGGGAGGGAGTGAGGGAGGGAGTGCGTGAGGGAGGGAGTGAGGGAGGGAGTGCGTGAGGGAGGGAGTGAGGGAGGGAGTGCGTGAGGGAGGGAGTGAGGGAGGGAGTGCGTGAGGGAGGGAGTGAGGGAGTGCGTGAGGGAACTGGTTAATAACGTACAGGCTCAAGGATTCTGTGGAAGCGGCCCATCCTCTCCACCACCCACGCTTCCTGCTGAGGCACAAACAGAACCACCGTGTTCATGGGAAGGCTGGACGCCCATCGCTGGTGACCTGGAGTCCCCCAAAACACCGGGCTGGTCCTACACGCGTGCTAAAGATACACAAACATACACAGAGTCTTTAGAGTCACATATAGGTTAAGGCATGACACTTTTTATTTAAACTATCTTTAAAAGATGAAAGAAGTGATAGATAGACAGATAGACAGACAGACAGGCAGATAGTCAATTCATAAAAACGCAACAAAACAATAACAATAATCACAACCCTACTGTACATTACAGTCCTGAACATGTTTATATTTATATGTTTATATTATATTTAGAAAACACATTATTGCACGTGGCTGTATAAAAATGTCATTCACAAATGTCACTTACCCTCAGAAGCCCACTTCCGGCCCGACACACCACTGTCCTTAGCATACCGGGTTAATTTTAAGCACTTTTCACTTAAAATAATGAATTCAATTCTTCATCACACGTTTAAACCTTCAGCTATAAACGCGTCCCTTTCCACAATTGTGCTAGTGGAAAGTAGCAACCGGTTACATCAGTGATGCGTCTCTCCTACCCGTTTAACGACAGAGCCCGCCTTCCTGCTCTGTGATTGGTTAGTTTTATTGCGCGTCATCATATGTAACTGGCTTATATTTGGTCACACGCTCGAGAACGACGAACCATTGGATAATTTATTGTCCAATCGGCGACCTGCTCACAAGCGAATAGGCTACAACAGCGCATGACGCGAGGTCTGTCCGAAAAGAAGTGCGTTTAATGTAAGAAGAGTAGTACAGCGTTAAAATGAGTCCGGGTTCGTGCTGGAAACACAAAGCATCAACACGTCGTTCCGGGATACAATTCAAACATTTTTACGCCACTGTTTTTTTAACAGTCAAATTATTTTAAAAACGCACACACAGAAAAAACAGCATTGCTTGGGCACACCTAGATTTTAGATACTGAGTTTGCATGAGTTATTTTATCAGAAGTAGGATCTTAATTCTTAGCACAACCTGTCTGTCTAGAAGAGCACATATAACCTTCTGGATTCTGATTGGTCCACCCTGAGATGTATTCCGACTCTACACGTAATCAGAATTAAAATAAAGTGTTTATAGTTATTGATATGTTTTCTGTAAGGAAATGTGTATTTAACATTTATGGAAGGAGTCTCCAGTGACAGAGCTTTGTAACAGGCAAAGTTTTATTGTTTTCAATAAAATAACAAATTTGACTGTCTATAACATAAGTAATCCATATACATTTCTGCAACATTAAATGAAGAGTATAATGTGTTGAATATTAATGAATAAAAAATGTCGATGTTGGCAAATCGTATTATAAGGAAAGAAAACATTTCTAGATGTTCCATTACAGGTAAATAATCAACTTTGGGATGGTAATAGTATCTCCACTTCACAACACACAACACCTACAGAAGTAACACTGTGATTTCTGCTATGTGTGTAAATGCAGTGCACAAAACCAAACTAAACTATCTATCCAAAGATAACTGGCTAAAGCGAATTACCAGCTGATGTAATCTACTCTCCTTGTTATATCAGCTATCAAAATGCAGCAATAATAATAAAAACCATCACATGCTGTCGTGTACTAGAGTAGAGAGCTGTGGTTAACTAAATTAGGTGAAATCATATGCAGTGGAGCTCGGGTTCATGTGAACAGAAAAGTGGAGCTGAGCTGCAATAATAATGATCTCGTTTGATGCTGATTGGTTTCTCTGTGTTTGTATTCTTCACAGGGAAAGCAATATTTATTTTAAAATTCATTCATTCATTTACTATAATAACATATACATCAGAAGGTCCATTTTTTTTTTACAAACTAAATCCCAAACTCCTACATACTGTTTATAAGTTCTTTAAAAATAATAAATAAGGACAAAAAATTACTTAGAAAAGTCTTTACAAATAAGCTGTTCCCCCCCCTTTTTTTTTTTTTACATGTAGTAAAATTCACCATTATCAGTGTCTTTAAAACTTAGAATATAAATTACAAATTTAAATAAAATTTATTTCATTGTGCATTCAAATAAAACAATATTCATTGATCATGATTATCACTACTACCAAAAACAAACAAACAAAAAAAATTACCAGAAATTAGGATAAAATTTCTTTTTATCCTAATTTATTTAGCATAAAATTAAATACCAAATATTACTTGTATAAGTATTAAATGTTAAATGTAGCGTGTATATAAATAAATATTAATTTATAAATGTAAGAAATAAATCCCCCTGTGACCCTGACAAGTATGAAAGTAGATGGGTGAGTATTGAAAAGTTTAATTTAATTTAATTTTAAATATTAAACTAAATTTTGGATTTGGAGAGCACATTAGCTAGAGAAAAAATAAATAAATAAAAAAAATTTATTTTAAAAAATAATTAAATAAAAATAAAATTGCATCAGAAATGACAACTTTCAGTAGAATAAAATTTAGATTTAAAAAAAAAATTTTAGAAATTCAATTTAAAAGAGACGTCACTTAAATAGCTAGCGAGGCCCACGCGGTTGCCACGGAAACGCTGTGCGCTTTACAAATCAGCGCGTCACACCTGTTCCTTTTGAATGTTTATTCAGCGATACGACACACCCACTCAGTTGCTGATTGGTCGATTCTTTCTGATCTCCCGCCCCTATTTCAAGAGCTCCCTGAGTTGAATGGTTGGATCTTGCGTCATGTAAGAGTGATTAGTCCCGCCCTGTGGCTCATTCCGCTTCTCCTCGGTGTGATAGAGACGTTTTTGGTTTTTTTTTGGAATCATGGCGAGGGAAGCGGTGCGAGTCTGGACGTGGCACCTGTAGGACACTTCATCATTAGACTATAAGAAATAAAGTGACTTTAATACAATGTAAAGTTTTGGCAATGTGTCAGGACGGGAAGCTGACTTTATTCCTGATCAAACAATCACTATAACTGGAGAGGAAAGAGCTTGACATGTCTCTGCTGTGTGTCAGAGGTGAGTGAGTGTGTGTGTGTGTGTGTGTGTGTGTGTTAGATGGAAATGTAATTCACTAAAATGCAGCTGTTTGTAAACACTCACTGTCTTAAATCTCTATCCTTTATATGACTTTAAAAAGTCTTTGTGTTAAATTCTACTTTTTTTCAGAAGCTCAGCTTTAACACTCCCAGATTTCTCATTATTGTTTATAAATATTATATTAAAATGAGCCGTAAGTACTTCTTATAAAGGAATACACTGTCTCTACATCTCCACTTCTCCTCCCAGATGTTTCTTTCAGGAGGTTTTGCCCCTAAAGTGACTGAATCTCAGACTGACTTAAAAAATAGAGTATTTTTCAAAATTTTAATCTTAATTATACGTATTGCATTAAATAAACAATTTATATAGAAAAAAAAAAACCCTTCCTTATATACCTTTTAAAGGAAAGACTTTAATGTAAATTGTATTGTTGATGTTGACACAATTTCCTCCTGACGCCAAATTAAAGATTAAATGGATTAAGTTAGACTAAAGGTTAATGTTGCTAGCAAGCAAGGAAACCATATAGCCACCAGTTTAGCATTGTGTCTAGCTGTCTTTGAAATAATAATAAATAAAGTCGGAATGTGTTTGAAGTGAACTGAACGTTGATAAAGTTTCAGACAGATATTTCTAGATATTTCCGGGATGCAACAAGTATCTGTATTAGGTCCGATGCTGAATTTGATGTTGATTATTTTCTGAAATAGTGTTTAAAATGTGATCTATTCCTAGCTGTGGGTAACTGTTGTAGCACTGTTCTGTTAGCAAAGACACTTCAGCAAAAACCTTTATGTTTTGGAAAACACAAGGATTAAAATGAGAGAACTGTAGCATGGAAAAAAGATTATAATGACCATTTTTTGATTGATACAGCTTTCAGAAATGAGCAGGAAGTGCCCATTACTTTGAATGACTTCAGTCTTCTAGTTTCTCACACTGCTTCGGTTTCATCTCGTCCACTCTTCGTCCAGTCTTTTCCATAGCTTGGTGACTGTGTAGTGTTTTTTTTTTTTTTTTTTTTTTTTTTTTTTTTTAAGCTATAACATTTTTCCAGAGATATTCCATCAGGTTTAAATCAGGACTCTGGTCTGGACATATATTTATGTCAAGGTTCTTAGCTTCCAGGAACTGATTTTTTTTACCTGTTTTGCAGTGTGTCAGTAAAACCACAGCAAATTTTTCTTATACTTGTTGATGCAGTCATGCACTGTGTATTCTGACACCTTTCTATCAGAATCAGCATTAACTTCTTCAGCAATTTGAGCAACAGTAGCTCATCTGTTGGATCGGACCACACGGGCCAGCCTTCGCTACCCACGTGCATCAGTGAGCATTGGCCTCCCATGACCCTGTCGCTGGTTCACCACTGTTCCTTCCTTGGACCACTTTTGATAGATACTGACCACTGCAGACCGGGAACACCCCACAAGAGCTGCAGTTTTGGAGATGCTCTGATCCAGTGGTCTAGCCATCACAATCTGGCAAAAATCACAAGGGTGGAGGAGGAAGTGTCAAGGAGTTCCTTCTTATACAGCTAGCTTTCTTGAAGCTAAGAACATTAAAATAGGGACATAAAAGTTGCTTTCGGCTGCTCCCTGTTCGGGGTCGCCACAGCGGACCGACTGGTCCGCACAACAACTTGGCACAGGTTTTACGCCGGATGCCCTTCCTGATGCAACCCTCTCATTTTTCCGGGCTTGGGACCGGCACTGCATCCAGTGGCTGGGGTTGAGGCATTGGCTGGGAATCGAACCCGAGCCTTCCGCATGATAGGCGAGAAACCTACCACTGAGCGACATAGTTTCCTTAAAATAGTTTCCTACTCAATTCTGACAGCTGAATCCCTCAGAAATGTTAGCTGTAATCTTTATTTTGTGCTACAGTGATTACTGTGCTCTAATTTTGATCCCTGTGTTTTCCACAACATAAGTGTTTTTGTTGATTATTTTCTAATGCTATTTAATAGAACAATGCTATAACCACAGCTAATCTTCTTCTTCTTTCGGCTTTTCCCTTCAGGGGTCGCCACAGCGAATCATCTCTCTCCACCTATCCCTATCTTCTGCATCCTCAACCCTTGCACCCACTAGCTTCATATCCTCATTCATTACATCCATATATAACCCACAGCTAATAATCCTTCAAATTTTGAGTGATGAAGGTCAACAATATTTCTGGGGGAAAAAAATCATGCGTTTATAAATTGTTCTCTAATTTTGCTCTCTGCTGTATTTTACTCTGATCCAGTGATTTGTTTAATGCTATTTGTTTAATGTTTGTGAACATGTGAACTAATTTTTAATGGATATTTGATATGTTGTGGGCAGAGCTTAAAGTCTGCTTTGAAGTAGGTAGTGTTCAGATAATAAAGTGGAGAAAAACAGTGAAGTAAACACACACACACACACACACACACGCACGTAATTTATTCACAAATTGACATGAAGGAACATGAAATTGTCGTTTCTATTTCTAGTGTTGTTCCTTAATGATCTAATTGAATTATTTTTATTAATTAGATTCATTAATTTTTTATTATTACTATTATTAATTTTGCCCAAAGAGGCTTCTTGTTCCTGAAAGAGGTCACATGTTTGGCGTTTGTAAATTGTGTAGTATATTTTGTGTAATAATGAAATCCAAAGGAGCATCAGTGAGAACTTGAGTCTGATCTAAATCCACTGATAAAACCTTGTGTGTGTGTGTGTGTGTGTGTGTGTGTGTGTGTGTGTGTATGGAATTGTGAGTGTCGTTGTGTGTGTTACGCCTGAACACACTCCTAGAGATGAGCAGCTTTTCCTCTGTGGCTAGTCACCAGTCCCAGATCAGCATCTGCCCCTGCTGTGGTCTGGTGTGTGTGTGTGTGTGTGTGTGTGTGTGTGTGTGTGTGTGTGTGTGTTTCATGTTCTCAGTACTGCTGATGGTGATATAACGCTCACGTCATGTTGTCACAAAGTGAATTTTGAGAAACATATGGAAGCAAGACAAAAATATTCATGAGCTTGAAGTCTTATATTTCGAGCACTTGATATTGTTTTTACTAAAATAGACAAAAATGACATATTTGGACCTAAAGAGTAAAACGTTTCCCTATTTTGATCGAAAACGTGTCCAGTACAGGTTTAAAAACACCGCATCCTGGTCATTGTACCACATACAATTTTTTTATTAGTTGTTTTTACTGGTAGCTTGTTTTCAGTTAAAAAACAAAGTAAATAATAGTAAATAAATGATTTAGTTAATATATTTGAACCCCCCCCCCAAGAATAAAAACGCAAAATAAATGATTAAATAATACCAGAACTGGGGGGCACGGTGGCTTAGTGGTTAGCACGTTTGCCTCACACCTCCAGGGTTGGGTGTTCGATTCCCGTCTCCGCCGTGTGTGTGGAGTTTGCATGTTCTCCCCGTGCCTCGGGGGTTTCCTCCGGGTACTCCGGTTTCCTCCCCCGGTCCAAAGACATGCATTGTAGGTTGATTGGCATCTCTAAATTGTCCATAGTGTGTGAGTGAATGAGAGTGTGTGTGTGCCCTGTGATGGGTTGGCACTCCGTCCAGGGTGTATCCTGCCTTGATGCCCAATGACGCCTGAGATAGGCACAGGCTCCCCGTGACCCGAGAATAGATCGGATAAGCGATAGACAATGAATGAATGAATGATACCAGAACATTTCTGAATTTTCTATTCTGACTGGTCAGAAGGCATTGATTAATTTTTATTTACATTTTTGTTTCTATTCGTTGTTTATCTGACGCTTCAGCAAATTTTTCTTAAAATTGTTGATGCGGTGATCTATCTATCTATCTATCTATCTATCTATCTATCTATCTATCTATCTATCTATCTATCTATCTATCTATCTATCTATCTATCTATCATCTACTTGAATCCGTAAAATCACAAGCGCGGGACTTTTAAACTCAAGACGTATATATTGTAATGACTTTCTATGACTTTCTATGAGATCTGTGCTCATGTTCCACACACACGTGAACAGTAGAGGGATTTGGCGTGTCGTTATGTCGTCACGTGACGTGTCTCGGGCCGAATCTACAGAAAATCTGTGGTAATTTTGAACAGTTTCAAGCTCCTCAGAATATACCAGCTAGTGGTTTTTCACTATTTTCCTCATTAACTACAAAAGATCGACTGTTAAGTTAGAAGGAACGACCTGTTTGTAGCTGCTGTAACATGAGCGATAACAGGAAGTCATTTTCCGTGGACGTTTTCAGCATGAAATGTAACCATAAACGGATAAAACGTCACCTTGTGGTGTTTTTTCAAAATAAGAAGTCATGTCTTTGACTCATGTCAAGAAATTTTTCTTTATAACTGTTTCAAACGCTTTTTTATGCACGCGCCTTTCGAATCTTTTTAGTCGTCACGTAACCCAGATGATATTTTTCCTGCCAAACGTTTCCTCAAACAGGTCTGCATTCAGATCGGATTCTTTCCACTTTGCTTGTAAGTCGCTTTAAAATAAAAGTCTCGGGTAACTGATTAAATCTGAGTCCTTGCTCACTCTGACTGAGATGTATATGGTTTCATTGCTCCAGCATGTTTTTTTTTTTTTTTTTTCCCCCTGTGTGATGAAGAGAACGTAGGTGCAAATCAGCGCTCGACTCTTCTGGCAAACCGCCTCTTCTCTTTTTTTGTCCTGCCGGATTTATTTATGCGTGCGAGGCCTAATGAGCTATCGTTGAATCTCTACAACACAAACTCGCGAGCACAAAAGAGGCTCTGCACTCGCAGGACGACACAAACCGTAACCGTGTGCTAATAGAAATCGGTCACTTCATCATGATTGACCGCAGATTGTTTACTCGATATTTAATTTCATTGAATTCTATTTATTTATTTAATTTTATAGAAGATCTTAAATATGACGCAGGTTTTTACTGTGTATTCGAAACCGTGATTACGGTTGATGTTACAGATGACCGGATGTTTGCTCATTAAAGAGTGTGTAGATTTTCAGGAAGACATTTACGAAATGCGAAATCGGATGAAAAAAAACGTAACATCGATTCGTTTTAATATCCGAAGGAAAAAAACTGTCGGGGTCGGGGAGCTTTTTGGATTTAGGTCATTCATATGCATACGTCGTTTCCAACTAATTAAACTGAGTACCATTAACACGATTAGGTTTCGTCCGTGCAGCATGATTTGAGCATGGGTTTTCAAAACACTGAATCAAACACCGAGCTCACAGCTGCTACCCCTTTTATACCTGTGTCCAGGAATCTAATCACTTGCAAACCTGTGTAGAAATGTGACTTGTAGATTTAATAATAGAAGAGAAATTTTGGGTTTAGAGAAGATTACTATGGTGCATAATATGTCTGAGTCATATAGGCTATAAGTTTCCTCTCAGACTGCCAGCAATGTGGTTTTAAACACCTCATATAAATCATAAAAATGTAGCTTTTATTATTAATAAATGAATTTGTAATAAATCTAGTTTTATTTTTTGTAAAAAGATAAAAAGTACGCCGAAAAAGAGAAATATTAAATACAAAATTTTTCCCATCTAGTTCAATTGTAATTATTAAAAACTCTTCATGTTAATGTAATAAAAAGGAAAGCACATCATGACCTAATCTAATGACTATATTGATACTATATCAATAAATAATGTAATATTACATTGTTTGCAAGGGGGAAAAAAAGTTCAGTGTTCAAGCGTGGGATCAAAACACTGGCTAATGATGAAACCCATGAGTTCAGGCTTCAGTGAAAGGAAGAGTCAAGTAGTTTTTCACCAAAAAATCTCAAACTCAGGAAATAAAAAGAATAATCATCGTCATCATCATTGTGGCCACAGCAATCACACATTTGCAAGGATTTACTAGTTTATCACTACATTATAACTTTATGCTTGATATAATGTTGTTTCTGACCCATTACATCCATTTCATCTTACAGTTTTACTCTTGGATTTATATTCGCTTTATTTTTTATTCCACTTTTTTTCTCGAGCATGAAGCATTTCTTGCAGGAAAGGGCATATTTGGGCAAGCAGGGTGTTGATTTTATTTATTGTAGCCTCTATGGCTGTTAGTTCCTGTGAAAGAGGCGTGTCTCTGTGTTGTTGATGGAGGCGTGGCCTCTCTGTCTCTGTGGTGTTGATGGAGGTGTGGCCTCGGTGGCTGTCAATTTTGGAGAAGGAGGTGAGTCTGAGTTACACTAAGGGATGAAGTGACTTCTGAGCCTGTTAGTTTCAGTGAAGGTGTAGCCATTGTGTTTGTGTCTTAGTGTAGATGAAGGAGGCATGACCTCTATGTCTCTTAGCTTAGATGAAGGAGGTGTGGCCTCTTAATTTTGATGAAGGAGACATGGTCTCTGTGTCACTTAGTTTTGAGAGGTGGAGGCATGGCCTCTGTGTCTCTTAGTTTTGAGAGGTGGAGGTGTGGCCTTTGTGTCTCTTAGTTTTGAGAGGTGGAGGTGTGGTCTCTTTGTCTCTTAGTTTTGATGAGGGAGGCGTGGCCTCTGTGTCTCTTAGTTTTGAGAGGTGGAGGCGTGGTCTCTTTGTCTCTTAGTTTTGAGAAGTGGAGGCGTGGCCTCTGTGTCTTTTAGTTTTGAGAGGTGGAGGCGTGGCCTCTGTGTCTCTTAGTTTTGAGAGGTGGAGACATGGTCTCTGTGTCTCTTAGTGTTGAGAGGTGGAGGCGTGGCCTCTGTGTCTTTTAGTTTCGAGAGGTGGAGGTGTGGCCTTTGCCTCTCTTAGTTTTGAGAGGTGGAAGTGTGGTCTCTGTGTCTCTTAGTGTTGAGAGGTGGAGGCGTGGCCTCTGTGTCTTTTAGTTTTGAGATGTGGAGGCGTGGCCTCTGTGTCTCTTAGTTTTGAGATGTGGAGGCGTGGCCTCTGTGTCTCTTAGTTTTGAGAGGTGGAGGCGTGGCCTCTGTGTCTTTTAGTTTTGAGAGGTGGAGGCGTGGCCTCTGTGTCTCTTAGTGTTGAGAGGTGGAGGCGTGGTCTCTGTGTCTCTTAGTTTTGAGAGGTGGAGGCGTGGCCTCTGTGTCTCTTAGTTTCGAGAAGTGGAGGCGTGGTCTCTGTGCCCTTTACTTTTGATGGAGGTGTGGCCTTTATGCCTGGAGGGGTGAATAGGGGAGGTGTGGCCTATATGTCTCATAGTTTTGATGATGGAGGTATGGCCTCTGTAGCTATCATTCTTGCTGGTGGAGGGATGGCTTCCACTTTTCAAAGGCGACATTACGTTGAAATTTGTCTAAATCTAATTATGCTTAATTTTTAGTTTTAAATGTATTTTAAATTCTTTTCCCACAAATCTAAATGCATTGTTGCATTTCAAAAGGAAAGAGAATCAGTTTTCTTGATATTCAGATGTTACGGTACAGACTGGCGAAGGTATACAGCCCGATCTGGTGTGTGACTGTTACACATGACTCACCTTCTCCTTTACACCATCACCATCGCGCTTCGGTTTCCTGATTTCTGTCCGGACCAAAGCCCATCTCTATGGTGATGTCATTACACACACAGCCAGCATACACACACACACACACACACACACACGGCACAACCGAACATTCTACCCTATCCTATCAACATTATTACCTGTTCATCTTTAATAACACTCCAGGTTAATTTCCTCTGAGCTGTTGTGTTTATTGTAGAGCTCTCAGCTTTGCAGTCATCTGTCACAGGACTGGCTTTATTGAACTCATTTAGAACATTGTTCCAGCATGTTTCCACATTTAATAAAGGAAGGATTTGCATGCACCATGTGCTATACTGTCATTCACCTGTTGTTTGGAAGTAGGTGTGCATGAGGATCCACTTCACACACTAAACAGCCCTCCTGGATCCTAACTAATTCCAAAGCAAATATAGGCCATTAGGTTTCAGTCAGGCATGACCAATTCTCCATGTAGAGTTCAGAAATTTGCTTCTCTCATGGTTTTTGGACAAAGAATTAAAATGTATCTGTACTATACAAGCTATAAAGTACCTTAAGCAAAGAAGTTAGCATAGAGAGTCTATATTTATACCTCAACCAGGAAGAGGGAAACAACCTCAGCATACTCTGACTGTGTTATTGGAGGAGTAATGACTAGCAATGAACCTTAACATACCTAAACGTTACTCTGGCTCTGTTTTTGTGTCTCTTAGTTTCACAGAGAGGGAAGTGTGGCTTCTGTGCCTGCCAGTCTCTGTGAAACAGATGTGGCCTTTGTGCCTGTCAGTTGTCAGTCTTGGTAACAGAAAATAATTAGTAAAATGAGGTTTCTTACTCCTTTACAGGAACTGACTGCCACTCAGACCACACCTCCTTTGCTGGAACTGACAGGCACTCAATCCATACCTCCTTTAGTGGGATTGATGACACTCAGATCACACCTCCTTTATTTGGAATGACAGGCACTCGGGCCACACCTTCTTTATTTGGAGTGACAGGCACTCGGGCCACACCTTCTTTATTTGGAGTGACAGGCACTCGGGCCACACCTTCTTTATTTGGAGTGACAGGCACTCAGGCCACACCTTCTTTATTGAGATTTTGATTTTACCAAAGCAGAGACAAAAAAAACCCACATCAGGCGACCCAGATACAGAAGAGAAGCTATTAGAGATTGTTGAACATGATGAAGGTTTTGCTTTACTACAATGATGAGTTTGCTGAAGTGTTTTTGGGAAAATAGGAATGCTTTTCATACAGAAGAATAGGTTGCTGGTGAATTGTAGCTATTTTCATGGTAAATTAGGGCAGCGTGCACTGAGCAAACAAGAAAAAGTGAAAAATAAAGTGGAAGCAAAAAGGAAAGAGATTGGAATTGTAATCCTCTGTCCATCTGTTGGATTCATCCATCAGTTTAAGCATCCATACACTCCTCTCTCTCTCTCTCTCTCTCTCTCTCTGTCTCTTTCTGTCGTCTCTTTCTCCCTCACTTCAGAAGGCCAAAAGCAGATAACAAATGCCAGAAACTGACGTGCACTGTTTCCATCCTCGCTTCCTGTTGCACAATTCCCCCCTTCGACCTCCTGGAAGGCTGATCTCTGCTCCATTGCAGAGCCCTGGTTCATCAGTGATTCAGCATTGGTGTAACACTTTTCACGTCCTTTTCAGTTGTACAGTGGTAAAGTAAAGGCACAGCTCCTTCGGGGTCAGTTGAAACAGGGGGGTATGACAATTGTGACAGTACAAAGTTACTGGTCGAAAATGCAGCCGTCCATTGTAAGGAGCCAAGCGAATAAAATAGGCCCTCTAATAGGCCCACTCTCTCTGTGTGGGAGGGGCATATTCTCTCTTTCTCTTGAGCTCATGTACAGTGGAACAGCATACGAATGTAATTCCTTCTGGAGGCGAGGTCTTAAGGCAAAAATTTGTATTGCGAAACGAATTGTCCCATAAGAAATAATGTAAATGCAGATAATCCGTTCCAGCCACCCGAAAACATGACCAATATTACCAAAACAATGTGTATGTAAACTGTATGGCTGCTTACTAAGAACTGACCCAAGTCAAGCATTCCATGTCAAGGGTCCTCACAGGAAGTCGTGCCACCAAGCTTGGGCTAAAAATACAGTAGACCGCCCACACCACCGATCTGTCAACAAAAAAACGCCTGAGAAATCACCTAGCTTTTGAACGCATGCTCAAGGTGGCGTTGGTATCGTGGGTTGACTCTTTCGAAGCAGCTTTTGCATGTTCTCCCCATGCTTTGGGGGTTTCCTCTGGGTTCTCTGGTTTCCTCCCCCAGGCCAAAGACATGCGTTGTAGTCTGATTGGCATCTCTACATTGTTTGTTGTGTGTGTGTGTGTGTGATTGTGACCTGCAGTGGGTTGGCACCACGTCCCCTGGTATAGGGCTCTCCATGACCCTATGTAGGATAAGTGTCTTGGAAGATGGATGGATGATTTTAAATGTATATTTTCTTGAACCAACATTATTTCCAGACCAACTTGTTATTGAGTTCTTGAAACTCAATCAATTAATTGGTAAAATTGTTATTAATTAAAATTGATTTATTTCTTTAAAATTAATTAATTAATTTATTATTGTTTTATTTGATATATTATCGTATTTAGGGGGCACGGTGGCTTAGTGGTTAGCACGTTTGCCTCACACCTCCAGGGTTGGGGGTTTGATTCCCGACTCCGCCGTGTGTGGAGTTTGCATGTTCTCCCCGTGCCTCGGGGGTTTCCTCCGGGTACTCCGGTTTCCTCCCCCGGTCCAAAGACATGCATTGTAGGTTGATTTTGGCATCTCTAAATTGTCCATAGTGTGTGATTGTGTGAGTGAATGAGTGTGTGTGTGTGTGTGTGTGCCCTGCGATGGGTTGGCACTCCGTCCAGGGTGTATCTTGCCTTCATGCCCAATGACGCCTGAGATAGGCACAGGCTCCCCGTGACCCGATGATGGATCGGATAAGCGGTAGACAATGAATGAATGAATATAATACAATTGAATACAAAGACAATTAAATATGTATTATTTTAAAATAATATTTTATTCATTATATATTTATTTTATTCCACTTTGAGAACAGCAGGTAGTCGTTTATATGATGATCAGACAGTGGTGTATTCTAATGAAAGCTTGTGATGCCGTTTTAACATCATTAAAATGGGAAGGAAGGATGTGGAGTTAGTCACGAACACTTTATTTGTGAAGTGCGTGAAGCAGCATCTGAGATGAGCCTCAGTTTCCATCATTTCCTTCAACATTAACGGTTAGTCATTAAGCATCAGGGATTCAGGAGGCAGGAGGCGTGAACGATGGTTTTCCACGTGTCTTTCAGTGTGTAAGCTCTGGTTTGCATTCGTATTTTTGTACAGTTTACTGTTATGTTGTTCTTCGTGCTACATCGTAAACTATTTACATGCTAATTTATCATTTGACGCAATACTTTTGGGACTTTCTCATATAACTTCAGTCCAAGTCTCAGTATCAGAGCAACCTGCTCACCTCTACAGCATTAAAGAAATCAAGCTGCTCTGTGAAAAAGTTTGAATAATGTACATTCTGTTAATCCTGAGATGGCGTTAAGCACACAGTCCAATCCCAGCATCCATCTGTCACATTCATCTCCTGAATAATCTGCTGTAATAATCTCATTCAATCCTGTAATAGTGAGTGTGTGGAGCGAGGAGCCAGCTAAAGATGTGGAGACTGCAAAAACAAAGGAAACAGAACGAGGAAAAAAGTAAAGGAGAGTGAGATTGAGTGAGAGAGAGAGAGAGGGAGAGAGAGAGAAACAAAAACAAAGACAAAGTAAGAAAAACGGAAAGATGAAAAAACAAAAAACAGAAGAGAAAAAGCTTAAGCAGGATGGGAAGAAAGAAAAAAATAAATGAGAGAGAAAAAAGGAAAGGAAGCGTGAAGAACAGAAAGGAAAAGTTTAAGAGGGATGACAGGAAAAATGAATAAAAAAGAAAGAAAGGAACAGAAAGAAAAACAATAGAGGAAAAAGCTTAAGAAGGATGGAAAGAAAGAAGAAAATAAATGATAGAAAAAAAGGAAAGGAAGGAAAAATGAAGAACAGAGGAGAAAAGGTTAAGAGGGATGAAAGAAAAAATGAACAAAAGCAACGGAAAGAAAGAAAGATGGCAGACAGGAAGTAAAAACAGAAGAAAGGCAGGTTTAGAAGGACAGAGAAAATGGAACAGAGAACAAATGGACAAAAAAGAAAGCAAAAGAAATGGATGAAGAAATGAAAAAGAGAAAGTACGGAAAATGGATCAAAAGAGGAAAAGGAACGAAAAACACAAACAAATAAAGATGAAGGAAAGAAAGATCAAAAGCAAAAGAAACTGCTAAAGAATGAAAGGAAGAAGAGAAACGGAAATAGGAAAGAGAAAGAAAAGACAACAGAAAGACTTGTGTGAGTGTGGAGTTTAATGAAGCCCTGAAGTCTTTACACTGCTCTGATCTCACTCACAGTCCAGAGATTTGAACACACAGCCTTCATGTCACTCCATCTGACTTTAGTTAGATTTCTGCTTGTGTTTTTTTTTTTTTTTTTTGCTGTTTTGTCATCTCCTGTACATTCTAACCATTGTTTCTCTCTCTCTTTTCTTTGTTTTTTTCCTGTTTAGTTAAGAAAGCCAAACTCCATGGGCCTCCGGGTAAGCACCGACTTTTCTCCTCTATAAGTGTGCTGTGTAAGTGTGTGGTGGCATTTTGTCCTGCAGAGTAACACAAGACGGAGGTGTGTAGCGTTTTTTTTGGGTTTCAGCTTTCTTACACAAAGCTCATTTGTTCCGAGTTCCTGCTCCTGAAATTTTGAACCCTTCCATAGTCAGTCACGGAGCAGAAGGGAATGTTGCAGAGATAAACTTTAGCTGTAGACCTGGCTTTATTTTATTTTATTTTATTAACTACTTTATTTTATTAACTACTTTATTTTATTAACTACTTTATTTATTTATTTATTTATTTATTTTATTATTATTTATTTATTTTTGTACATTAAAATTATTATTTTTTATTTATTTATAATTTTTTAAATTAATTTATTTATTCCTGTCTTTGCACGTTCTACGTGTTCGGTCAGACGCACTGGTGCTGTAGTGGCTCTATCTGAGGAAACCACACAGCCTGATCGATCCATGCGCATTAGGGAATGTCCCTAGGCCGTCGTTTCTCTGCGCTGGGAATGAGATCAGTGTAGGTTAAGCCCAAATCCCTCCTCCCTCCTCCCTCCTCCCTCCTCTATCCTCCCCTGTACTAATCCTCTGCACTGTTTGCCCTCAGAGCGTTCCCATAAGCCCCGTGACCGAGCAGGAAGTGAGGGAATGCTGGGGAATGCCCATGCTCTTACAGTCCTACTCCTTTTCGCACGTCTGCACTGCCGAACCTGTAATCTCTCTGTTTATTTCATATTAAAGATGCGTTTCAGGCTTTCAGAGGATCGAGAGATCGAGGAAATGGTTACAGAAATACATTAATTGTTAAGTAACGAATAAAACACAATGAGAAACATGACCAGGAAGTGAGTTTTATTAAAGACTACTACGTCTGTTATTGTCGATAAAAATTTACAAAACTCATCTCTCATGTGATTTTAGTTACAACTTATGTTATAGCAGCAATAAAAAAAAGCAAAATATCAGTGAGACCAGAGACATTTTCTCACTGTTAATAAACAGTTTTTCTCTGACTGTTTGGGCTCCCTATAGAAATGTTTTAAATTTATTTGATTTTTTTTTTTTTTTTTGCATTTTTTAATTTCTTTTTTTAAAGATTTTTTTGGAGTGTCCTTGCATTACTGGAAAGAACTGAGGGCAAGAAGAATTTATCACTACACATACATTACAGCACAGTGGAATTCTTTTCTTCACATATCCCAGCTGAGGAAGTTGGGGTCAGAGCGCAGGGGCAGCTATGATACAGCGCTCCTGGAGCAGAGAGGGTTAAGGGCCTTGCTCACTTGCCCAAAGTGGAGCTTGGTGGTACTGGGGCTTGAACCCTGAGCAACAACCCTGAGCTTAAACCACTTTAACCACCAGTGCCCTCAGTGGGTTTTGTTCAAATTAAAGTTCAGCAATAAACCTAAATCAGCACTGCAGTCCTGTGAGGATCGTCAGTAGCTGAAGACGGCGAGGCAGGTGGGACTGTAGGGAGTGACATGTCTGATCTTGGCTCTGTCTCAAATCAAACAGGATCAGATGAGTGTCGTGAGGTAGAGCCGAACCTCCTCCCTGTACGGCTGAAGGTAAACACTGCTGCTGTATTGACACTTGGCCCTTTTGTTTCTCTGAGATCTGGCGTGTTTGCTCAGTTCTGTAAACTACACGGCTGTTCAGGACATTTGCCCTGTCACTAAAAACAATGTGACCTGCTTCACATGGATCATGTTGGTTGTTTGATTAGATTTCATAGGGTTTGTTAGACATTGTGAGCATTCTCAGGTTTTTGTGCGTTTTGTTAAAAATCATCACCTGGTGCTTTTTCAATGATCACCTGCTCAGTTTCGATCTGAATTGTGTTCGGAATTCATTCTGTGTTGCTTTTCTGCTCAGCATGGTTGTACAGACTGGTTATCTGAGTTACCGTAGCTTTCCATTTCGATCAAACCAGTCAGGCCATTCTTCTCTGATCTCTCTTTAATGAGGATCTTTCTCATTAATTAATCTTTTCTTTTTTTCCCCCCGCATAGAGACTGTCCTTAAAATATGGTGTATAATAAAAAATATTACAATGTAGAAAAATATTAGAAAGACAGTTCTAATATTTACCATGATAAATGTTCCTAAAAAGTTTTTATATTTAAAATGAGATTTGCATTAAAAAAATTATATATGTTTATATATAATTAAATATTGCAATGAATAAGAATAAAAATAAGATTTGCATTTTGTGAAAAAAATAATTACTTTATATATAATTTAAAAAAATTAAATATTACAATTTGAATTGAATATGTAGCATAATATGTATGTTTTGAATATGTAGCATGATAAATGTTCCTAAAAAAAAGTCCTAAATGTCTACAAAAGCATTTTGATATTTTTATATTTAAAAGAAAAATGAAAAATTTGTGTTTATTAAAAAATATATATATTTAATTTAAAAAATAGTTCAAAATCTCTACAAAAAACTTTCTTTTATTAAAAATAAGATTTGAATTTCTTAAAAAAATTCTACTTAAAAATTAAATATTACAATTTTTTAAGACATTTCTAATATGTAGCATGATAAAAAATAAAGTCTTAAATGTCTACAAAAGTGTTTTCATATTTTTTAATTTATATAATATATTATTTATAAATAAAATATTAGTTTTCAAATAAATTTTTAATATGTAGCATGTTTGCTAGCAATTCTAAAAAGAACTATTGCTTTAAACAAAAAAACTACAAAAACACATTCATATTTTTAGAGTAAAATAAGATTTGCAAGACGTGTAATTTTTTTAAAATTAAATATATAATGCTGAGCAGAGGAAAAAGATCTGTAGGATTTTTAAACAATAAACACACCACAGTTTTGTTTAGTCTTCCAACTGTGATGGGGATATGGTGTGTGCATGAGCGTGCGTGTGTGCGTGTGTGCGTGCGTGCGTGCGTGCGTGCGTGCGTGTGTGCGTGTGTGTGTGTGTGTGTGCGTGTGTGTGTGTGTGTGTGTGTGTGATCAGTGCGTGATGGAAATGTCTCATTAATCCAGCTCTCCCAGGTGCCCTGGCTGTAAGTAAATAGTGGTACGGTCTCTTGGGACGCTAACGCTAATGTTTGCTAACAGCCCATGAAGGCAAAGCTCAGTCTGGAGGATTCCATTTCAATCCCAGTGAAGTGGCATTTTCAATTAAAAGCAGGTCCCACAGGGGAAAAAATCGGTCCTCTTGTTTTGGATTGTGGCTTCAGGTGCTGCAGCGAGTCCTTTGCCATGTGCAGGTTATTAGTTTAGCCTTGAATTAGAAGACAAAGTGTGGGCTGTTTAATCAGATTACATGCAGGATTTGTTTGTTTGTCATTTGATTTCTGGGACTTATTTGGCGTGTGATTGCGATTGCAGCGCAAAAAGGTCCAACTCCACTGTATCCACTGTATCCATCCATCAATCCATCATCTACTGCTATTCTGAAGGTCATTAGTTAGAAAACAAACAAACATTCAAGCTACTTCGCTAATTTCAGAAGGTACAGCCACTGATTTTAACTATGACATTAATCCCAGAATCACTAAGCTACATCGATGGACGCCACTGGATCCCTGAAGGTGTGCTGTGGTATCTGGCCCCAAGATGCTAGCAGCAGATCCTTTAAGTCCTGTAAGTTGTGAGCTTGGGCCTTCATGGATCGGACTTGTTTATCCAGCACATCCCACAGATGCTGGATAGGATTGAGATCTGGGGAATTTGGAGGCCAAGTCAACACCTCAAACTTGTTATTGTGCTCATCAAACCATTCCTGGACCATTTTTGCTTTGTGGCACGGCGCATTATCCTGCTGAAAGAGGCCACAGCCACCGTTTCCATGAAAGGCTGTACATGGTCAACAGCAATGCTTAGTAGGTGGTACGTGTCAAAGTAGCATCCGCATGGATGGCAGAACACAAGGTTTCCCAGCAGAACATTGCCCAAAGCATGACACTGCCTCCGCCGGCTTGCCTTCTTCCCATAGTGCATCCTGGTGCCATGTGTTCCCCAGGTACGTGATGCACACACACCCGGCCATCCACGTGATGGAAAAGAAAATGGGAATCATCAGACCAGGCCATCTTCTTCCATTGCTCCATGGTCCAGTTCTGATGCTCATGTGCCCATTGTTGGAACTTTCGGTGGTGCACAGGGGTCAGCACGGGCACCCTGACTGGTCTGTGGCTATGCAGCCCCATACACAACAAACTACAATGCACTGTGTATTCTGACACCTTTCTATCAGAACCAGCATTAACTTCTTCAGTAATTTGAGCAACGGTAGCTCGTCTGTTAGATTGGACCACATGGGCCAGCCTTCGCTCCCCATGACCATGCACAGGTCATGACCTGTCACCGGTTCACCACCGTTCCTTCCTTGGACCACTTTTGATAGATACTGACTACTGCAGACCGGGAACACCCCCACAAGAGCTGCAGTTTTGGAGATGCTCTGATCCAGTGGTCTAGCCATCACAATTTGGCCCTTGTCAAACTCGCTCAAATCCTTACGCTTGTAAATTTTTCCTGCTTCTAACACATCAACTTTGAGGACAAAGTGTTCACTTGTTGCCTAATATATCCCACCCACTAACAGGTGCCATGATGAGATCATCAGTGTTATTCACTTCACCTGGCACTGTCCAGATTGTTATGGCTGATCGGTGTATATATGAATGTACAGAGAATATATACAGGGATATTTGATGGGTTTACCAGGGTGAAGGAGGGGATATTACCATCAGTGTGGGGTTGATGGGTTGAAGAGTTCAGTAAGGGAACCGCTGTGGAGTAAAAGCTGTTCCTTAGCCTGCTGGACCTGGACCGCAGGCACTTGAACCTCTTACGAGAGTAGGAGGGTAAACAGTTTATGGGCTGGATGAGAGGTGTCCTTGACAATGCTGCGAGCTTTACACAGACACCATTTCCTCTTCTTTTTTTCTGTGTACCTGTAACATCATGATCTGATATCATTAGTTTGAAAATTAGGAACGATCTTCGCCACACTTCGATTCCATTTAAAGGATTGTGTTCTTACTATGCCCTCTGAAAGTATTGGAACATTGTGGTTCACATACAGCCATGTAATATATTATTATGTGTTATTATAAGGTCAGCGTTAAAAGCACTGCATGTTGTTTATCTTTGACCCAGAAAGCCCGGTTACTGTGCAGAACAAAACTTTTTTTTGTGTGTGTGTGTGTGTGTGTGTTGTGTGTGTGTGTGTGTGTGTGTGTACTGCCCCTTTTTCTAATTTTTCTCTTTTATCATCATTTTGTCCTGATATCTTACCTTTCACCCCTCAATATGATCTCATTCTTCGAATAACCTGAGTGTTACCTTTGTCCTTGATATTTCTGTTTGAACTCGTTGTTTTGTTGATGCCGTCGTCACGGGCAAAAAGGGGCTTTGTTTGTTTGAATCACCACGGTAACCAAAAAAAAAAAAAGCAGGACGTTAGAGTTCACACGATTTCTGTAGAGCCGAAGCCTGAAACAGCGATTAGAAAAGGGCCAAGATACAAGCAGTGTACTAGCACGCAGACGTGTGTGTGTGTGTGTGTGTGTGTGTGTGTGTGTGTGTGTGTGTGTGGTTCTTAATCCTCGTCCACTCCATCACACAGACACAAATGAAGCCGTACTGTTATGTCACACTGCGTAATCCCTCCACCACGTCCGAGATTTTTTGTCTGATTCAGCCGATTTCACGTCCAGATGCAGTCTGATTTCTGGAGAGCTTTTCAACACACACTCGCGCTGAAGCACTGAGAGACAGCGAGCGACTGATAAAGACCTCATTCATACCTGATGGGTTTATGCATCTTGAGTAACAGGATAATAACAACAACAACAGTGAAAATAATACATTGTCAACACAAATAATAACAAGGTTGTGACGAGGATTAGGATTATTAAACAATAACGTTAACAATAAAAACTGACCATTAAATAAACCAGCAAAAATAACAGCAATAATACTGAAGTTGATATACTATCAGTAGGAGATTATCTTTAGGTGCTACAGTTTTCCATGTATGCGAGATTACAATAGTTAAATTGCTCGTGCTTTCTCGGTGGGAGGAGCTAAGGCTTTCTCTGTTTTCAGTCACAGCAATAATAACCAACCGTTGGTGTCTGTGACGTATATATGTGGAAGAGGTGTGTGTGTGTGTGAAATGGGTATATGCGTGTGTGAGGAAAAAGTGTGTGTGAGAGGTAGGAGTGTGTGTGTGTGTGTGTGTGAGAGAGGCAGGAATGTGTGTATGCATGTGGGTGTGGGTGGGTGGGTGTGAGATGGGAACATGCGTGTGAAAATTAAGTATGTGTGTGAGGTGTGAATGTGTGTGAGGTCGGGGTGGGGCGTGAGGTGGGAATATGTGTGTGTGAGGTGAGAGTAGGTGTGTGTGGTGTGTGAGAGGTGGTAATATGCGTGTATAAGTTAAAAGTGTGTGAGGTAAGAGTGTGTGTATGAGAGAGGTAGGAGTGTGTGTGTGAGTAGGAGTCTGTGTGTGTGTGTGTGTGTGAGAGAGAGAGGTAGAATTGTGTGTATGGTGTGTGTGTGAGCGGTAGGAGTGTGTGTGTGTGTGTGTGTGTGTGTGTGTGTGAGAGAGAGGTAGGAATGTGTGTGTGAGGTGTGTGTGTGAGGTAGGAGTCTCAGAGTGAGAGAGAGAGAAAGGTAGGTAGAATTTGTGTGTGTGTGTCGGTGTGTGTGTGTGTGTGTGTGTGAGGTAAGACTATAGATGTGTATGAAGCATGAATAAGACATAGTGAGGTGATGAGCTTGATGCAGACGGATATACAGAGCATGTGAGGAACATCTTGAGTCGTCAGAGCGCTGCAGGATTTCTGCTGTCGAATATCAATAAATCAAATCCTACAGATTCAGAGGCGGAGCTGAAGAATAGCACTAACACTACCTCAGGGTCAGGAGCAGCATGACCATGATGGATGACCCCGAGCCGTGTCAGTGCCGTGGAGGAAACAGGAAGCAGATTAGAATATAACAAACGTCTCTCTTCTTTTAATTCCAGACAAATTCAACGCCTACGTGACCCTGAAGGTGCAGAATGTCAAGAGTACGACCATCACGGTGCGAGGACACCAGCCATGCTGGGAGCAGGACTTCATGTTGTAAGGCTTTACAAATTCAAATCAGTAGTCAGTTATATGATGCATTATATTGCCAAAAGTTTTGGGACACCCTTCCAAATCATTGAATTCAGGTGTTGTTTTTCAGGGGTTGGGCTTGGCCCCTTAATTCCATTTAAAGGAACTCTTCACGCTTCAGCATACCAAGACATTTTGGACAATTTCATGCTCCCAACTTTGTGGGAACAGTTCGGGGATGACCCCTTCCTGTTCCAACATGACAGGGTCCATAAAGACATGGATGAGAGAGTTTGGTGTGGAGGAACTTGACTGGCCTGTACAGAGTCCTGACCTCAACCCCATAAAACACCTTTGGGATGAATTAGAGCGGAGACTGCGAGCCAGACCTTCTCATCCAACATCAGTGCCTGACCTCACAAATGCGCTTCTAGTGGAATGGTTAAAAATTCCCATAAACACACTCCTAAACTTTATGGAAAGCCTTCCCAGAAGAGTATAACTCCATATTACATTCATGTGCATGTGAAGGCAGACGTCCCAGTTTTGTTCCTTCCTTGGACCACTTTTGATAGATACTGACCACTGCAGACCAGGAACACCCCACAAGAGCTGCAGTTTTGGAGATGCTCTGATCCAGTGGTCTAGCCATCACAATTTGGCCCTTCATCAAACTCGCTCAAATCCTTACGCTTGTCCATTTTTCCTGCTTCTAACACATCAACTTTGAGGACAAAATGTCCACTTGCTGCCTAATATATCCCACCCACTAACAGGTGCCATGATGAGGAGATCATCAGTCTTATTCACTTCACCTGTCACTGCTCACAATGTTATGCCTGACCAAATGAGCCGCTGTGGTGACGTTTTACAGCTGTATGAACAACAACAACATATTGTAATGACAGCATAGAGTATCTAACCACTACAATATCAATACATCGCTCTCTCTCTCTCTCTCTCTCTCTCTCTCTCTCTCTCTCTCTCTCTTTTGGAGAGAGGTTTGTGTTTGCAAATGAACTCTTTATTCATTATTATTATTATTATTATTATTATTATTATTATTATTATTATTATTTATTATAATGCCATTCTATCTTCATGTCCATATTCCCAAATCAGGGAATAGTGTTCAGTGATGGAGCCACAAACTGAAAACCTCAACAACAAGCCCCATGTCACGCTTCACGTGTTCACGTGTTTGCCCTCATGCATGATTGGTCATGTGAGCTGTATGTGGTGTGTTTCCGCATTTACTTCAGCACTACAGACAGCCAACAGCTGTGTGCCTCTGTTTTTTTTCTGCTGCTGAAAGGTGAAGTGTGTGTTAATCTAGAGCAGGAAAAAAATCATTCAGAGAGGACGATGGTGGACCGTGTGATGCATACGATTGATATGCATCACAATGTACATTAAAAGTCTAAGTACGACACTAGAAATCTTAGAAAACCATTTGGATTGATTGTTCATCAAACCGCAGGTTTATTTTAATGGCCCATGTAATATCGTTTCTATAGTAACAGCTCATTCAACCCGTATCCCATATCCCATATCCCAGCTCGTTCACAGGGATTAGTACAGTGGACAGTTCACATAGGTGGATTTTTTTATTTATTTTTTTTAAAGTGTGTAATTGATGTTTTCTCTTCTTCTTCTTCTCTTTCTTCTGTTTTCTTTCTCTCTTCTTTCTCCTCTTCCTATTCTTTCTTTTCTTCATCCTCTACTTCTTATTTCTTATTTCCTCTGCTTTACTTCTCATCCTTTCCTAAAAGGGTGAACACTTTTCTTTTCTTTTCCTTCCCTTTCCTTTCCCATTCCCTTTCATTTCTTCTTTTACTTTATTTTATGAGTCAAGGCTCATCAGCTGAGGGGGCGGGGCTCAAGTAATCTTCTTCTTCTTCTTCTTCTTCTTCTTCTTCCTCTTCCTCTTCTTCTTCTTCTTCTTCCTCCTCCTCCTCCTCTTCCTCCTCTTCTTCCTCCTCCTCCTCCTCCTCCTCTTCTTCCTCCTCTTCTTCTTCTTCTTCCTCCTCTTCTTCTTCTTCTTCCTCCTCTTCTTCTTCTTCTTCCTCCTCTTCTTCTTCTTCCTCCTCTTCTTCTTCTTCCTCCTCTTCTTCTTCTTCTTCCTCCTCCTCTTCTTCTTCCTCCTCCTCTTCTTCTTCTTCCTCCTCTTCTTCTTCTTCTTCCTCCTCTTCTTCTTCTTCTTCCTCCTCTTCTTCTTCTTCTTCCTCCTCTTCTTCTTCTTCCTCCTCTTCTTCTTCTTCTTCTTCCTCCTCTTCTTCTTCTTCTTCCTCTTCTTCTTCTTCTTCTTCCTCTTCTTCCAAGTTTTTATTTTTATTTCTATTCTTTTTTTTCTTTTCTTCATTCTCTGCTTCTTTACTCTTTCTATACCTAGTCATACTTTCCTGTCCTGTCCTGTCCTGTCCTGTCCTTCATTCCATAAGAGGACTCATGTGCTGTAATAGGAAAATATTCAACCTTGGGCGCTATAACTTTCGGCTTCATCACACCGCTGCTTATTTTTCCAATAACAGTAGGACATCTTTTATTCCATTAATATTTCAAGCTTTTAACTACAAGCAATAAAGTTTTATACTGCAGGAGGTGTTTAATATTGAGCAGCCTTGCCTGCTGTTGCACACTTGCTTAATATGAGCCATGGATCTAGCACAAAGCTCTGAATCTGATCGATTTACTGCCTTTTATGGCTAAATATTGATTGTGCTATGAGTCGGTGCTGGTTTTGTTCAGCAGATGGACGACGATCTGAAAAAGGTTTAAAGTCAAAGGATCTTATTGATTTTCGAACCTTTTGCTCCACTCATCCTGTCCGTGTAGTGCCATTTTGCTGTAGTATACTGTTTAAGAGCTAAAGCTTTATCAAACCTCTGCTTTCAGAAGGCAAAGATTTCGGCACCCTAAGGCGGTTTTTAATTAGCATTTACATGCCATTGGGTTGTAATGGGAGCTCAGGAAAGCCAGATGTCCCCCTGATTGAACAGGTCCTTCTAGTGTTCCCCGCTCTCCGATAAGCATTACAGATAATGTAATAAAGAGGACGACGCCGTCCCCTCAGGGAGACGCGCAGGGAACAAGAGGGTCCTCTTAGTTCCTGACTTTTCATCGAGACTAAAGCACACCGCTGTCTATCGTGTGGAGAACCTCATTACTTCTTATCGTTACTACATGAAACACACCTGCAAATTTAATACAACAGCTTTTTGCCCATTCTCTACTGTTACTTATTTCCTTATCTGCATTTTTGTGACACACACACACACACACACTTTTACCTCACACATGCATATTCTTACCACACACACACCAGACAGACAGACAGATTAAGGGGCTGAGAAAGACCGAGAGATAGGAAGAGAGACAGACAGAGAGCAAAAGAGAGAGATGGAACACAAGGACCTATGGAACACAAGGAATCCTCTGGCATGATGATGAGCATGATGAGGATGATGATGACGATGACGAGCTTTTCTCTGCAGATAAATGAGAGCAGTTCTGCTTTTATCCCTCCCTCTGTATTGTAAATAAAGGAAAGGAAAGCGGCACTCTATAGCAGCTTCGCTTGTAAATGCATTAATTATTTATTTATAATTCTGTCAATGGACTGTTAAGTGCTGAGGATGAGACCAGGCGCGTCAGCTGAGGGGGCGGGGCTGAGGCGTGTTTACTGAAGTTTATTTATTCATTATTTTTAACGTTCTATTGACAGTAACACACAGAATTTCCAGTTATTCTTCCTGTTCTTCCTTTCCTATTTTCTTCCGATTTTTTTCTCTCCTTTTTTTCTCTCCTTTTTTTCTTTACATTCTTCTATATATCCCTCTATCTTCTTTCTATTTCTCTCTGTCCTTTTCTTCTTCTTTGTCTTTTTCCCTGCTGCTTCTGCTTCCTCTTCTTTGTCTCTTTCATCTTCAACCCTTTCTTTTTATCTCTTCTTTATCCTCCTTTTATTTTTCTTCTCCTTTTAATTACTGTTTATCGCTTTCTTCTTTGCTTTTTATTCTTTCTCCTTTTCATATTTTTATTTTCTCCTCTTTTTTATTTCTTCATTTTCTCCTTCTTCCCTATTCTGTCTCCTTCTTCTCCTTCTCCTTTTCCTCCTCCTCCTCCTCCTCCTCCTCCTCCTGAACTGGAGTGGACCTGCTGGTATCTCAGTCATTCCAAGGTTCTGGAGGGAAACATCTCTTGTAAATGTTAGCGTGACTCATGTGCATTGTGTGTAGGCTGTGTGTCATGCTTGTTATTCCTCCTTGTAATGCACCTGCTGTCTTTGAAATCTCACACTCATACTAAGGAGCTCATACAGCGTTGCTCGCTCCTGTCCTTCTTCTCCTCCTCCTCCGTCTTTTGTCTGGTCTCATCTTGTCGTCTTATCTGATCTGATCTTCTACAGACACTGCTTATAGAGAGTTCTAGAAAGAGTGGTTGTAATTTGTATTGCGAAACGAATTTTCTCATAAGAAATAATGGAAATGCAGATAATCCGTTCCAGAAATGCCAAAAATATTTACCAATATTCCCAATACAAAGCGTATGTAAACTGTATGGCTGCTTACAGAGAACTGACCCAAGCCAAGCATTCCATTTCAAGGATCCTCACAGGAAGTCGTGCCACCAAGCTTGGGCTAAAAATAGAACAGACCACCCACACCACCAATCTGTCAACAAAAAAAACACCCGAAGGCAACGTTGCTTTCGCTGACTGAAAAAAAAAATCTTAAAATTCATGAAATTCTCTTGGCTTCATTTGGCTTTCCACTGACACAAACAAGTTTTGAATAGCTTCCGGGCGTACGCGCAACTTAGCCGGAGCCAACTTTAAGACTGGAGACATAAACATGTTTTTACAGAAAACTTCAGCGTTTCAATAAGTTTAAATGCTTTGTAAAATGTTCCCATCTGCCCTGTGTGCTTTGTAGCAGTCCCGATATTTTTATTACAGACTCCCAGGATTCACTTGTGTAGCCTCTAGAAATAATTCCATAATAAATCTAATGTGGAGTTGTGTTCTGTGTGTCACAGCGAGATCAACCGCTTGGACCTGGGGCTCATCGTGGAGGTTTGGAATAAAGGGCTCATCTGGGACACCATGCTGGGGACGGCGTGGATCCCCCTCAAAAGCATCCGACACTCGGAGGAGGTGAAGACACACACACACACACACACGCGCGCGCACACACACACAAAGAAAATACACTAATAATTTCTGTTATTTCAGAAATCCACAATTGAAATCTGACCTTGTTTCTTGCTAGGAATATTGAGTGCCTTTCCCCCCACTTTTCTTGAAAAGAAATAAATTAATTAATTAGTAAATTAATTAATTGACAGATTGGTTTAGTTCTTTCGTTTTTTCTTTCTATATATTTTACAATAATCAAACAATCAATTAAATACATTCACAAATTATCTAAGTAATCTTTATTTATTTATTTATTTATTTATTTATCTATCTATTATTTATTTATAAACTTACACTTCATCTTTTACAGACACTCCTCATGGAGATTTCTAGAACAAGTGTTTGTAATTTGTATTTTACTGGAAATAATGGCTAAAATATATGAAAATCTGTTGGTGTTTTTTTTAGGGTGACCATCAAAATATTTTTGTCAAAAGTCCAAAAAAGTTTTGTGAAAAATACATTTCCAGCTTTACCTCTAATGCTGGAGACTCCTTCCGTAATGCTTTTTTTAAAAATAATAATAATAATAATAATAATAATAATAATAATAATAATGCATTTTATTTATAATGCACTTTTCTCATACCCAAAGCACTACAAAAATGTAAAAAACAGTTAAACATGTGTAATAAATATGTTTTTATGGAAAACGTCACACACACAGTGAAACACAGAATTTTACAGAATTTCAGAATTTTACAGTTGAAATCTGACCACACATGTTGGCAGAAATATTGAGTGCATTTTCCCATACTGCTTTTAAAAATGTGAATAATTAACAAATTAATTAATTAATTGACAGTTTTTTCTATCTATCTATCTATCTATCTATCTATCTATCTATCTATCTATCTATCTATCTATCTATCTATCATAAACCTACACTCTTCCAGGTCCTCTAACACTAAACAAAATGTTTCTCTTCAGAATATCGTTGTTAATTGAATTTTTCTTTCTAATCGCCTTTAGGAGGGTCCTGGAGATTGGACGTTTCTGCACTCTGAGGTTTTGATGAAGGCAGATGAAATCTACGGCACCAAGAACCCCACGCCTCACCGGGTTCTCCTGGACGCCCGCTTCGAGCTTCCCTTTGGTGAGATGCCAGGTTTATGTTTGCGCTCTCTCTCTCTCTCTCTCTCTCTCTCTCTCTCTCTCTCTCTCTCTCTCGGAGTACATTACCCATAATGCACCACTGCATATTCTCATCAGGGTCACTACTGTTTACAGAACCGGGTTCCATGATTTGTCACAAATATATGAAATGAAGGTGTTTTCTCATGCTGGAAAAGCAACCGGAGCTAGCACTGTGCATCGCTACTGGGACTCAAAACAAACAAACAAAAAAAAGACACGAGCGTGGGATGTTGTATTATATAGATTATTTAAGTTTACAGGATGATTGTAGTTGACTTCTGGCCAGTCTGACTGCTAATTCATCACTTCTGGTTTTTTAGATATTCGTTTTCTCATCTCACTTATTTCACGGTTCACAGTTCTACAGGATGATGTTCAATTAAAGAAATTCTGAACGGAATGAAACAAATCAGATTCGTCTTTCGCACCATTTCCTTTTCATATTTTGCTAGGAAAATTCAATTCTTGGTTTATCCGATCGCTTCGAGGTTGTTCTAGCTTCAACATGGGAAGTCGAAATGAAAATAAAATCAGATTTTTGTTTGTTCATTTATTTAAAATGCCTCTAAAAGATTTTATCCATGTTCAGTGACATTTCTAGAAAACACCAGCTAAGACTTTCTACTTGTCAGCCCCTGTTCCTGTTTAACCATCAAATCTTATGGTTCATTGATCGTTGCACTGGAATCAGTGTGGATCAGCGAGCATCCTCTCGCATTTGCTCTTTTCTTCATGATTTTTTTATTGATTTTGATTAAATGTCATTAAGGTTGAACGAGTTTCCGAAAGTAAACAGTGCATCTTTTGTTCAAGGCCGAAAAAAGAAAATCAACCCTGTAAATTTCCTCATCCACTGATCAGTTTCCTTAAACCGCATGATACATGATTTAAACAAAATTCTACTTTTTGTCTGTAATTTTATTTAATTTTTTTTACCAAAGTAAATTTTTTTCCGTGTCACTAAACAGACTTTATCCCAAATCGCATACTGATGCACTGTTCTCTGCTGTTGTGTAGCATAAATAGTGTCGTAAATAGTGTTTACTCTGGAAAAAAAAGTCTAAGAAAGAAAAGTCTAACAAAAAGACCGAGTTTACTTTATGTACCTGAATGATGCACGTATTCAATCGAAAAAAATATTTAAAACCAGATTATTGTCAGCAATCCTGAGTTTTTTCTCATTCAGCATCAGCACCCAATAGCCCCGCCCCTTTTCAGCTACTTAAGTAAAGCTGTGCGAGTGGAATGTTGGACGCTGGCACTGGATGAGAAAAAATTTCAAGATGGCCGACGACACTTGGCTCAGATTGGGTTTCAAATGTTGCTACCAGATTTCCAGTAGCTGTCCTGCTCTAGACTTTATTCTGAGCCTGTGATCTAAGCATTAATACACAAAATATCATTCTACATATGCTATATCTCCATCACTGAACATCTGAACACTTCAGCATGGAGGAGTTGGTGTTAAATCTGTAATGAACTCAGATGTTGAGCTAATTCATGAGTTACTCAGGAGCTCCTGGTTATACAACTCCAACTGACTGTAGAAAGGACATTATTCATAATCACATTCTCCGGTATTTATCTTCTTCTTGTTTCGGCTTTTCCCTTCAGGGGTCTCCACAGCGAATCATCTCTCTCCACCTATCCCTATCTTCTGCATCCTCAACACTTGCACCCACTAGCTTCATATCCTCATTAATTCCATCCATATACCTCCTCTTTGGCCTTCCTCTTTGCCTCCTGCCTGGCAGCTCCATGTCCAACATTCTCCTACCAATATACTCACTCTCCAAACCATCTTAATCTAGCCTCCGCCTCCCTAACTTTGTCCCCCAAATGTCCAACATAAGCTGTCCCTCTGATGTACTCGTTCCTAATCCTGTCCAACCTTGTCACTCCCAAAGAGAACCTCAACATCTTCAGCTCTGCTACCTCTAGCTCTGACTCCTGTCTCTTCCTCAGTGACACTGTCTCTAAACCATACAGCATGGCCGCTCTCACCACTGTCCTGTACACCTTCCCCTTGATTCTTTCTCCACCCATTCGAACCTGCCTGCACTTGCTTCTTTACCTCTTTCCCACACTCTCCATTACTCTGGACTGTTGACCCCAAGTACTTAAACTCCTGTACCTTCTTCACCTCTTCACCCTGTAACCTTACTGTTCCACTTCCCTCCCTTTCATTCACACACATGTACTCAGTTTTACTACGACTGACCTTCATTCCTCTTCTCTCCAGCGCAAACCTCCACCTCTCCAGGTTTTCCTCCACCTGCTCCCTGCTCTCACTACAGATCACAATGTCATCTGCAAACATCATTGTCCAAGGAGACTCCTGTCTGACCTCCTCTGACAACTGGTCCATCACTATAGCAAACAGGAAGGGGCTCAGAGCCGATCCCTGATGCAGTCCCGCCTCCACTTTGAACTCCTCCGTCTGACCTACAGCACACCTCACCACTGTCCTGCTCCTCTCATACATGTCCTGCACCACTCTGACATACTTCTCTGCTACTCCTGACTTCCTCATACAGTACCACAGCTCTTCTCTTGGCACCCTGTCATACGCTTTCTCCAAGTCTACAAACACACAGTGCAACTCCCTCTGACCATCCCTATACTTCTCCATCAAAATTCTCAGAGCAAAAATTGCATCTGTTGTGCTCTTTCTGGGCATGAAGCCATACTGCTGCTCACAAATTTCCACTACCTTCCTTAACCTAGCTTCCACTACTCTTTCCCATACCTTCATTGTATGGCTCATCAACTTTATCCCCCTATAGTTACTGCAACTCTGCACGTCACCCTTATTCTTAAAGATCGGCACTAACACACTTCTTCTCCATTCCTCAGGCATCCTCTCACTCTCTAAAACCCTGTTTGAACAAACTATTTAAAAAATTCCATTGCTACCTCTCCCAGATACTTCCAGACCTCCACCGGGATGTTGACAGGACCAACTGCCTTTCCACTTTTCATAAATCTAAATACAAGTCTAATATTAATCTGGAACATTTGGTTCTATACGTCTTATTTTCTGTAAAGCTGCTTGGAGACAATGTCCATTGTTAAAAGCGCTGTACAAATAAAATTCTATTGAATTGAATTGAATTAATCGAGTTCTTTTTAACTTTTGGGTTACCAAAGTTTATGTGAATTGACCGAGCCTTAAATTTTCTAGATCTTTTTTTAGATCTTCTTCCAAGGACCAGCTCTGATACTAGTGGAGAACATCCTCTTCAAGGAGAAACTGTTAAACCTAGATATGCTCTGTAGCTGTTGGAAATAATTTCTTGAATAAAACTAGCATTATGAACACTTTTAAAGCTAAAGACATGTTTTTTGTTGTTATGGTTGTGTGTGTGTGGTGTACAGGTTGGTGTCCAGGTTGGTCAGTTTCATTGCCCAGGCTCGGTCAGCGATTGATCCCATTCATAAAGCTGCCTGTTTTATCTGAGCTCTTTGAAGCTGAAGGTTATTTTTAACGCTCTGCTGTCCTTCAGTCCTTCAAAGGCTGGTAATGTGATACAGAAACATAGCATCGACTCTTTACCATCTCTGTTCAGTGTCAGGTCTATTAAAGAATGTTTCAACCAGGTGTAATTACAGTCTCAGTTTAAAAAACGACTTCTATATTTGCCTGTTTATTAAATAAGGAGGAAAACCTAATGCTGTTATAGAAAAATAATCATCATCAGGTTGGGGTCATGAAGCAGAAATGATTGTTGATTATTTTTCTGTAACAGAACCTTTTGCCAAGAGCAGTTTGGCAATACAGTGGAACCTCAGCATACAAATGCCCTCCCCTCACCTTAAGAATTGAAATTCTGCAAGACACTTGCATCGGCATACGAAGCATTTTCGGCATACGAACGAACCGAAACGAATGTCGGCTAAGTTGCGCGTACGTACGGGAGCCATTCAAAACTTGTTTGCGCCAGTGGAAAGCCAAGCGAAGCCAACCGAAGTGAGTTTACGCATTTTAACTTTTTTTTTTTTTTCAGTCAGAGAAAGCTGTTTTGAAAGTCAACCCACGATACCAACGCTGCCTTTGGCGTGCGTTCAAAAGCTAGGTGATTGACAGATCGGTGGTGTGGGTGCTCTGTTCTATTTTTAGCCCAAGCTTGGTGGCACAACTTCCTGTGAGGACCCTTGACACGAAATGCTTGGCTTGGGTCAGTTCTTTGTAAGCAGCCATACAGTTTACATACACTTCGTATTGGTAATATTGATCATATTTCTGGGCGGCTGGAACGGATTATCTGCATTTACATTATTTCTTATGGGACAGTTCGTTTCGCAATACAAATTTTTTGCCTTAAGAACTCTCTTACAGAACGAATTAAATCCACATACCGAGGTTCCAATGTAATTTTAATGTTGTATTTATTTACTTATTTTTATCCATTAATAAATACATTTTTTTTTTTTTTTATGGTTCGTCGCTCTGGGAATTCTGAAAGATTCCTTCTAGAACCCATTAGACCAGTGATGAAGAATAATTAAAAAAATTTTATTAGAGTTCTCCTCAGCTTTTCTTTTTGTATCCTTTGGAATTTAAAACGTAATAATCATATGTACTGGAGAATGTTAAACTGCAGAATTGATCTCATGTCTTCATGGAAATGGTGATGATCTCAGATATTTCTTCTCCATCACCGACAGAAATCCCAGAGGACGAGGCTCGATACTGGTCCAATAAACTGGAGAGCATCAACGCCATGGGGATGCATGATGAGGTGAGGCACAAGATTTCAATTTCTGAATCTAAAACTTGTAAAAGCTTTACACCTTCTGTTGTGAGTTTGTAACAGGTTTGTACACAAGTGCTGCATATCGGACTGATTTTATTTTATTTTTTTCCCAGTCTTTCAATGACATGGTTCTGTAGTTTTTTAAGGAATTATTTATCACCATGCATGCACAAGAATGAAGAAAACCTGCATTACTGAAGCGTTTAATTCTCCATGTATTTTTTCCTGAAAGATTGATAAATGATGAGGCTTTGTTTTAACCTCAGTTGCACAAGTCATCAGGTTTTGGTCACTGGTTTTGGTGGGGGAACTGGCCGAGAACTACAGTGGTCAGAAATCCGCCACCTTGCCAGTGGAAAAGTGCTAATAATCCTCAGTCCTTTCTTTCTTTTTCATTTTGAAATTTTAATATGCTGTAGACTTATTTGTGGTTTATCCTCTTTTTTTTTTAACCTTTCATCAGTTTTAGAGAGAATCCGCCGCTTTGGTATGATCTCGGTAATTAGCATGTGTGTGTTTTGAGTGGTTAGCATGTTGCTTGGTTTTAATAATGCCAGGTCTCTGCAATAATAACCCTTCCAAAAAAAAAAAAGAAAAAAAAAAAAAAGAATGAAATAAGTGTGCTGTGCTTTTCTAGTAAGGAGATGCATGTTTATAATAATTCATTGGCATTCACATTCATTAGCATTTAGTTTGCTAATTGATATTAATTAATGTGTGCTGATTATTATTTCTTTTGGGATTGGATTATGTCACATTAACACATACTGTACTTTTGGATGGATGGATGGATGAAATAAATGTATGTGTGAAGCTTTTATTTATTTATTAATTTTATTCTGTGATGCTTTTTTTTAAAACAATTTTTTTTTACATTTGTTAATTTATTTTTTTATACCCCAGTTCCTGCTGCAGGATGACGGAGTAAGACATCCTCTTCCCTTAGCAACGTCCCAGTGTTGTAAGTACATTCAACACACCAGGTGGCGCCATGTAGTCACATCTCTGTCTGTAAAGCTTCTCACCAGAAATCTGTACGCTTTTCCATACACGTCTCACTGTACGATGTTCAAAAGTCGGTGTTTGGAGAAAAAAATATTTGATAGAAACGAGTCATTTCACCTCCTTTCACTTCTGTGATGTTTCATTCACCAGGCAGCTATATCGGATGGCCCAGTTCACAGAGTATGTAATGATTATTTTGCCCTAATGCTATAGATTTTCCCCTGTTTACCCACAGTACCGTTTGGTGTTCTCCTTGTACTCAGCTGATCATCTCTGAGGTCTTGAGTTGAATCAGAGGAAAGTGGGGAAAACATTAAACTGTGCAGAGAAGGTCTAGAATAATACACCATAACCCTTGAGTCTGGTTGTTCCCCGGATTCTTTCCTTCAAGCCCTTTTGCTTTCCCAGCTTAAATGCATGTTTTCTATATGCTAACAAGGTTCTACCCAGTTCCTAGTCATGAGAAATTCATACAGCGATCCTACACTTATGTTAATTAATGTTATAATAAACCCAGAACCTCAACTGATCAGATTCAGATCATATAAGCGGATGTAAATCAATGCTGTTTTATTCCTCTTATACCACAGGATGTGGTGTCCCGTAGAAAACCACCTACACTGGCTGCACTACAGGAAGAAATTGAAGTATCATGCAGAGCAATCCCTGTGGACACTCTAGTCAGTGTTGTTCATACAGTAGTTCTTCAAAATCATTAGATAAAATTAGATAAAATTAGTAATAAAAAATTTTATGCATATATTCTTCATGTCGAAGTATGTATAAATGTTTTGGGGCCTCACTGTATATACATTATAGACATTACATTACATACATTATAGAAAAATGTATAATTGTTGATCATCTTCTTGACACGCACTAGACAAGAAAATCTTCCTACATTGGAAAGTCTTCAGGAGTTTTTCAGCTTTGCAGTATCTCTGTAAAATTTCATGCAGATTCTTTTGAAAAAAGAGAAAAAATGAATGTTTAGCTTCTATAATATAAGTGATAACAGGAACAAACTCATTTCGTGGCTGATTAATATTCTGTTAATAAATGAACATACTAGCTGACTCAATGCTGTTGTATAAGAGGAATAAAACATCGATTACGTCTGCGTATATGACTTCAAGCTGATCCATTTAGGTTCTGGGTTTATTTGTACATCAATTAATGTAAATGCAGGAGTGCTGTATCATAGGATACAAAAGGTTTTCTGAAATAACTAGATTTTCAAGAATTGCACAGTCCTTCAGTAAATGCTCCTATGAACATTTTACGAATATTTATAGCCTGCTTGACCAATAAGGCTTTTTGTCATCTATATGTGTGTATGTTATCTGTGTATTTTATGTGGCTTGTTTCATATGGTTTAAAATCGCATTTGTAAGTACAGGCTAATGCACACAGCATGATATGGCAGCCAGTCCCTTATATTTTTTAATTTAAACCTTTTTGCAATTTTCAAAAATCCTTTTTTATTAAGTCTGTTATGTCGACCTCACAGCGTTGGATGATCTGGACAGTGCAATGGATGATCGGGACAGCGATTACAGGAGTGAAACAAGCAACAGTCTACCCCCACGCTACCACACTACAGCTCAGCCGAACTCCTCTGTACATCAGTACCCGGTGGGACCACGTTTTCAGCAACACCCGGACTCCTGCACAGACTCAGTGCACAGTTTTGAACTGGACTATAGAGACAATCATCCAAGCAGGTAAAGTCTGATAATGCTGAAATAGTAGGATATGAGACAGGATAGTGAGGTCTCAAATGGCCACAGTTTAAAGCCACAATGACAAGAGTTTAGATTTTGAAAGATAGGTCAGTGGAACTAGAGGCTTTTGTGGTGTTTTCCATTAAGCCCAAAGTCCTGTTGTTGCTATGGAGGAGTCTCTCTTTGGCATTTCACTAACTGCTGTGCTGTGCAAAGTAACTACAGTGGAACCTCGGCATATGAATGCCCTCCCTTACGAATTTTCACCTTAAGAATTGAAATTTTGCATCAGCTTACGAAGCATTTTACGCATACGAACGAACCGAACCGAACGCCGGACAAGTTGTGCTTATGCCCGGGAGCCATTCAAAACTTGTTTGCATCAGTGGAACAAGCCAAGCGAAGCCAACCAAAATGACTTTACTAGTTTTAAGATTTTTTTTTCAGTCAGCAAAAGCTGTGTCAACAGAGTCTTCCCTTGACATGGAATGCTTGGCTTGGGTCAGTTCTTTGTAAGCAGCCATGCAGTTTACATACGCTTCTTATTGGTAATATCGGTCATATTTTTGGGTGGCTGGAACGGATTATCTGCACTTACCTTATTTCTGATGGGAAAATTCGTTTTGCAATACAAATGTTCGCCTTAAGAACTCTCCTCCAGAACAAATTAAATTTGTATGCTTATGTTCCACTGTACATAGAAATGGGGAATTTATTACTTTAACCGTTGTCACCTGTGTAATACACCTCTTATATCGTGGTGTATTTGCTGTGCAAGGCTCTACCTACAATTGTCAGTTCAAGAGAATTTTTTTTTATTCTGTGACTACAAAACAATACATATCAGTTCATTGCATTAGTTGGACATAACTAATCATTTCTTTAATTACATATTTTTGAATCTCTCTTGTTTCAGTTTAAAATATGCAAGCTTTATTTGGATGTTGTTCCTCTAAACTTTCACTACACTGTTTATAAATCATTTAAATGTTTTGTAGTGCAGACATGACTCACAACATTTATTATAGAACTTATAATTGCTCTTTTGTTACTTTCTTAATCTTTCGTTTATGTCCGTTTTAATATTGATTTGTTTTCTTTTCTCTTTTCCTTTTTTAAATTCTCCTTTTTTTCCAATCTGCTATGTAAGAACCCTAAATGAGAAAGGGAGGGTTAGAATAATTCCTGTAGATTCAGGTATGGGAGTAGAGGATTGGGAGTTCAAATATAAAATGTGGCATAAAGGTTCCCTGGATGATTTCCTTGATAAAGAAGAATGTGACTTGGATGCAGAGGTCACTCACTTCACAAGATGCAGTCAGGATTCCACCATTAGCCAACAGCCTCTGAAAACAAAAGTCAAGACTACATTGAATCCAGCCTACCCAGAGGGTTATGATACCATCGACCGAAGACGGAGAAAAAAGGTCAGAGACCCATTTGGGCTTGTTAACACAAGAACGGAATTCGTTGGAGAAGACTTATTCAATCCTGATCTTGCTCTCCTCCGTCAGAAACGGGGAGAGCTTGTACTGCGTCAAGTAGCAGAAATGGAAGAAGAAGAAGAAAAGATGATGCCTTGCTTGAGGCCATACAAAAATGGCTTGTTCTACAAAACTAGAATGCAAGCTAAAAATAAACTGGAAAACACATTACATGACTACATGGCATTGCAAGACGAAGAAGAAACAAGACATAGACTGAGCATAGACCCGAATTCTGAAGGCTCAGATGAGATACAAGGATCTGAGGAGGAGATGGAGGAATTCTGTTCTGAGATTAGTCAGCACCATAAACGCTACAAGAAAGATTCATCTTTTTGTGGCTACACTGACAATCTTCAAGGATATTGTGATAAGAAGATTACAAAGGGTAAAACTGGGGAATGGACCCCAGAAGTCCTGTTGTCTCCTGTGGAGGAACCCAGTGATGAGTATGTTGATCCAATAGATGAACTTCAATGCCTAGTGGAAACTGTGTCAGAATATCTGGCTGAAAAAGAGGAGGAAATCAGTAAGTATGGTTCTCTGCCTGAAACAAACAAATCAAGGCTGTCCTATCACACTAGTGCAAGGACAGAATCTTTTGGAGATGATCAAGGTGTCACCTCAAAGGATTTAAAAGAAGACAAAATTATTAAGCTCAAAGAAGGATCTGAACAGGGATCAGGCAAGAAGTATACCATGAACTCATTCTTCAGCTCCTTCACTGATAAAATTGTCCCAAGTTCAAAACAAGCAAGATCAAATTCTGTTCACTGTACAGAAACATCAGATTGTGCTACGGGTAGCTCTGGTTTATCAAAATTGTTGTCATTTATGACAAAGTCCCCAAGCCCAACACCAGTAGCTGTGGTATCCCCTACTCGAGAAACTCCACCTGATAAGAGGATGTTTTTAATGCCTACTCGATCTTCGGATGCAAAGCAACAAGAGATCACGAGAAATCCCCAGAAGCAAAATAGTGGTGACATTACCAATCAGAATGTAAATGAATGCCAGCCAGCCACCTCTTTAAGCTCAAAGTTAATAAAAGTAAAACCTCAAAATTGTTCTTCAGAGGGAGCTGTAAATGAAACAAACAAGCATTTTTTAGAAGAAGTCAGTAGGAATGAGCTCAATACAAATCATAGGCTTTCAGGAGATCAATCTAATAATATGCACAGTTTCAGGCAAAATGAAGATCAGACTGTTGTCTTCATTGAAACACACACCAAAACTGACAATAGCAAAAACTTTTCACAAAAATCTACCTTAGATACAGGATTTTGCAGTCCCTTGAAGAAATCATTTAGCTCTCTGATCTCTCCAGTACCTAGTATGCCTCCTCACCACCAGACACAAACAGTTTTTCCTGTATTCAGAACAGAAAATAAAGTCAGAGAAGCAAAATTTTTTGATGTCTTATCACCTGGGAACAAAATGGAAGTTCCTTTCCATGATTCAAACACCTTGCCTAGCCAACAGCCTCCAAAAGTGGAAAAGGCAATGTTTTCTGGTCTCTTGAAATTTGCCTCAAGTGATGATACTAGTGAACTTAAAAGCTCATTAACTATTCCAGCTCAGACTGCTCCTTCTAAAGTTAATTCTGCAGCTAATATTTCTTTAAATCCAAACAAAGCCAGATCTCCAGCTCAGAATCCTGCTGAAAGACCTGTGGTGACTTCAGAGACTAGTTGGTTTTCAAATCTTTTCAAAACTGCACCAAATGAAAATGCGCAGGCTGCAAGTCTACAGGGCCAGAGGTTAATGAACCAGAGTTCTCGACAACCTACTGGGTCGAGTCCAGACACAGTAAGAAGTGAACATCAAAAACCAGTGAAGGCAGTTAATGAACAAGTGCATAATATGCAACAAATTCTGAATGCAGGTGCACTCTCTACTGCAGAACCACTTACTTCTCAGCCAGAATGTCAAGGCTTATTTTCTACTTTGTTTAAATCATCTTTTTCAGATGACACAGCGGGTCCTAAAACAGGTCAGCACTCTGCACAAAGAGGCTTGTTTTCTGGCATAATAAAATTAGCCTCTAATGGTGATATGTCAAAAGGCACGGAGTCTAACCTGGTACACCCAAAAAATGAGCAAAGTCAAGCAACAAATCCTGTTCAAACCCATTTAGAAAATCAGCCAAGTACCCTTCAACACCAGCAAGCATCTTCTCAACAAGGAAGTATTTTATCTGGCCTTTTCAAATTAGTTTCTAGTGACAGTCTTTCAAATAATCAGGCAAACCCCTTGCAGCATCAGAATGTACCAGCAAGTCCTCAGCCTTCTCATCAACCTTCCAAAGAAAATATTCAAGGTCATCAGTCAGGAATCTCAAAGGATCTCCCAGAAAGACAGAAAACCATAGAGGGATCTTCAAGACATAGTGACAGTGTATCTCAACCAGCAAGTAATCATGGAGGCTTTTTCTCTGGCCTTTTCAAGTTTTCATCAGAGAATTTATCTGCCACTCCTTCTGCATCAACTCAACAACAATCAACATACAAAAATTCTTTGGCGGGTAAATCCACTGAACAAAACCCTCCTCAGGCACAAGAAGATATCCAGTCAGGAATCTTGTCTGGAATTTTTAACAAGTTCATAGCTTCTTCTGACGAAGTAGGACAGAGCAAATTGGCTCCTCTCGAACAGAAACAATTGCAGAGTGCACAGAATGAGGGTTCCTCTCAAAACGTGCAATCATATAAACAGCAGACTCAACTGCAGGCTTTAGCGAGAGAACAAAAGTCCCCTGGTTCAGGGGGGCAATCTGTGAAGTGTATGAGTCAGGAGGCGTGTGTTACAACCTCCACAAGCTTGATTTCAAATGTTTTAAAAGAGCATTCAAATGACTCTCCTTTAGGGGCTGACATGGAAATGGGCAAAGAAACAAATGACATTGCTGTGTTTGCTTCTCAGCCATATAGCTATAATGACACTTTTGGAAATAAAGTATCTGTCTACAGTGATGACAACAATTTGGACCTGATGACTTCGGCACTTTATGAATACTCGCAACAAATAAATGCAGCCTATAGTTCAAATAGCACAGGTCATTTGCCAGGTTCTTCTTTCTTAAATCATGTAAAAATCAGCACTGACAATTTTCCTTCCTCCCCTCTTTGCCTCACAGGTCAAGTACAGATACCCCAGCCATATTTAAGGCAGAGTGATCCCTCATTATATATTTTCCCAGAGCAGCATGTACATCAAAATAACTTATTTTATGGACTTGATCCTAATCGTGAACACTATTGGAGCCAAAATTGTGTGCTGACGGGACAGCTGAATAACCAGTCAGTGAGGTATGATCCATGGGAGTGTACTCATGCACCAAGTTTAGAGTCATCGCCAGAATTGTCTCAAAGCTTGATTATGAATGTGGATGAAAATCAACAGTATTATTCCACACATGACTGGATGGCATTTAACAACAGTCAGGAAAATAACCTTAAGCAGCAAGAATATCACAGGGGTACATCCAACTATTTAAATGTTCAAAAAATGTGGAGCAGCCATAACAGTTTGGATATTGTCAATAACTTTGGTTCTTGTATTGAAGAAGGAGGTGCTTTAAATCTGAGCAAAAAAGGCAGTTCTAAATATGGCAGCTGTCAATCATTCAGTGAGGAGAGCTGTTGCAGTTTAAATAGTGTAGCTTATCTTGAAGGGTATTATGAGGAACATCCAACAAATTTATTTTATTCTGCTGATAGAGAAAATATATACACCAGACCATACAGACAACCTGCAAGCAATGAATGCTCTCCTGGTTTAAATGGTTGCTCTAATGGCTGGAATTATGCTTCTGCAACAGCTGCAGATATAGAGGACTATGCATTTTTTGAAGATACAGAATGGTACCAACAATGGCTCTTACTTCTTGAGCAAGGTATGTGGTGGCCAGCAGATGATGGAGATTGTGGATACTTTGTCTACACTGATTACGAGTATATCTATGCATTACTGACAGATGGGTCTGGTCAGTATGTCTATGTATGTGCTCCAGAAGATGAGGTGTGGGACAATAGGCAGATGTCTGATAACTATCCAAATGCCTTGCTCAACGATGAGATGGTTATGGTGTGTGGTTTCAAAATTCCTCTGTACAATGAGGATGAGCTATTCTGGTTTCCAGGACAAGATCAGAATGAGGCCCAGCTTTTGAATGCACCCCTTGACTTGTCTGATGCATATAGGAAAGGTAATGACATTATGAATATGAACTTGGAAAGGTTCTCTCAGATGTTTGAGAGCTCTATTCCTGCTCAAAGGCAGCAAGCTATGGATTTTTCATTTTATCGATTGAACAAGGTTAAAATGGACACAAAGCATGGTTCTGCTGACCAGGACCCTTTTTTGGAAGTTCTGGACCTGAGAGTTAATGGAACTAACTGCAATCTCAATAACAGTCGAAACAAAGAACTGCTATCTCAAAAAGTCTGTGTCTCTATTTCTCCAACTCAAACAACACCCTCATCGGGTGTGTACAATTGTTACCAGCCTCGTCAGAGACGTCGTTCATCCTCTGGATTACAAGTAAAGCATATAGATGACACATCAGAGGAAGAATGGAGAAAAAGAGTTCAGTCTGGAGTACAGCCAAAGAAGCCCATCAATAAAATATCATCTCTCTTTTCTTCTCTTGTTGGAAAAAGTCAAGAATCCGAGTCACACAGGAACACAACTGACTCAAAAACTGCCATAAATGCTACACATTGTGGAGCATTAAAAGAAAAATCTGACAAGTCTTCAGTCCTAGAAACCCAAAGTGACAAGGAGATTAAGTGTATTCCTACAGACTCTACAGGTCTTCAAAATATAAAATCAAAGACCATAAAGAATGATGGTTCTCCTTCTGTAATTCCAAAAGAGAGCACAAATCAGCAGACCTCTGAAATGAGGTCACCTAGAATCTTGCCAACAATTCCATCATCTGTAAGTGCCCAAGGTGCAATTCACAAGCCTAAACTGGCTAGACAAGCCACTCAGCAGTCATCTATTCCTGAAGTTTCTACAAACTCAACAAAAGGACCTATCCAATCTGTTTCTTCTATAGGTACACAGGGTGGTGAAAAGCCTTCTGAGCAAAATCAAGGAGGTTTTCTAAGTTTTTTCCGGAATGCCATGGGAATAGAAGAGCCAAATCAAGAGTCTGTCAAATTTTCTCAACCTGTAACAAAGCAAACAGAGAAAAACAAATATATCCTTGATGAAGTAAAAGATTCAGTCACAGACAAAAGTACTGGAATGAGCAAACTTCTGGGGTCAGTGGGAGAATTGTTAAACATGGAAAACACTACTTCGCACCTGCCATCAGAGGAATCCTTTTCACAAAAATCCTCTGCACAACATCACTTTGGTTTGATAAATGATGCTAAAGAAACAGGCCATGTTTATCGTAGGAATTCAGAGTCTAAAGGGATTCAGAAACCACAGAGACTGAGTAGATTCAGTCTAGGCAGTCAATCAGATATCTCCCAAGCATCACCTCAGGAACAAAAGAGTGCATCACAGACATTTACCCCTAATGTTAATGATGGAACGATTTCAGGAGGTTCTCATACAGTGCCACGAACTTTTTGTAATAAATCAGAACCTTCTACCAAATCAACAAGCACATTGTTTGGCTTTTCATTTGCAATCTCTGGACGCATGAATAATAAGGAGGTAACTGCAGGGAGAGGGTTACTGTCAATGTTCAGTGATTCTAGTCCACCACCGGTAACACCTCAAAGAGAAGCAGCTTCTGAATGTGAGGTTGGGGGTGAATCTGCAAAAAACACAACAGGCAATAGAATCTTGTCTTTGTTTGGCAGTTCCACCACAGAAAATGCTCCAGTGTTAAAACAAGCTACAGAAAACATACCTAAAAAAGGGACATCAAGCATGGGATTACTTTCTATGTTTAATGCCACTAGTACTCAGCAAACCAGCACACTACACAGTGGGTCATCAAGTCAGGATTCCTCTCCAAAAGAACCACCAGGAAAAAAGCATGTGTTTAGTGGTCCTAATCCGCAGAATTCATCACCAACTATGTCTACTAATCAGACATCATCTCAAGGAATTGTACACCAAGATTCTATAAAAACTGCTTCACAGGAGACAGGTTCTATTTTTGGTGGAATATTAGGTGGCCTTTCCACCTTTAATGAGAGACCAGTTAAAAGCTTGTTTTCTAGGCTTGGTGGCTCTAGCCCACAACCTTCAACTCCACAACCAACAACTATTCCAAGAGAAGATAATGAAATTCCAGAGAAATTGTCACCCAAACAGCTACATGGAGTTGATGTAATCGAAGGTGTACAAAAATCACAACTTGCTGCAACTAATGGCCAAGAAGAAGTTTCTCAAAAACAGTCACCTGGAAAAGGTCTACTCTCACTGTTTGGTGTTCATAGTCCACAGGAGAATACATCTCAAGCAACACCTGTTCTCAGTGGAATTTTATCAGGCTCCAGTGGGAATAATGGGACTGCGAAAGGATTGCTCTCAATGTTTGGCAAACCAAGCAATGAGCAAAATGCTAAGACTTGCTTTCAATTAAATGCACAGTCAGAATTATCCCCTGGAGCAAGTTCTGTGGAAAATGAGCAATCTACCAAGTCTTCAGTGAAATATATGTCTCCAGAATCTAGTGCTCCCACCTCACAACAGCCAGACTATATTGATTCGGCTTTACCTGAGGATAAATTTCTCAATTTCAGCACCATAAATCAACCATCATCTATTCTCCTCACAACTGAAACTCCAGGTACAGATTTGCTGTCAGCGGTTAGTGAAAGTCATTTGCAATCCAATGAGGCACCATCTACACAGACTTGTACTTCTACAGAAAGTGCATCTGCTGTTCCTAAAGGTATTACTTCAGTGGTTGATGCAATTTCTGTACCTATGGAATCAACTAGTAATTTACCCACCCCTCCAATTTGTTCAGCACCTGAGGTCCCCTCTCAGAATGCAGTGTCTGGTTTATTGTCAATGTTCAATGGGTCAAGTACCCAGAATATAGCCCCTGAAGTTGGGTCTGTACTTGGTGGAATTTTTCCAGGTACCACAGGACAGAAGGACATTCCTGTCAAGAGTCTGTTTTCTTTGTTTTCTGGCCCAAGTTCAAAATCCAGTTCAGATGCAGAGGATCATGGAAATTCAGCCTCAAAAGAACCACCTGGAAAAGGTTTGTTTTCAATGTTTGGTGGGACAAAACCACAAGAGCCTTCACCTCCAACATCATTATTGGGGGGTATTTTTCCTGGTGGCATTACTACTAAAGATGTTTCAGGAAGAGGTTTGCTTTCCATGTTTGCTGGTCCTAGTCTAATGACAACACCCTGCAAGACAGAAACAACATGCAAACCACCTGAATCTGGAGGACATTTTAATGTGTCCTCGTTTTCTTCTCAAGGAAGTATTTCAAAAGACAAGTTATTCACTGAAGACAAGAGCGTTGATTTAAACAAATCTTTAGTTCTGGTATCTGGACATTCTGGAGGGGACCACAAAACAACTAACATAGTTTCAGGTGATGGTACAAACAAAATTGAGGGTAATGAACAAATGACTCTACAACTACAATCTGCATCATCAAAACAAAACATTTGTCCTTCCGTCACTGAAGCAGAGGAAGAAACTGTAGAGGTAAAAGCTATGGTAGAAAGCAAGGACATAATGGGGTCTGCTCCTTTTTCTGGAGAATTAGTTAGCAATACTTGCTTATTGCCAGAGCAAAATGAAAAACAGAATTTGCCACAAAATGAGATCCAACCTCAGCCTAAACAAGAAGGCATGTCTACACCAGAATCAGTAACTGCAGAGAAAGAAAGTCATCAAAAACATTCGGATGTGGAGAAGTCAGTCTTTGACGCATCAGCTGATGTAGTCTCTGGATTCGTGTCTAAAATGTTCTCCGGTGCCAGCTCTTGTGGACCTCCTAAAACATCAAGTGGTCTTTTCTTCTCAGCACAAACTTCATTTCTTAAGTCAACATTCACAAAAGAGTCTCAGTCACAACAGACAACTTCTTTCTTTGGCTTTCCAAGAAGCTTGCCATCCAACACTCTAAAAAGTGACCTCCTTGGTATGTTCAAATCACATGAGGCAGACAAACCAGCCGAAGCATCACCGTCTACTCCCTCAACTGAATTTGCTATCCAAGATCAAAGAGTTGCTAATGATATAGTACCATCTTCAGGGGACATAAAGTTGACAGAAAATCTAACTGGAACAGAATCCAGTTTAGCTCACCAACCACAGTGTCAGGTCAAGTCAGATGATCCGGTTACAAATGTAATTCCTGCAAGTGTGAACCCACCTGAAGATACTTCCTTAACTCTTAATGATAAAGACATTGAAAGTGATATAGAAATGGGGAAACCAATTGTCATTGTTGGGGAACCTGAAGATTTGTCGACAGAGGAGTCAAAGGCAGCTCAACAGCCTCCTGTATTGGAACAACCCCAGTCTTTATTTGGAAAGGCTGGTTTATCATCGCCAACATTTTGTTTTCTCTCTGAATCTGAAGATGCCAGAAAGTCTTTTGGGTCTTTGTTTTCTTCAATTGCTAGTAAAGGTCTTGCCACAATGCCACAGACGGATGGAGGTGGCCTTTTGTCTGGATTCAAGTCTTTCTCAACAAGTTTGTTTTCAGAAGAGAAGCCAGTAGCATCAAATAATGAGCCAGCATCATTGTTTGGATCAAAAATTGGCTTGTGGCAAAAAGAAACACCAATCCCTACAAAAAAGCAGATCCCTGATGATGATACAGCCCAACCTAACTCACCTGGGTATCTAAAAAGCACATTGCATGAAACTGACCTCAGCCTTTTGGATTCAAAGGAAATGAAAGAAAATGTCAATAAAATTGACAATGAAATTATACATGTAACTGTGTCAGATTTTGACAGATCTGATTTTAAGGACCACAATAAAAGCATAGGTTCTGTAGATGAGTCCAAACTCCAATCTAGTATTTCCACACTTGAGATAGATTGTCCATCCCAAAATGAGCAGGAATCTCAGATCCAGCTCCCTTCCTCTGCAGCTGTCTCTTCAGGATTACAGCAGGAATACAAGGAGCTTTTGATTGGAAAAAGGCTAGTAGCATCATAAATCTCTTCCAAAGAATTTATGATGACCTAACATCAACATTAGCAATAATGGTAGTGGCTTCCTCTGTGATGTTTTATAAATCCACTTTTTTAATCAAGTGTTTGTGTGTGTGTGTGTGTGTGTGTGTGTGTGTGTGTGTGTGTGTACACACATAGTATTCCACGTTTTGTGTTTTGTGTCTTCCATTATTCTCATCACACCTCATTTTTTCCAGTAGTTTCATTTTATCCTGTAGCTAAGTCTATTTTCTATCATTGCTGTGTTCAAGTATATAATATTGGAAATGTTTTGTGGCTTATTGTGTTTGTCTGTTTTTGTTTTTTTTGTCCCCCCGTACACAAATCAGTCCTGCTGGCAGTAGTCGTTTCGGATCTTCAGGAAACCTCAGTCAAGCCAGTTCTCCACTGAGTGAAATGGGCCAGGAGAGTGTTACAGGTTCAGTGCTAAAGGAGTCCTACCACTCATTCCACAATACAGGATATCGCCCTCCTGCAAACGGACACCACCCAGCCAATGGACATACCACCTGGGGAGAAGATGAGGGGTTAAAATCTACTCAAGAGAAGTCAAGAAGAGAAAGCAGCACCTTAAAGAAAGACAATGTTCCCCAAGTGGAGAAAAGGCCAGAAATATCTCAAAAAAGGTATCTATATACATGGATGTGCTTTGTGTAGAACTGTGTATTCGTTTAATCTACTGTGAGACAAAACCTGTAACTATTTATTAATGATTCTCTTGCTGTTTTCTATAGCTTATATGGTTAATATACTAATGAGCAAATTAATAAGCCATGGTGGTATTTTCATTTGAGACATTTCCAGATTTTTGCCATTATGTGCTTGGTTAAATTAGATGGGGGACCATATTGTGAGTCGGTGATGTCAGATCAGGGTTTTTTTTTTTCCTCGTTGTCTGTACCGCTTATCTGATCTATTCTCGGGTCACGGGGAGCCTGTGCCTATCTCGGGCAGGACACACCCTTGTCACCTTGGGAGCTTCTTGTCACCCTGGACAAAGTGCCAACTCATCGCAGGGCACACACACTCTCATTCACTCTGGGCAATTTAGAGACTCCAATCTCTAGAAGCATGTCTTTGGACTGTGGGAGGAAACCCACCAAGCCCTGGGAGAACATGCAAACTCCACACACACCGATTGAGCAGGAGCGAGACTCGAACCCAGGACGCTGGAGGTGTGAGGCGAATGTGCTAACCACTAAGCCACCGTGTCATCGTCAGATCATGTCGAAATCATAATTATTTTATGGCATGTTTATGGGAGCTTCTTGTCACAGAATCTGAAATGACTGCTTTTCTACTAATTTGGCTTCTTTTCCCAGATGAGCGACTTTTTACATACACGGTTGTGGTTTTGTTGTAATGGATAGTTTTTCATTGTGTTTTTTGCAATTTGTTTAGTTATTATTTGAAGTGGTAAAAGCATTGTGAATCCATGTGTACCTGTTGGTAGGCAATTAAATGTAAAGAGCATTATACCTCCACACTGCTGCTACACATTTGCTAATAAGCTCAGTTCGTGAGAGATCTTTAGTACTGGACTCTATTCAGAATAGGTTCAGTTCCTTTTGCTTGTAGTGCCATTTTCCTTTAGCAGTCCCTTTAAGCTATGCCACTTTATAGAATGACTCATTCATAGCGCTTTATTGTGAGCATTTATTTGAGCAAGTGCCGGCTAACTGATTGCATATATTATACTATAAACCCGTCACTATACTATAAAGTGTGTGTCTGTCTCAGTTTCCAGGATGATGGATCTGCTTTGTCCGTCTCTGCTTCTCGGGTTCGCTGGATAAAAGCCTTCAACAAAGTGAGACTTCAGCTTCAGGAGGTATAGTAGGGAGCTCATACCCTCCATTCCCTCTGTTTATTCCTTTTCCAACTTATCCTTCTCACATAAAACACCATAGAGAAGTTTTTCAAACCTGATATTTACTCCTGTAATCCACATCTAAAAACTTCTCTCAGGTAAGTATAAATCACATACATTCATACTTCCACTCACTCATGACCAAATGCCTTTGATTGTTTGAGTTTCACCACATTTTTGGAATAGTACATGTTGGAAAGCACTGCTATAACAAAAGATATAATGTGTATTTGCACTGGTGCTTCTTCAACATTCGGAAAAAGGTCAAGGTGTGATGTGCAAAAGTACCAAAGGAATGGCTTAAACTTTTATTTATGTCAGTCAGGTAAAACCTGCTGACATTCTGCTACTCCAAGCCTCATAGCTCTAACCTGTAAAGGTCAGAAGCTTTCTAGACATCAGAGATAATATCTGAAGGACTAATTAAACACAAACACACAGCAGGGATGGATTAGCAACTCCTGAGCCTCTGTTATTGTATGTTAGCAACTTGTAACCTGTAAAAGGATGGCATTATTAATGACGTACACAATTCTCTGAGAAAGTCTGTCAGAATCTAGTTGGCTAACATTAGCTGTGGTAGTTATAACATTTTTAATATGAGCTAATGGTTTTCTGTGGAATCTTGTAAGGTTGGCTGATATTAGCTTGCTTGTTAGCGTTAGCTGTGGAAATTATCATATTTATGAATATGATCTACAAATCTTCTGAAAATTCATGTCATGTTGGCTCATGTGAGCTACAAGAAGTATAACATTTAAGTCATTTGAGGAAATTCTCAATTTGTTACCTCGTTGGTGCTAGCTGAGAAAATTCTAACCTTTTTTAATATGACACAAAAATGTTGTCTGGTTGGATCATTTAAGCTTGCTGGCGAACACTCACTAGCAGTGAAAGTTGTAACAGTGATGAATAAAGATCCTTGAAGAAATCCTGTCAGAAGCTAGCTGACTAGCATTGGCTTGGAAAATTCCAACCTTTATGTATATGACTTCCTCTCAGGTTCGGTTTTGTTAGCTAACTAGGTTAAATGAGTACCAGTGACCTCTTTCTTCCTACTTGAGGTCTGTACATGGATTGAAAGACACACCCAGACTCCTATCTATGGTCTTAAACACACACTTTCTCTTTTTTTTTTTCTTTTCACTTCTCCTTATTTGCCTTGACATGCTGTAATTATGAGATCAGGGTTTCTGTGCTTTTTGGTGTGCTTGAGCTCGGCATGTGTGTGACTTTATTGGATCTTAAATCAGCTCAATGTATGTAACCGCTGAATCAGTAATCATGACTTTTTTTTTTTTTTTTTTTTTTTAAATAAAAGTCAGAGCAGCTGGAAGAACATTCTGGGAAAATAATCATACTAGAAATTGTATTTTATTATTGAATAGATTTGTGTGTGTGTGTGTGTGTTGTGCCTCTGTTGGATGGTGGGTGTGAAGCAGAGCAGTGCATTAAAAGAGTTAATGCTAATGAAGTACTTTTATACAGCATTTATGAAACGATGCAGCATTATGGTGATTGCTTGCGTGATGGGCGGTGCAGGAGCCAGCGTGAACGCCTACTAATTGTTTAGTGACTTGGAAACAGACTTTCTTGCGCACACGTATGCATTTCTGTGTCATGAAGGACACGGGGAAGCCATTAAAAAGCCAATAATTTAGGAAATTTACACAATTTATTACTCCCGGAATAAGTGTGCTGTGACACAGGTGTGTGACTGAAATATGGATAAATGTCGTCCTTAATCCGGATAAATGTAATTAAAAAAAGAGAGAGCGAGAGAGAGAGAAAGGAAGTGAGGGATAAATGATGAGAGACCAAGTAGGGAAAGATTAGCTTAGTGCTGGCATATGTCTGAGGATACAGACAGAAGAAAAGGAGGGAAAGAAAGACTGGAGGGATGGAGAGAGAGAGAGAGAGAGAGAGAGAGAGAGAGAGAGGAGGGAGGGACGTTGGAGAGGTTGTCCTAGAGTGAGCTGCTAGACTGTAACAGTGCCGTGGACTGTACTCCGTTCAACTCTGTTTATCGCACAATAAACAGTACCTCCTTTTCAAAATCCACTTCCTGTGGCTAGTGCTCTCTCACTCCTTCCATCCTGACGAGGAGGGAGTGATCATAATGGTGGATTTTTACCCGCTGGGTGTTTTAATTGTTTCACTTGTGACACTTCTTATGTGGACATTTTTCTCCGAGTGAAGCCTCTTCTCCTGTGCTGTGTGGTAAGATGCTGCTTTATGTCCAGATTTTTCAGCACTTAATATAACACATAAAGTAGCATGTTCCTTTCTCATCAAACTGAAGTTTTGTTTCAGAAACGTTGACTTTAATGTTATAATCCAAAAATAAATCAATAACTAATCAGCAACTTCAGGTATTATTTTTTTTAAATTATATTTAAAGCAAGTCTGTCGACCTTCCAAAGCACCGGCAACAAAAAGGACAGAGATGGAAGAAAACTGAGAAAAGGGCTTGGAATATATAATATAAACTGTAGTCTTGCCCTACAGCTTCCAGATGATTTAGAGAGAGCTGAGTGCAGTAATGAGATTAAAAAGGACATGGCCACTGAGAGCTAATTAACTTGATTTCTCAAATGGTCTAGGTTTTGGTTTCTGATCCAAAGTAGAGTAACGCTACACTCAGTAGCAAAGCAATGCCATGGAATTTTGTATTTTGAGTTTTTGTGCCTGTTTCTCGAGTGTAAACTAACATACATCACTGAATAAAACTCTCTGGATTTGGATTTGTTAATGACAGCAACATAATTGCTAGCAATATATGTATATATATTTTACAGGATTTGAATTAAATGGCACGTAGGATGTCTGCTTTTGGAGTTATCAAGTTAAGGTAGAGACAGTTAAGTAGTATTTGATGTAAAATAGCCCATGTGTATAAATATTGTGCAGTTTAATAAATCTATAAGCAGTATACATCATCAAAAAAGTGCTCGAGAAACTGTTTAATAAAGACTGAGTTGAAATAATTTGATGCTTCAATGCAACATGAGACTAATGAAGGTCTCGTCATAGTCCGGACCTCGGTCCAGATGTAGGTACAGGAAGTATTTAAGTAGACTGAACATGACTGTGGCTTCAGACTGTAGTTATTCAGTGTATGAAAAAATAGTTCAGTGACTCCAGATTTCTAAATGTGATCCATCATGACTTCTTTTTTTTTGTTGCAGTTTATTCCATCACAAGGGTTTGTGCAAAGTGTTGAGCAGAAGACAGCTCCTCAGGCTAGAGGGGTCAGAAAGGGAAGAAGTTTTAGTGTTAAAGATGTCACGGATTGGCCAAAAAGAAAAACAAAACAGAATGGCAGTTGTACAGAGAAATATGCGTCTATTCTTTTCATTTCAGTTGAAATTCAAAACCAGTGTGTTTTATCTGTTAAGAGTCGATGCTGTCAAAAATGGGAACACAAAGCACTACTATGGATGGAATATGATCACTTCTAACTGATGAGGCTTAGAACTAGGTGTAAAAATAATCATTAATGGTTAAGCATTGAAATTATAGTTATTTTCGTTGCAGGAAAGAATTATTTGAGGACCCTTTTGGTACAATTTTTCTTTTTTTGTTTAATGTCCCTTAAAGTTAGACCGCAAAAATGTGCCATAGTTGAGAAATCCTTCTCACTCTGGAGTTTGCATGTCAGGTGAAATGGCTTCCACACCTGCATCTCTGAGCTTTTTTAAATGTATACGAATGATCAGCTTATGGATCTGGTAGACTTCATTCAGGAGCAAGTGATGTATTTTGTATTGGTTTGCCCACACACACACACACCTCCATCTCGTGAGTGATATTGGACAGGCTGGGAGTAGTGGGGGTGTTAATATGAATGCAAATTTTGGATAAAGTTTTTGAGACACAAAATAAAGTTTTGAAAATAAAGTTTATTTTCAGCTGTAGATAAAGATCCTGATAATCTTTAACATCACCTCATACTCTGTATACACAATATTATTGGTTTTATTTAATAATGCATACTGTTAGCATTATGGAGATACCATGGTCAGTAGAAAATGAGTAATTTTAGTCAGCATTGTTTCTAAAATATGTACTGGTCAAGGCTGCTTGAAAGAATCCTCTGAAATGACCCATTTCCTTCTCCGGGCAGTGAGCCAAAGCTTATCCTTGAGTGCCACCACAGCAAACACATATTACTGGAGTCTCAGTTACAATCATGTCAACTACTCAGTGCATTTAGGAGCATAGCAGGACTGTGTCTGAATTTCAATGACCATCTCATTGTGCATTAGCCATTAGCTGTGCATATTATTAGAGCATGTTATGGTGAAATGGATTGCTGTTGCTTGCTTCAGATGGTGACTGACTGCTTACCCGCATTGATTTATTTGTTGTAAGCAGTGTAGCCTCATGATGGATGACTTTTTTTAAAAATGTACTATCTTAGTAGACTGCACTTTTAAGAAAGATAGATAGAACAGTTAGATTTTCCCTCAGGAACAATAATATATGTGGAGAATCAACTACCGAAATCATTACAGTCTGGTATATAAAGGGGGAGAAAAACAGTCCCTGCAATTATTCTGCTGAAAAAAGACCAGCTAAATGTGGTGTCAACCTGTCAGCCTGGGGAAATGGTAAAGCAGCCATTAGACTCAGCGGGGCTCTAAATGACAGTGGTGCCTACAGCTGGACTGCTGTAACTCTCACAGTGTGGGATTGCAAGCTGAAATACCCATCCTCATAAATTTTAAAGTCTGCAATTCAGAAACAATTCAGACAAATGCTTTCAATAATCTGAAGTTTTAAAGCTTCAATTGGATTCACTACTGTATGTATGTCCTTGATATTGGTCGCTGTTGCTCTGGTTCAAAACTAATTCAGCAGTTTGTTTAAGAAAGGTTCATGTCCACTCTTCCATTGAAATACCACTTGAAAAATATGTTTGCCTCAGGATGAGTTTGTAGAACTGAACAAGCATCTTTTCATGCACTACAGGTGAACATTCTCAAGTACCTTGCTGCTGAACATCATGTAAGGAAATAACTCCTAAGCTGGTCAAGCTGACTTGGTCAAACTCGAACATCTGATGCTGCGGAATGTTACCACGAAGTCATAGTGATGAACGGGATGAGGCAAAGGAAACTGGCATCTTCCAGTCCAAAAGGAAAGACCTGGGCAAGAAGAGAGCCCAGAGCCTCAAGGTCCGACATGGCCTTTGCAAGAAGATTCAAAAGGTTCTTCACGGTCCATCAGAGTTGGAGACTTATAACATTCAACACACCTCTGCAGAAGTGGAGGAAGACATGTTCATCTATGGAATAAGCCGGGAACCTTCTAGCTACGAGTCTGGTATCACCTCAAAGACAAGTCCTGTTAAAGCAGGCAATAAACGCCTGATGGGGGAGATTAAGTTAAACAGTGAAAATACCACCAAGAACCCATGCTCGGTACCAGCGAACATCCCAGATTTTATGGACAAAAGAGCCAACATGGAAGAGCCACAAACACTTGGGAAAGAAGAAGTTAAGGCAGAAGTTAGAGGAAGAAGCAAGGAAAGACGTTCCAGCACTATAGTAGAGCATATTCTGAAAGAGCTTCAGGGAATCAATAAAATTCAGGAGGAGATCTCCGACTTGAGACAGTACCTGAACTCAGTGAGTGGCTCTGTCGATGAGGTGTCCTTCTGTGTGGATTCTGTGCTGATGGAAATTGAGGGACTCTATACTGCAAGTACTGGTCAACCTTCACCTCAAAGGCTAACGGTTCATCACAAAAGTCAGAATGATGTAGCAGTTTCCCCAAGACGAAGCCCAATGCTAAAGAGGCCTGAAAAGAATGAAACTTCATATTGTGATGTACCAAGAAAATCCAGAGCACATCATGCTGAGGTTTCAGACAACTCTGATGCGTCATCCTGCAGAGTACGCCCTTCCACTTACTCCGATCATGGCAGGGATTCTAACCAGGATTTCCCAAGTTCTAGTTCTTTGTCAGGTCAAAGCTTTAAGAGTATAGAGCATGAAGATACTTACCATTCCATGGAGGCAGATCTACAAAGGGCTGGCTGGGATACCTCAGGTTTGCATTTAAGTGAGAGTGGAGAAGGAGGATGGAGTGGAGATACAGGGTGGAGTGAGGAGGATTGCTGCTCTTGCCAAAACAGTGTCAATAATTTAGACCACAGCCAGTCTGATAGCTGGTGTAGATATAATGGTGGAGCAGCCAGCAGCACTCCAGGCCACTCTTCCCGAAGCAGCTCTGAGCATCTTTCTTTACTATTTGGACACCAGTACGACTCACTATCCAGTTTATCCAGTGCTGCAGACTGGAGACATCCCAGGAGACATACAGGCCCTAATATTGAATGTGATTGCACACTGAATTGCCCATATTCCCGTAGTTCAGGTTACCACACCATGGATGCATATGTGGATGACCTGTGCAGTGGCCCGTCCACAAGCGTTAGCTGTTCCACATTGGTGTTGACAGATTATGATGATGTCTGCCAGGATTTGCACTCTTCTTGTGAAAATTGCTTGAATGTGGGTATGTATTCTGGAGACAGCACAGAGAGAGACTTGCACAAGAAGGTTTACCCAAGCATGTCTGCAAATCAACTTGATCAAGATGATTCTGAGAATATGGATAACTTCCCACAGCGTAATGCTGGGATCGATGTAGTAAAGATAAACAAAGCCATGCTGACCTTTCAGTCTGCTCTTCATGGAGCTATGAAGAGGCTTGACGCATCTGATGAGAATAGTTCTGACATTCCTGAACACCATTCAGATGAACTTGTGGAGGATGACTCAACTGTAGAGGGATCTGATTTAGATCAGGTTATAACCAGCACTGAGACCTTAGATCAAAGCTTGTCACCTCTCATGAGAAGATTTCAAGAAAAATATGACCTAAGTGAACCACAAATGGACCAAACTAACAACTCGCAGATCTTTGATCCTCAGGAATCAACTTCTGGTACAGTGTCTCCATCTTGTATTCAAACTGAATACTACTCAATGGACCATTCATCCATTGAAGATGAACCTCTAACAGATCAAGAGCTTTTGGATGAGGCTGGTTCTCTTGAATTTATCTCAGAGATGGCGACAGTAGAGAGCAGTCATGGGGAGATGTGTCATAGGGAAATGACCCAATTTGTCTGTGAAGGCACTGAGCCAGGATCTCTTGGGACAGTGCTTGAAACAGAGACTGAGTTTGATCAAGTAGAGGCTCAGGTAAACTCGGGCAATGACATCCCTGATCAGGTAGACCCTCACCACCAGAAGTGCCTTGCCAATATCCAGCGTGTTCTCAAGGAGCAGAGACAAAGACATAGGTTGTCCCGGATTTCTAGAGAGTCGAAGCATATTTTTTCAGAGCAAGAATTCAATCCAGGTACAATTTACATGTGTGTTTTTGTCTTTTAAAATGTCTTAATCTTTTGCAGTAAACTTACCATAGCTGTTTTGTCTTGATCTGTCTTGCAGACGAAAGCAGTGAAGTTTTTCAGGTCACTTTAAAACTGAAATTGCACTCCACGTATTTCCACTGTGTCATATTCATAACTAAGAGCATGCTCTCTCTATCATTGCATGGAACCAGTACAAAATATTGTCCTCAATCTCAGTGACTTGTGTCTGTTTTTATCGCCATGTTATTGTTTAAAAGTACCATGTGTTATTTTAATAAAATCCAAGAGCTTTGGCATCACACATCCTCGGAGGAAACACAGAGACGGCGCACCATTGTCTTTGTTTTTACTAACTTTTGGTTAATTCATGAAAGTGATGAAACTCAACCAATCATACACTCATCGTTTATCTTGGTTTATATCATGTCCCTTTTTTGGTTTTCTTCAGAAAGTCTCCTTTTCCAAGACTGAAATACAAATCAGAATTTTTTCTCTGAATAAAATAGGGCCGGGAGAATGAAGACCATTCCAGACATGACTGGGTCAAAACAGGGTGAGTTATTTTTATTATTTTTTTCTTCTCCAGAGTTGCAGTGCTTTAATTTAGTTTAGATAGTTACATTTGGTATTAAGTCGAGCCATTTAGAGACATCTTGAGGTGTCCGTCTTGTCCACAGAAGTGGGAGTGGCCTGTTTGGGATTGACAGCATGCCAGACTTGCGGAAGAGGAAACCAATCCCTCTTGTTAGCGATGTGGTAGGTGCTCATCTACAGCACTCCATGAAATAAAAGTCTGGTGTTACTACTTGTATTTGTTCTAGATATCGCTAGTGTCTGTTTGCTTAACCTTAATTAACCAAACTGCATTTGATTGCTTCGTATTTCTTGAGCAAAAAATATTGCTTCCTATTTTCTTGAGGAAAAAAGAACTAATTAGTTTGTGAAATCATTAAAATTTCATGAGCTAATTATTAGAAGTAATGATTTTATGCTCACATTTTATTACATTTGATGAAGAATTAGTTCTTGTTTTTCACTGCTTTTGGATTTAGAGACACTGTTTTAAAATGTCATTGGTCTACTTGCCATTTTTTGTAAACAATACAAACGTATATTGATATGTTTAGCAAGAAACAGTTTTTTGGGGGATTTTTTTTAATGATTTCCGGACAATGTTGTTGTTGTAAAATCAGTTTTATTTTCTTTGAAATAAACCTCTACCTCTTTTGAATGCATTCATCCACTGTATCCAGGCTATGGTAAGTTTAAAGAGTGACCCCACTCCCCCCTTCAGATAAATCCACTCTAGCTGTTGTTTATTCTCTGTAGGAATGGATGGTACTGACGTTATGAATTAGTATTTCTCCATTCCGGTAACGTGCAAATACGATTATTTAAGATTCCCTCCTCTAGCCTTCACTCCCTCGTCATGGTGGACTTGAATGAACATTTGCTTACTCATATTCCGGCATGATGAGATATCTGCCATGCAAATGAGGTATACCTGTTTGTCCATGGAAAGCTGTCCATGTGATGTTTGTTTTCATGTATTTGCACAGTAAAACCAAAGAGTCATTGTTCCTCTATCAGCTAATCATTAGATTTCACATTGCTTTACATGCATAGGCATGTAGCACACTTTTAGATACCATGACCACAATTCCACTTCCTGTTGAATTGTGGAGTACTTGTTTCGGAATTTAGCACCAGTGATGGTCAGGTTCCTTCCTCAACTCTCCACCTTTTTATTCTTAAGAACCTTGTTAGTTTTATTATTTCATAGCACACCCGTTTCTTGCCGTAGTTTTATTTCTGTGAATCTTTCCGTTCCATCAAACCCCAACACAGTTGTTGGGATGCATTTGGAATCTCTTGCTTCTGCTTTGGGTTTTCTTTATCTCTCTCTTTTTTTTTTTATATTGTACTTGGTTATTATTCAGCTACCTTTTTTTGACCTGAAGAATGATCTGAATATGTTGGAATGCAATTTACGTTTTTCATGAAACACAGGCACTGGTCCAGGCCAGAAAAGCAGGCATTGCTTCTGCCATGGCTTCCCGAGCCTCCATTAAAGACGAGGAATTGGTGAGTAAGATGCTTCTGATGTATTTTGTGAGATGTTTCCAGATGCAGACTCTGTGCTGATTTATCAAAGCTTTTTTTAATCAACGAATAACAACGACTTCTAAGTAGCTGGATGAGGTGAGGTTGTTCATCACCACAATATGTTGAGTATCTTACAAAAAATTTACTTGTGTCTTGTGAATATCTAAAAATAAATAAATAAATAGATTAATTAATTAATTAATTAATTAACCTTGTGCTTCAAAACTAAATAAAAATTTAAAGTGGCTGAGCAATGTTTTTTTATTTTTAGATTTTTTTCAATTGGACTATTTTGTTTGTTTGTTTTGCTTGTAACTAAATTAGGATTTTTTTTTCTTTTTTTGCATGTGATTATATCTCTTTATTGTTCCTTCAGACCATTAGACAACATTGTCCTACAGACATCAGACATCATCATCACAATATAACTTTGGAGCACATAACAAGAGACTGTTTATATATACATATAACAGTCTCTTGTTATATGATTGTTATATATTTTTTTTAGGATAAATTACTAAATTAGGATAAGACAATATGGTTAACAAAATGAAATAAACAACATAAAAGATTTTATAAATTTTAAAGTTTTCATTAATAATAAATAAAAAATAAATAAATAAACCTAAAAAAAAAATACACTCCACCATTAATTACACCATTTCAATTAAAGCTAGTTTATTTCTTTTTATTCTAATATAAATATTAAATTTTCACATGTATAATAAATGATATACCTGCAAATGAGAATTATTGTTTACAAAATATGTTCGTCACTTGTGGGTTAAAAATGATGTAATTTTTGATTGATTAATAATAACTAATAATAATAATAATATTTAGTAATAACAGTTATTATTATTATTGTTAATAATAATAATAATAATAATAATAAACAATAATAATAATAATAAACATAATAATAATAATTATTATTATTATTATTTTGTTATTACTATTATTATTGTTATTAGTCATAATAATAATAATAATAATAATAATAATACATAATAATAATAACCTTACACAAAAGAAAGTGAAGTCTTACCGTTTTCCCCCGCAGAAGAACCACGTGTATAAGAAAACGCTGCAGGCCCTCATCTACCCGATCTCCTGCACTACGCCACATAACTTTGAGATTTGGACGGCGACGACACCGACATACTGCTACGAGTGTGAAGGGCTGCTATGGGGTATCGCACGCCAGGGCATGAGATGCACCGAGTGTGGGGTCAAATGTCACGAGAAGTGTCAGGAGCTCCTCAACGCAGACTGCCTTCAGCGTGAGTATGCCTCAGTCTGCAGTCCCACATCAACAATCTATCAAACCTGATACTTTCAGTGATTTGAATAGTGACCGCTGGATTAAACAGAAGTACTAAAGATGAAAGATTATGACAAAACTAATCATAAGTTCTTCTGGATAATAAAGGAAACATGATGTGTGTCCATTAAAGACAGCTTTACTGGACTTCTTACTTGTCCAGTTTACCAGTTACAGGTTATTAATTAAGAGACATAACGGGAATACGCACACTTAACATTACATTATTACAAAAGACGTACACAAGGCAGTACATTAGGAAACAAAGCGAGGCAGATATATACAGCAAAAATATGTGCAAAATATTAGCAATATGGTATGATGCTTTGCAGAAAAGACGTGACGGAAAACACTTAGCTAGTTTTGTTCGGAAAATCTGGACCTTTGGACACTCCGCTGTGATCAAAATGAAGGTAACAACAATAATAACCATTTCCCCAGCTTAAAAAAAGTAACGTGACAAGTTCAACCAATCCGTCGGAGACTTCACAACAGGTTAACTAAACCACAGATCACAATTTTCAGGAGATCAGTTTTGCACATGGGATTTAAACCTTTCGCCAAAGTCACCAGACTTTCAGGGCAAAAGGGGAAAAAATGCAAGTAGCTGATGAGTAAGATGCTTTAGGATATATTTTGTGGGATGTTTCCAGATGCAGAGTCTGTACTAATTTATCAAAGCTTTTTTTTTTTCTTCTCATTCGATTAAAAACAGCAAACAACACAAATGGTGTTCGTTAGAACTAAGTAGCTGGATGAGGCGAGGTTGCTCATCATCACAATATGTTAAGTATTTTCTAAAAAAAAAATTCTCTTGTGTTGTGAATATCTAAAAATAAATAAATAAATAAATTCATAAACCTTGTGCTCCAGAGCTAAATAAAAATCTGTGGCTGAGCAATGTTTTATTTTATTTTATTTATTCTTTTCTTAGGATTAGGATAAGATAATATGGTTAACAAAATTTGATGAACTACATAAAATTAATTAAATTCTTTTTTTAATTATTTAATTTATTTAATTTATTTATTTATTTATTTATTTATTCTTTTTAATGATTAGGATAGATAAATATGGTTAACAAAATGAGATAAACGACAAAATTAAATTCTTTTTTTATTATTTTATTTATTTGTTTATTTATTTATTTATTTATTTGTTCTTTTTAACAATTAGGATAAGATAATATGGTTAACAAAATGAAATAAACGACACAATTAATTAAATTCTTTTTTACTATTTATCATTTGACTTCTTTTGTTTGTTTAATTAATGAAAAAAAAAATGACCGCACTTCACAATAATTACGCCATTTTAAGTGAAGCTAGTTTATTTCTTTTGGTTCTAATATACATAGAAAATTTGCACACATATAACAAGTGATGCATTTGCAAATGAGATTTGACTCAAGATTAGAATTATTGTTCAAGAAAACAACTTGCTTTGAAATATTAAAGCTAGTCATGTTGGATCTTTTCCCACTATTCCAGCAGCTGGGCAAAACTACAGTACAACAATAACACAGTAGCTGCTTCACTGACCAAAACAATTGATTTATCCAAGAAGCAATTTTTCCGAAACGTCACGCAGGAATGATTTAAAGGGATTGCGAAAAGCAGGCACCTGATTGGTATTCTGACTGTATCTGGAGATTGTTTTGCAAACTGGTGCTGCTTCTAATTATAGCTGAAGGTTGAAACAGGATATAGATCCAGTGTTAAAATCTGTTTCATAAAATCCTGATGATGCGCTTTTCATGGTGCTCTCAAGTGTGGCTACATCACTGACACTTCCTTGTATTTGACCCAAGCTTCCTTAAAGGGAAAAATCCACCCTGCATATTAAGCTTTATAATTAACAGCCGAAATTTATTTGCTAACAAATTAGAATGAATTAGTTTAGGTTTCATCAACAAGGGATTCCTACATCACCCTCCATACCGTTTCGAGTGTTGAAGTGAGCTGTACCATTTTTCTGTATGTGTGCTCACGTCTTGCAGGCGCGGCGGAGAAAAGTTCGAAGCATGGCGCCGAAGATCGCACGCAGAACATCATCATGGCCATGAAGGACCGCATGAAGATCAGGGAGAGGAACAAACCCGAGATCTTCGAGCTCATCAAGGACGTGTTCATGATCAGCAAAACGCTCCACGCCCAGCAGATGAAGACCATCAAACAGAGCGTTCTGGACGGGACCTCCAAATGGTCGGCGAAGATCACCATCACCGGTATGAACTCTTCAGTGCTTTAGCGTCTCATGCTAATGAACTTGAACAGCTTCCTAATCTGTTTAAAAGGAAAGGTTTGGAGAGAATTGCATGTAGGGAAGGTGATTAGGAACCTGTATCTGAATGTGTGTGTGTGTGTGTGTGTGTGTGTGTGTGTGTGTGTGTGTGTGTGTGTAGTAATGTGTGCACAGGGTCTGCAGGCCAAAGATAAGACCGGCTCCAGTGACCCTTACGTGACTGTCCAAGTGGGAAAGACGAAGAAGCGCACCAAGACCATCTACGGCAACTTGAACCCGGTGTGGGAGGAGAAGTTCCACTTGTGAGCACCCTTCATTTTTCCAGTCAGCTTCATGATGTCACAAGAAGGGTGTGTAAACTTTTGCACTCAGTGGCACCTCTGGTGGTGTGTGTGTGTGTGTGTGTGTGTGTGTGTGTGTGTGTGTGTGTGTGTGTTTTCCTCAGTGAGTGCCACAACTCGTCAGACCGCATTAAGGTGCGCGTGTGGGACGAAGACGATGACATCAAGTCCCGGGTGAAGCAGAGGCTGAAGAGGGAGTCTGACGATTTCCTGGGACAAAGCATCATCGAGGTGCGAACACTCAGCGGAGAGATGGACGTCTGGTACAACCTGGGTAAGTGTGTGTGTGTGTGTGTGAGAGAGAGAAAGAGAGAGAGAGAGAGTGTAAAAGCCATTTTTGGGCTGTTTGATAGAAAAAAACACACACACACACACATACATACATACAGACAGACTCACACACACACAGGGAAACAGAGTTATAGAGAGAGACCCAAAAAACACACACACACACACACAGGGGGAGATACACACTTGGAGACAGATGAAGGCACACAAGCACAGACAGACAGTTACACACACATAGACAGAAACACACAGACATGCACAGACACACACATCACACAGACACACACATATTGACATGCACACATGGACACACAAAAAGACACGGACACAGAGACAGACACACACACACACACACAGACCCAAACAGAACAAGAGACAAACATACAAGCAGACAGATGCACACACAAACAAATACAGACACACAGACATAGAAGGATAATCGGATACATACAGAATACACACACACACATACCCACACACACACACACACACACACACACATACACAGACAGTCATATGCAGAAACAGAGTTTTTTTTTTCCTCCATTTTTTCCTTTGCTGCTTGTTAGTCTTGTTACAGAAAACAATTAAATTCAGCCACACTGTGAAATCTTTTTTAAAAACAGCGAGTGTCTCACATCACACACTACACTACACCTCTGTCCAGACTGACGGTCTGAGAAAACTAGACCGCTTTGTTATTTTTGTGATTATCAGCTGGGGTCCGGATATACGCACGCGTCGTATCTTTGCGGGTCGTCCGGCGAGCTCGTGTGAATTAGGGAATCAGTGAAATCCGAGTTGTTGAGTGTGTGAGTGGACTGCGGGGATGAGGGATGAAGGGCCGCCGGCTCTGCGGTCTCTCCTCAGATGACATTATGCTGCTTCTATTTTAAGCTCCCGGAGCCTTTTGTGCAAATCTGTTGGGTTCAGAGCCTCGGCCGGCTGACGGACGCGCGGCAGGACGACACGCCGGTCATTATTATTTCTATCATATTATTCAATGTATTTGCTTCTGAGAACCGGCGTGATACAAAACAATACTAGTGACCCATAGCTCTGTGATTATTGGCATGCTTAGTAAAGAAAAGGTTTAGAAAGGGATTTGTATCGACTACAGAAAGATTTCTGAGCTTGGAGCTACATTTAGTGTTAGTCCATGAAAGAAGCTAGTTCCTGTTTGCAATCACAATATAGTAGCTATAAATGCTAGTGCCTTCACCGGCCTCTATTTTTTTCTCTCTCTCTCTCTCACACGCGCACACACATGCACACACACACACACACACACACACACACATATTGGCATGCACACACATAGACACACACATAAACAGGAATACACACTCAGACAGGCAAGCACACACACACACACACACACACAAAGACATGCACGCATAGACAAGCACACACATACTCAGACAGGCAAGCACACACACTCACACACACAAAGACATGTACACACATAGATACACACACACTCAGACAGGCAAGCACACAGACACACACACATATTGACATGCGCACACACACAGACACATGCACACACACTCTGACAGGCATATACAGACACTCACAGACACATTCAGACACACACATAGACACACACACACAGAGACACCTCTCTCTCTCTCCCTCCCGCTCTCTCTCTCTCTACCTCTTTCTCTCTCTCTCCTCTCTCTCTCTCTCTCTCTCTCCTCTCTCTTTCTCTCTCTCCCTCTCTCTCTCTCTCTCTCTCCCTCTCTCTCCCCTCCCTCTCTCCCTCTCCCTCCCTCTTTCCCTCTCCCTCCCCCCTCATCCCTCTCTCTCTCTCCCTCCCCCTCTAATGCTGCTAGAAATCACTTAAAAATTCTTACACAGTGTATTATACCAAGTGTTAGTCATAAAGAGATGAGAATTTTATTGCTGTGTGTCTGATGATATCAAATGAGTCAGGAAATGAATTTGCATTATTATTTTTGTATTAGCTTCCTGCCCTGGAAAGCATTTTTATTTTTATTATACCGCACCGATTTTCCAAAAATGCTTCGGTTTATTAATAAATTACACATAATAATAACGATGCATCATATGTTTGAACAGTTTATATTAGAGTTTAAATGTTGTGGAAAGTCTGAGAAACAAGTTCCTGTTATTAATTATAATATCCACGATAAACAGTTTTTTCCCTCACCAGTCTCTCTCTCTCTCTCTCTCTCTCTCTCTCTCTCTCTCTCTCTCTCTCTCTCTCTCTCTCTGAGTGAGTGGAGCATCGTGAGGGAGTTTGCGAGTGATTTTTCGAAACTTTATTGTCTTTGTGGGCAAATTGTTTCATTTATACTTTTTGTTTGTTTGTGTGATTTGAGTGACTTGTTAGGTGTTGTGTTTGTGTGCGTTAGTGTGTGTGTGTGAGTATTGTATCTGTTCCCCGGTAAGGAGTGAGCCGGCATTTCGGCACACTTTGCCCTGGAAGCATGGCGAAGGTTGACGATAGCGTGTACGAATCTCTCATACGCCAGCATGGTGTGAGGATTGCGTGCAACATTAGCGTGGTGGAGTGTATGTTAGCGGTCGGCAAGTTAGTCTGGTATAGCAACATTTTAGCGGCTTCCCGTATGAACAGTGCAATTGTGCTTTTTTTGACCTCGGTGAACAAGTGAACGAAGTTGTAAAGCAGAGAGTGGCAACTAACGATTCACTTGTAGTGGTGCTTCCTCTCAGTACTCCATCAAAGAAAATTTTGTCAATTTTGTTCCTCCTTTCTTGAAGAATGACACCATTGCAACAGAGCTCTCCCGCTATGGCAAAATGGTTACCCCTATTAGAAAAATCCACATGGGAAGTAAAGTACCTGAGTTAAGAAACTCAAAGATGGTTTCCTTTAGGAGACTGGTGTACATGGTGTTGAATGATGGTGTGGAGCAGCTAGACTTAGCTATATAATTTAGCATGGATGGCTTTGATTACACTGTTTTTGTCACTATAGACTCTGGCATGAAATGTTTTAATCGTGGTGAAACAGGACACTTGGTTCGTACTGTCCAGAAAAGGTTAAAATGAACGGGGCGACAGACAGGCAGGCTGAACAGACTGGACCAAATTTTCGCAATGGTGATACCGATGGAGATGGGCCCTCTGAGTCTGTTACAGCTGACCCTCTTGCCGCTAAGCCCATAGCTGCCGCCTCCTCCATGCTGGATCCCGTCGTGACCATTCCCCCTGCGGTCAAGACCGGGCTCAGCGGAGGCAACTCTCGTGCTACTGTGGCAAAAACCCACGGGGGACAAAGCAGGAGCATTTGATCCTGTGAAAAGTGATAGAGATGGACAAAACGCCATCCGACCCCTACGTTCAGATAAACCAGGTGGAGGAACTGGAGAGCTGTGTCAATGCTGAAGGTTCTTTGTAGACTGCTTAGCTTTGTAACCTTAAAACAAGCGCCATCACTGCCATAACCCCCAACAACAATGGTGCCAGGGACCACAGAAAGAGAGCAACAGTGTACGAGCTGGTATTGACCCCCCTCCAAAACTACTAGCAGACCTGCAGGCCATGATGGTGGTCTTTGTTTTGTGCAAAGGTCCGGTCTGGACAGGTCACTGTTTTTAATGGACAGTAAAAATCCCCTGAGAAAAAGCAGGTAATCCAGCTAGGCTTAGTTGTTTAAAGTTTTTAACCATTTCAGAGTGCAGAGGGAGGACTGCTCATCACTTCGCTGGCTTCTCGACGAACCTCTCATCCATGGCATTCGGCTGGATGTCATGAGCAGGATTTCTCCAGCCTTAACAAGAGCATTGATCTCCGCAAGGACTGTGACAGTTGGTGGAACTGTCAGGACCGGACTCTCTCTCTCTCTCTCTCCTCTCTCTCTCTCTCTCTCTCTCTCTCTCTCTCTCTCAAAACCCACAAACTGATATTTTACTGAGAAACTGGAAACCAGTAAACTCCTCTGTTCTAAAGACTTTCCTGTGCTGGAAAATTTTAATTGTTAAACAATCTGTTTATTATTAGTCTTCTACAAGTTCCTGTGTATGAGCTGTTACTATGGAAACAGTACAAATATGTTACAGCTGGATCTGTTGTCCAACCAAGCTGATATTTAGACACAGTTAACACACACCTTCTGACCAATCAGATTTGAGAATTCATCAAAACTCATATTTAAAGAATAGATTAAGGGAAGGTTAATATTTAGTAAACATTGTCAAAACAATGGGATCTGGAGTCGGAGTAACAGCACGGCACTTTCTACATTTTTTTTTTCCCGAGCTTCTTATTGTTCTTGTGTTGTTTCTTCTAATTGCCCATTTCTTGAGCTTTGGCCTTCACAATGGCTCTAGCAATTACAGGCAATAGTAGTAATTGAGTCTCTCTCTCGTGTTCTCTCTCTCCCACTCCCACTCTTTCCGACCGGAGTGATCTCACTTGATTATTATGTACCGTCTCCCGTCGGAAATCGACCGATCAGTCCTCGTGTATAAACTCTACCCCTTAATAATTTGCTTGTCAGAGGAAGAAGCCGCTCGGACGAGTCTTGCATTTCTAGAGAAAAGCCACAGTGTGATCAGTGCTGCTCTGATGACAGGACTTTTTTGCAAAATGAGAAGTTTTTATTCCACTGACTCCTTACGTTTACTTGGTTTTCTATTATTTTGGAGCTGAGTCAACTGAATGCCATTTATTCTCTCTCTCTCTCTCTCTCTCTCTCTCTCTCTCTCTCTCTCTCTCCCTCCCTCAGAGAAAAGGACTGATAAGTCAGCAGTGTCTGGTGCTATCCGTCTTCAAATCAGTGTGGAAATTAAAGGAGAGGAGAAAGTGGCTCCGTACCATGTGCAGTACACATGTCTACACGAGGTGACGTTACACAAGCCTCCACACAGCAGCACAGCATTTAAAGAGCAGCTTAAGCCAGTTTTTATGAAGATTGAAACCGCAAAGCATAAACTCTTTTGTCCTGAATCCTTTTTACCATGTTGGAAAACTTACTGGCTGTTAAAAAGGATTTCCTGGATCTTCATTAACTTTAATGACACAATTACAGTAACTAGAACACACACACTCAAAAAAAAAAAAAAATCACAGTAATTGAACAGACAGAATAGACAGATTTTTACTTTCGTTTGCGCAATTTATTTATTTAGTTATCTATTTACTGAATTGTCAGGTCATTAGAAAAGTTTAAATGGTTGTCAAGGTGCCAATACTGATAAATATCTTACTAACGTGTCCGAAACTTTTCTCAGAACCTGTTCCACCACACCACAGACGTGCTCGGTCAGGGTGCGGTGAAGATCCCGGACACTCGCGGCGATGACGCCTGGAAGGTCTATTTCGACGACGTGGCTCAGGAAATAGTGGACGAGTTCGCAATGCGTTATGGGATCGAGTCCATCTACCAGGCCATGACGTATGCATCACTGCGCTGTTTTACCTGCTTGCCCTCTTTTAACCCTCACTGCTTAGCCATGTCTTTACATTTGAAATTTTAAATGATTATTTATTTTGAAGACTCTTCTAATATGTTTGATTTTCTTTAGGCACTTTGCGTGTCTCTCGTCTAAATATATGTGTCCCGGTGTTCCTGCTGTGATGAGCACTCTGCTGGCCAACATTAACGCCTTCTACGCTCACACCACTGCCTCCACCAACGTTTCCGCCTCTGACCGCTTCTCTGCCTCCAACTTCGGGGTACTGATCGTACACACACAAACACACACACATCTTTTGTTTATGCTGATGAATACATACTCATTTTGTTCATATTTAAAAATGTATAAAATCAGAAGATGTTATTAGTGTAAATATCTGAAGTGGATATATGGACAGGAGGTAGATTAGATGCAGGGAGGACAGTAGCAGGAAGTAGTCTTATTTTGCTGGTCCTGCTCAGTCATTACACCTTTTAAAGCAAATCTTCTTTAATGCTGCTTTACATTTTTTGTCCCATGTTCCACTCCCTGTTCTATTTTCTCTTCCAACAGAAAGAAAGGTTTGTCAAGCTCTTAGACCAGCTGCACAATTCTTTACGCATCGATCTCTCCATGTACCGTGTAAGTCTCACTCACAGCTGACCCGATGAGATGGTAAGTTCTCTGTTATAGTGCTGTAATTGTGGCGTGTTTCCTGCTGCAGAATAACTTCCCTGCTAGCAGTAAGGAGCGCCTGCAGGACCTGAAGTCCACTGTGGATCTGCTCACCAGCATCACTTTCTTCAGGATGAAGGTATGGTATGTGTGGTGTCTTCAGAGGGTGCCATTACTTTCCATCAGGTTTTATGAGAGGAAGCTCGAGCTTCTCCAGTCTTCTCTGACTCATTCTCTCGCCCCCTGGTGGACAGGTGCAGGAACTGCAGAGCCCTCCAAGAGCCAGCCAGGTGGTGCGTGACTGTGTGAAAGCCTGCCTCAACTCCACCTACGACTACATCTTTAACAACTGCCAAGAGCTCTACAGTCGCCAGTACCAGCCAGGAGGAGAACCGGTCAGACGTTTTCTCATTTAGGTTTTCTTCTGTTCCCCTGCAGTGTTGCTCTGTTTTTGAATCCCGGTGCATTCGTGTTCATCTCACAAACACATGGAGATCTCAAGTGTATCGACTATAGATATGTATATTTGTTGTTGCTGGAGCTCAGTGTGGCTCCTCACAAGTCTCTTCTGTATCTCACAACGTTCCCCTGCCTCTCATGCTACATGTCCATGAGACATTCCTGAACGAGTGCAGATCCCAGTACGAGTTCCGTTCATGTTCACAGGAATCACAGCAACCAAGGAGTCAAATCAAGGAGTCAAATTATATTCGCACAGGGCCAGTGTGGATGTAGGTTTTTATTCAAAACAAGCAGGAGTCACACCTGATTCCACCTGTTTATTCAACTGATCTTGGATTCCAGTAGACTCAGGTGTGACTTCTGCTCGGTTGGAATGAAAACCTGCACCCACACCAGCCCTGTGCGGATAAAATTTGACAACGCTGTCCTACAGGGTTCAGTAACACAGTGCAATTCCTGGTTCACACTACCATCTTTTTCACATAAACTGTGCTGTTTTTCAGACTAAACTACCAATGTGAAAGCATCTTTAGAATGAATACACTTAACTGCTATGATGAAATAATAATAATAATAATAAAAATTTAAAAATTAAAAATTATTATTATTTTTAAAAAGAGAGTTGTAGAGTACACCTGGTGGGTGCTTTCTTCAGTTACCTCATTAGGTAACCGGATCTTTTGGCCAGGAGCAGATGTCATCAGGTGGTACCCAACCATTGAGTGTTTTGACCCTTAACCACGACACTCTCCAGTTGGTGGGGTCGGCAGTGGTGTCCAAATCACTGCCCATCTACTCCTGCTTATGGTTGGGGCTCTCCCTCGACCCCCATGTGTGCAAGTGTGCTGGTGAATGGAGGAATGGAGTGTGTCGTACACAGAGTGCAGCAGGATAGATATGCGATATGGATCTAGTCTCTACAACTCTGCCCATGTGATCTTACCAGCCCCAAACCCTGCCATCTGATGCAGGAGTTGGCCACAATGTCACGTAATTTTAGCAAACTTTCTGCCTGCTCAATAGCTGCTTTGGCTGCCCACTTGTGGCCAGACCTTGTTGTAACTCCTGCTTGCCTTACCCAGTCCTCTTTGGAGTCTCTCAAGCTTAACATAACCTGACAGTGACAGAGAGAGTTGTAGCTATCCAGAATGGATATAAAGGCCCATTGAAGAGAAGCTTGGTGGAATTCCCAAACCACCTCCGCAAATGCTTGTTGGTTTTCCTCTCAATACCTTCCACAAATGTCATAGACTGTCATACAACCAAGTTTTAAATTCAATTCTTCATCCAATCCTCGGTTTGCTTCACTACTTCTACAACATTGGCGCCATCATTCAGTAATGCATTGTACTATTTTCCCAAGCACTTTTTCAGGCTGTCCTTGATGGATGGAATGACCTCACCTTGGACTTTGAGGCCATACTTGCTTGTAACCCTGCCCTTCTTGATCACCAGTATCCTGGACTTCCTTGCCTTGAAGTACAGTCTTGCCCATGTGGTTATGTCTCCATATATCCAACAACCATCTTGTCTGGACATGTGACATCATTTGTTATTGTCAGGTGATCCATGAAGCCCCATACTACCAGTTGGGTGATGCCTGAGTTCAGCACAGGACCAGGGGTTATACCTTCTTCTGCTGTTGTTAGAAGGTTCATGCCATTATAAAGAAGATTGGGGAGATGGTACATCCAGTTGGAATTCCCTTCCCTTTACTTGTTGTAAAGTTGGCTGTTGTAAATCTGAGATGGAATCCTTCTAAGTAACTGGCAATCTCTTGCAAGAGCTCCTCAATTTCTGGCCTTGTACTGGTTATATATACGTATATTTTTTTCTAAAACAGTTATTGACATCACCATCACGGCAGTTATGTGTATTCACTCTAAAGATGCTTTCACACTGGTAGAATAGTCTGAAAAACAGCACAGTTCATGTGAAAATGATGATAATATGAACCAGGAAGTCCACTGTGGTACTGAACCCTGTAGGACAGCAGTTACAAATCTTATATATATCACTGTGTATACAACTGGCTGTTTAGTTCAGGGTCTCATGGTCTTTTTGGTGTGTGCTGTGTGTGTGTGTTGGCTCTAACTCATATTCTCTTCTCCCATTTCAGAATAAAGATGAATCCGCTCTAGAAGAACAAGGTCCCAGCATCAAGAACTTGGACTTCTGGCCCAAACTCATCACGCTGATAGTTTCGATTATAGAGGAGGATCGCAACTCGTACACACCTGTCCTCAACCAGTGAGAGATGGACATTAAAAGCACACACACACCAGTTTGCTGTTCCCTTGTGTTGATCGTCTCCGTTCTTCTTGTCCTGCTTCAGGTTTCCTCAGGAGCTCAACGTAGGGAAAGTGTGTGCCGAGGTGATGTGGGTTCAGTTCTCACAGGATATGAAGTACGCCATGGAGGGTGAGTCACACCACTGGATGAGAGAGAGCGTGTGTGTGTGTGTGTGTGTGTGTGTGTGTGTGTGTGTGTTTTATATCTGTGTTTATACTATACCTTATGACACATCTCAAAAAAGAATATAATATATGATTCTGTCTCTCTCCCTTTCTCTTTCTTTCTTTCTCTCTTACACTTACACACACACACACACACACAACCACACACTCAACCACACACTCATCCTGTCTCTCTGATCTCCCCAGAGCATGAGAAACATCGTCTCTGTAAGAGTGCTGACTACATGAACCTGCACTTTAAGGTGAAGTGGCTCTATAACGAGTACGTAAGGGATTCTCCCTTCCTTCAAAGGAGTCGTTCCCGAGTACCCAGTGTAAGTGGCACATGCTTGTAGATGCTAGAACCTTTAAGAGTTCCTTAAGATAGAAACAAACCAAGGAACCTTGAAGGAAGAGTTAAAGACAACTATTACTAGATTCCAAGGCTTCATAGGAAAAATAATGGATCGTATAGCTTTCAACTAAAAGTTCTACTAGATTCTGGATCTATGTGGTTCTCCAAAGATCCAGACCCTAAAGACATCTCAGTATTCACGTGTTGGTCTGTGTGCAGGTGGTTCATGCAGTTTGTGCTGCAGTGGCTAGATGAGAACGAGGACGTGTCAATGGAGTTTATGCACGGAGCTCTCGAGAGGGACAAGAAGGACGGCGTGAGTATCCGTGCAGTCAAGTTTCTACACCTGAAAATTCTCCCTTCCCGAAAACTTACCCCACACCTCACCACTGTCCTGCTCCTCTCATACATGTCCTGCACACTCTGACATACTTCTCTGCTACTCCTGACTTCCTCATACAGTACCACAGCTCTTCTCTTGGCACCCTGTCATACGCTTTCTCCAGGTCTACAAACACACAGTGCAACTCCCTCTGACCATCCCTATACTTCTCCATCAAAATCCTCAGAGCAAAAATTGCATCTGTTGTGCTCTTTCTGGGCATGAAGCCATACTGCTGCTCACAAATTTCCACTACCTTCCTTAACCTAGCTTCCACTACTCTTTCCCATAGCTTCATTGTATGGCTCATCAACTTTATCCCCCTATAGTTACTGCAACTCTGCACGTCACCCTTATTCTTAAAGATCGGCACTAACACACTTCTTCTCCATTCCTCAGGCATCCTCTCACTCTCTAAAACCCTGTTGAACAAACTAGTTAAAAATTCCACTGCTGCCTCTCCCAGACACTTCCAGACCTCCACCGGGATGTCATCAGGACCGACTGCCTTTCCACTTTTCATCCTCTTCAAAGCCTTCCTGACTTCATCCTTTCTAATCTTATCTACTTTCTGTTCCACAGAGTTCACCCCTTCTACTCTTTTTTCCCTCTCATTTTCCTCATTCATCAGCTCCTCAAAGTATTCCTTCCATCTCCTCTGTACACTCTCCTCACTTGTGACGGCAGTTATGTGTATTCACTCTAAAGATGCTTTCACACTGGTAGAATAGTCTGAAAAACAGCACAGTTCATGTGAAAATGATGATAATATGAACCAGGAAGTCCACTGTGGTACTGAACCCTGTAGGACAGCAGTTACAAATCTTATATATATCACTGTGTATACAACTGGCTGTTTAGTTCAGGGTCTCATGGTCTTTTTGGTGTGTGTGTGTGTGTGTGTTGGCTCTAACTCATATTCTCTTCTCCCATTTCAGAATAAAGATGAATCCGCTCTAGAAGAACAAGGTCCCAGCATCAAGAACTTGGACTTCTGGCCCAAACTCATCACGCTGATAGTTTCGATTATAGAGGAGGATCGCAACTCGTACACACCTGTCCTCAACCAGTGAGAGATGGACATTAAAAGCACACACACACCAGTTTGCTGTTCCTTGTGTTGATCGTCTCCGTTCTTCTTGTCCTGCTTCAGGTTTCCTCAGGAGCTCAACGTAGGGAAAGTGTGTGCCGAGGTGATGTGGGTTCAGTTCTCACAGGATATGAAGTACGCCATGGAGGGTGAGTCACACCACTGGATGAGAGAGAGCGTGTGTGTGTGTGTGTGTGTGTGTGTGTGTGTGTGTGTGTTTTATATCTGTGTTTATACTATACCTTATGACACATCTCAAAAAAGAATATAATATATGATTCTGTCTCTCTCTCTTTCTCTTTCTTTCTTTCTCTCTTACACTTACACACACACACACACACACAACCACACACTCAACCACACACTCATCCTGTCTCTCTGATCTCCCCAGAGCATGAGAAACATCGTCTCTGTAAGAGTGCTGACTACATGAACCTGCACTTTAAGGTGAAGTGGCTCTATAACGAGTACGTAAGGGATCTCCCTTCCTTCAAAGGAGTCGTTCCCGAGTACCCAGTGTAAGTGGCACATGCTTGTAGATGCTAGAACCTTTAAGAGTTCCTTAAGATAGAAACAAACCAAGGAACCTTGAAGGAAGAGTTAAAGACAACTATTACTAGATTCCAAGGCTTCATAGGAAAAATAATGGATCGTATAGCTTTCAACTAAAAGTTCTACTAGATTCTGGATCTATGTGGTTCTCCAAAGATCCAGACCCTAAAGACATCTCAGTATTCACGTGTTGGTCTGTGTGCAGGTGGTTCATGCAGTTTGTGCTACAGTGGCTAGATGAGAACGAGGACGTGTCAATGGAGTTTATGCACGGAGCTCTCGAGAGGGACAAGAAGGACGGCGTGAGTATCCGTGCAGTCAAGTTTCTACGCCTGAAAATTTCTACACCTTCCAGAAAGCTTACCACAGCTCCTTTCAGTGCCGTATATATCCTTCACATACTCATCTGTATATCTTGTGCACATCTGGATGCCAAGTATTTTACTCATTTAGAACAGATTTTTTGGTGCATCTAAAGGCTAAATTATGAACTTCACTAACTTTAATAGTAAACTCGGTTAGTGTAAGTACTCAAATTACTCTAGAATAGTGCAGAAACCTGTAATTCGAGACACGACGCTAGTTTGTTTAGTCGGATTTGGATACAGTATCACATGATGCTATACTGACCCCAGTATTTTGATTATTGTACTGTTTGTGTTGTCTGGTTTTTAATATTAGCATTTAGACTTCCTCAGAAAGTCTGTGCAATAACTCAATGCTAATAAAAATATAAAACCTCATATATTGTTACTGCTGCCTTTTTTCTTAGTTCCAGCAAACATCTGAGCACGCTCTGTTCTCCTGCTCTGTGGTGGACGTGTTCACACAGCTCAACCAGAGCTTTGAGATTATTAAGAAGCTGGACTGCCCCGATCCCAAAGTCATGGCCCTCTACAGTCGCCGCTTTGCCAAGGTAAACATGGATTAGGCACATTATGCTCTCGTCTCCATCATCTTCTCTACTTCTGTTATTTTTTTATTAGAGGGCCAAGCACTGAAGATGGATAGACACACTATTATTATTCTACCTTTTGTTGTTGTTGTTGTTGTTGTTGTTCTTCTTCTTCTTCTTCTTCTTCTTCTTCTTCTTCTTCTTCTTCTTTCTTCTTCTCTTCTTCTTCTTCTTCTTCTTCTTCTTCTTCTTCTTCTTCTTTTTCCTTCTTTTTCCTTTTTCCTTCTCCTTCTCCTTCTCCTTTTTTTTGGCTAGGGTGTTCATGTCAGCCCATAGAACCATCTGCTGAAATGTTCTGAAATTTGGCATGCTGATTGGTGAAAGTCTAAGAAACAAGCTGACCAAATTTGGGCCAAGTACTTCCAACACTCTAGTGCCACCATGGGGTAAACTTTGACCCCATTAGACCTCAGTATGATTATTTATGTTCATAACTTTTGAACTGTGTATCCAGCATGTAAAAGCCAGCCATTCCTGGCTGAATAGAATCTTGGAAAACATTGCTTTTCCGATTTTCTCCAATGGTCACCAAATCTGGCACGTCATCTTCAGAGTAAACCTCACAGCCTTTATCAAAAGAATTTTAAACACTTCAAACAGTCTGTAAATGTATGACATGCCGAGTCTGGGTGCTTAAAACGTAAAAAATGCTAGTTTTCCTCATCTTAAATGAACAGTGGATCGGGATAAATACATGACGATGCTGTAACTGAATGAATAGAGTAAATGTGGACGAACTGAACCCAACTTTACTGTATGAATGTTTTAATACATAATTAGACAGTAGACTTTTTCGGAAGTGTGAGGACTGAAATAATTCCATACACCCATGATCATTGAATTAATAAGAAATATTTCTCACGTGTTGTTTTTTTTTCCCCATTAGACCATAGCCAAGGTTCTGCTGCAGTACAGTGCCATTCTGAAGAAGAGTTTCCCATCCTTCTGCGACAAGGAGAAGATTGTGAGTCTGTACACCACACTGTGCTCTGTTTATCATCTGGATTTGGCATTTCCTAACATAAACCCGTCTTCTCTCGATCAGCCCTGCGTCCTGATGAACAATGTGCAACAGCTGCGAGTTCAGCTCGAGAAGATGTTCGAGTCCATGGGAGCCAAACAGGTAGGAGAAACACGACACATTGACGACTCACCTGAGAAATAAACGATCGAGAATTAGCTGCACCGCCCCAATGAAATATCACACTTTAAGAATCTTTTGATTTAATTAATGTGCATTGAATTTGTAAAAGGTGGTTTGAGCTTCCCAGACGAAATGGTTTGATTCAGGAAGTGGTTGTGTGTTTTGTAGCAGCTCAGACTCAATGACGAACTGAAAGAACTGTCCAGCTAGATTAAATTTCTGACTTACAAAGTGACTAATATGACTGAATGCCAGCATATTAGCTTTTCATGCTTAGCAGTTAACAATTAGTTTATAGCTGTAAATGAGACGATCTGAAGTGGTTATGTTTGCTATGTAATGCTGCTTCACGATACCACTTTTGTCTAGTTGTAGATCAGACGTTGGTCTTGTAAATGAAGCAGGTTGAAATGCACACTTTTTACATCCAATCATTAAACCTGTATGGAAGTCAGGAGTAGGATCCATGTGTGAGCAAACAGGCAATAAAATCCAAAACATCAGGCAAAGGCAGAGTAGAGTACAAAGGCAGAAAGTCCGTTAAACAGAATAAGCAATCCGCGATGCAAACAAATCCAACAGGGACCAGACTACAGTGAAAATCCGATAACAGATCATACATTAATGGCAAAAACAGACAATATACAAGGCTTGGTATGCGGCGGAGAGACTGATGATACTTTGCGTGTAGCTGCTGGCGTGAGCGTGTTAAATATTCAAGAACCCAGAAGTGAAAACCGGAAGTGTCAGAACTCAGATGAGGTCTCCGCTGGTCGAAACGGGGATCGTTCTAATTTTCATTCTTTTTTTTTTTTTAATAAGCTGAAATCGTCATTTCAGATGTCAGACTGAAAATGCTAAAAGCTCTGTTTTTTCCTACATGAGCTACCTTTAGTTAAGTAATTTCTTTAAATGCATGTGATTGGATTCGCCAATCAGGCATAACATTATGACCACCTGACTAATATTGTGTTGCCCTGACCCGTCGAGGCATGGACTCCACTAGATCCCTGAAAGTGTGTTGCTGTATCTGGCACCAAGATGTTAGCAGCAGATCCTTTACGTCCTGTAAGTTGTGAGGTTGGGCCTCCATGGATCGGACTTGTTTGTCCAGCACATCCCACAGATGCTCGATTGGATTGAGATCTGGGCAATACCTCAGACTTGTTGTGCTCATCAAACCATTCCTGAACCATTTTTGCTTTGTGGCACGGTGCATTATCCTGCTGAAAGAGGCCACGGCCATCAGGGAATACCATTTCCATGAAAGGGTATACATGGTCTGCAACAATGCTTAGGTAGGTGGTACATGTCAAAGTAACATTAACGTGGATGGCAGGACCCAAGGTTTCCCAGCAGAACATTGCCCAAAGCATGGCACTGCCTCCGCCGGCTTGCCTTTTTCCCCATAACGCATCCTGGTGCATTGTGTTCCACAGGTAAATAAGAGGCACACGCACCCGGCCATCCACGTGATGTAAAAGAAAACATGATTCATCAGACCAGGCCACCTTCTTCCATTGCTCCCTGGTCCAGTTCTGATGCTCATGTGCCCATTGTTGGCACGTTCAGTGGTAGACGGGGGCAGCACGGGCACCCTGACTGGTCTGTGGCTATGCAGCCCCATAAGCAACAAACTGTGATGCACTGTGTATTCTGACACCTTTCTATCAGAATCAGCATTAACTTCTTCAGCATTTTGAGCAACAGTAGCTCATCTGTTGGATCGGACCACACGGCCCAGCCTTCGCTCCCAATGTGCATCAATGAGCCTCGGCCGCCCATGACCCTGTCGCTGGTGCACCACTGTTCCTTCCTTGGACCACTTTTGATAGATACTGACCACTGCAGACCGGAAACACCCCACAAGAGCTGCAGTTTTGGAGATGTTCTGATCCATTGGTCTAGCCATCATAATCGGGCCCCCCTTTGAAATTTAAATCCTTACGTTTGCCTAATATATCCCTTCCCACTAACTGTTTAGCTAAAAAGTTTCACTTTGTGTAAAATCCCAAAAGAGAATTAAAATCTACAGTACAACCTACAGCCAGACAATTTTCTGCTCTGTTGTAGTATTTCTCCAAGTACACGGTTTAGTCCACTGAAATGACACTCTGGGGGCAAATCCTGCTAAAGATCCTGCTAAAGAAGGTGATGGGAACAGATCTCGTTTTTTCCTGGTGTCTGGCTGCTCGGTATCTGATTAAGCGAATACCTTTCTCTTTTAAATCCAGGATTATCTATGCATGATTTCTAACCTACTATCAGATAACAATGCCATGCTGGATAAATTATTAGTTTTTGGTCTAATCATGATCAGTTAGTAAGAAATATCTGCTCCTATCTTTTTTCCTCAGATTGCCACAGAGGAAGCGAGGGTAATGAGAGTGTGGTTTGCCTTCTCCATGCAGATACACATATTTTATAAAAGCTATTTTTGTTGTCACTTTGAATCCAGACTGAACCATAGGGTTAATAGAAATACAGTCCTGTTGAGTATTATACACACTGCCTGAATCTATTAGAATTTATTAGGTATCTGCTAACATACAGGCACATAGACCACACCTCCTGTATCGATACTAACACATACCCAGGCCATGCCTCTGTAATTGCAACTGACAGGTACATAGGTCACACTTCCTTCACTGTGACTGACGAGCACCAAGGCCACACCACCTTTATTCTTACTCACAATCTCCTAGGCCATGCTTTTTTTATTGCTACCTACAAATACCGAGGTTACCGACAAGCTCCTAGGCCACGCCTTCTTAATTGTTACCGACAAGCATCTAGGCCATGCCTCGTTTATTTTTACCGTCAAGCATCTAGGGCATGCCTTCTTCGATGTTACCGACAAGCACCTAGGCAGCGCTGCCTTCATTGTTACCGACTAGCACCTAGACCGTGCTTCTTTTTATTGTTACTGAGAAACACTTTGGCCACGCCTCTTTAATTTTTACTATCATGCTTCTAGACCACACCTTCTTCAGTGCTATTTAAAAAAGACCAATTCTACACCTGCTTCATTGTTACCAAAAACACCTAGGCCATACCTCCTTTATTGCTACTTAAAAAAACACCAAGGCTACACCTTTTTTTTATTTATTTGTTGTTAACAATGAGCACTTAGGCCATACCTCCTTCACTGTTGTATCTTGTAACTGATGAAGCTGCTGTAACACAATAATTTCCCTCATGGGATCAATAAAGTATATCTATCTATCTATTTATTGTTGCCAACGAGTACCTAGACCACACCTCCTTCATTGTTGCCAACGAGTACCTAGACCACACCTCCTTCATTGTTGCCAACGAGTACCTAGACCACACCTCCTTCATTGTTGCCAACGAGTACCTAGACCACACCTCCTTCATTGTTGCCAACAAGCACCCAGACCACACCTTCATTGTTGCCAACAAGCACCTAGGCCACACCTCCTTCATTTTTGCCAACATCCATCTAGGCCACACCTCTGTAATAGTGATTAACAGGCACTTTGGCCACATCTTCTTTGTTGTGACTTCCAGGCACACAGTTCATGCCACTTTAAATCAGCTGACTGCCACAAAAGCTGTGCTTCCCATAGACCCCACCTTCTTCAGTGACTCACATCCCCCTTCTCACATACTTTATAAACTGCTTGTCATTGTAGTGTGTAGACTATTCCAAGCGTCTGAGTTTAATTTATAGTGAAGAACCCAGTTTCCTGTGTAGCAATAAAAGAATAGCGAGCTTTGGTAAGATGTATAGCTCTGCAGTTACACCGTGCTGTTCTTTCCCTTATTGAAGCTGGATGAGATAGTGGACCCTGAACAGGAGGAGGACGAGCTGGAGGTGGGTGGGTGTGTAAGAGTGGTGTGACTAGTGACTCAGTCATTCGTAAACGATTAGAGGAAGTGACATGGTCTATATATATACTTGCATACATTATCATTATATTATTCCTTCATGGTCTTTGTTGTCTCTCTTTGGGTACATGTGTGTAGCTGATATCAGAGAAGGAGAAGGTTGGTGAGGATGGTGTAGTAGCTGTAGGTCATGCTAGAGCAATCTTGAATTAGTCCATAGAGTTATCTTGCAAGTTCCTGTAGTCTGTAGTAATTCTGTTTGTAGTCAGGTCCAGATTTAGATTCCTAGTGGATTCTCTCTCTCTCTCTCTCTCTCTCTCTCTCTCTCTCTCTCTCTCTCTCTCTCTCTCTCTCTCTCTCTCTCTGTCCCATTTCATTACAGGTTCCTCATTGTGTGTTTTTTCCTTCTCTATGCACAGCATGACAGCAATGATATCAAGGTAGGTCTCAGATAAAGCATATATACATCCATGTCGATACATGCATGTATGTATCAACAACCACAAAGTGTAGAGTAATGTAAAGTATTTTTATAAAATAGAATTTGAAAAATAGGATTCATTCTATCACTATTATTTTGGAGCAGAACAAATAACATGAGCGTGCATTTAGAGTACCCTCTAGTGACACTTTAACAGAAGTGCATGTTTTCTCGCTCCTTCTCTCAGCTGTGACAGTGAGGTTGAGGATGAGTAGGTGATGAAGGTTTGTTAATAGAGGCGTGATCAAATCAGTATTTTTCATCTGTGTGTATTTGGACTGTCCTTTGACTTCATATCCTGAAGGTCACCTTGTATCTGATTGATCTGACACACACACGCACACACTTTCCCCTCATACACTCAGCTCAACCAGTGTAACATGACTATTCTCTGAACATGACATTAAGCAGTAATGTTTCCAAACTAACTACTACACTATTGCCAAATGTTTTGGGACGTCTGCCTTTACATGCGCATGAACTTTAATGACATCCCATTCTTAATCTGTCGGGTTTAACATGGAGTTATCCCACCCTTTGCAGCTATAACAGCTTCAACTCTTCTGGGAAGGCTTTCCACAAGGTTTAGGAGTGTGTTTATGGGAATTTTTGACCATTCTTCTAGAAGCGCATTTGTGAGGTCAGTCTCACTGATATTGGACGAGAAGGTCTGGCTCACAGTCTCCGCTCTAATTCATCCCAAAGGTGTTTTATCGAGTTGAGGTCAGGACTCTGTGCAGGCCAGTCAAGTTCCTCCACACCAAACTCACTCATCCATGTCTTTATAGATCTTGCTTTGTATACTGGTGTGCAGTCATGTTGGAACAGGAAGGGGTCATCCCCAAACTGATCCCACAAAGTTGGGAGCATGAAATTGTCCAAAATGTCTTGGTATGCTGAAGCATTAAGAGTTCCTTTCACTGGAACTAAGGAGCCAAGCCCAACCCCTGAAAAACAACCCCACACCATATTCCTTCTCCACCAAACTGTATCCTTGGCGCAATGCAGTCAGGCCAGACAAGAAGAAGCTTGATTGGTCACTCCAAAGAACACATGCACTAGAGTCCAGTGGCACATGCTTTACACCACTGCATCCAACGCTTTGCATTGCACTTGGTGATGTAAGGCTCGGATGTGGCTGCTTGGCCATCAAAACCCATTCCATGAAGCTCTCTATGTACTGTTCTTCACAAGTTCTGAAGGACACGCGAAGTTTGGAGGTCTGTAGCTATTGAAAGTTAGCGACTTCTGTGCACTGTGTTCCTAAGCATGCGCTGACCCCGTCTGTGATTTTTCGTGGCCTACCACTTTGTGACTGAGTTGCTGTTGTTCCTAATTGCTTCCACTTTGTTATAATACCACTAACAGTTGACCGTGGAATATTTAGTAGTGAGGAAATTTCACGAATGGACTTGTTACACAGTTGGCAACCTATCACAGTACCACGCTTGAATTCACTGAGCTCCTGAGAGCGACCCATTCTTGCACAAATGTTTGTAGAAGCTGTCTGCATGCCTAGGTGCTTGATTTTATACACCCGTGACCATGGAAGTGATTTGAACGCCTGAATAAAATGATTTGGAGGGGTGTCCCAAAACCTTTGGCAATATAGTGTATCTTGGATGTATTTCTTGAATGAATTTTTCTCAAACTTTTTTTTTTTTTTTTTTTTTTTTTTTACTTTTTGTGCTTGCAATGAATCTATTAGATGCTAACTTTGTAGCTTGTATAATAGCCAATGGTGGGTAACTCACTAGTTTTCACTCTCTTAGCTATTCGAAAATCTTTTTCTTTTTTTTTTTTAGTTATTTAACAGTTGGTCTATTCATTTATAAAGCAGTCTTAAAGCTTACATCATCTTCCTGGCTAAAAATACCTTTACCATAAAAAATATGTAATTTCCTCATTGGAATTAATTACAATTAGTTCATCTACTAACAACGGTGTTGTGTTCGGCTTTAACTCGGAATTGGAACGTAGGGCAATGATGTGGGATCAGTACAGGTACAAACTGAGGAAAAAACACAAACATGGACGCCTTCATGTTTGTCTTTTGTTTGTCATAGCAACAAGCTAGCCTGCGAACTGTGATGAGCTGTATAGTCACAGTTATAGATTTAACAAACAAATTTGTCAGTATATTAGTCAGTATAACTAATTTAAAAGTAAAAAAGCACTGCATTGTTTCCTTTTCATGCTGTGAGCGGCCATGTTGGTTTGTTGGAGGAGAGTTTCAGTTGAACGCGGCATTAAATCACGAGTAACCGTTGCAACAGCGCCGTCAGTTAATGAGAGGATTTTATGCAAATTAGCTGAAGCAGTTCTCTCAGCCGATTGGTCGAGCACTCAGGAAGGCTCTGATTGAATCGTTTTTTTTACAAAAACAACATTCAGGCTTTTGGTTCCTCAAAACTCTGCAGACTGAGTCTGTTTCTCTGTTATTCTTAAACCACTGAGAACGAGTGGTTTATTAAATAATGCGACAATGCTGTTCCTGTTGGCTCCCTGACGTCCTTCCCGCTTTTAATTACAGAACACGGTGGCAATGTATCAGTTCATTATACACGTTATTAAAATTATATACTTATTTTTTTCCCTACAAAGGTGGACGTCAACGGTACAAAGGTGGATTCAGGTGGATTTTATGTGTAATGTGTGTGAAAATTAGCCATAGTGTATGAATCAACACAGTTTCCTGTCCTCTGGGGTTTCTATAACACGATTCGGGGGATTTTGCATCACATTGGGGTTGATTGTTCACTTCCAGGTTGTCAGAGTTTAATGAGGTCACTTGGTGCAGCTGTTATAAAGCGAAAGATGTTCATTTCAGGATGGTTTACCTGTGTAGAAATAGATGAAATTAGATTGATTGGTTGTGTGTGTGTGTGTGTGTGTGTGTGTGTGTGTGTGTGTGTGTGTGTGTGTGTGTGTGTGTGTGTGTCTGCAGATGGACACAGAAGCCAGCGACACCCTCAATGAGCTGCAGGTGAAGCTGAACAATGTGCTGGATGAGTTGAGCTCCACGTTTTCAAACACGTAATGCTTCACTTTATTATTTCTACTGTACATGCTGAGAGTGTGAGTGAACACAGCACTGTATCTTATACACTATGAGAGTGTGAGTGAACACAGCACTGTATCTTATACACTATGAGAGTGTGAGTGAACACAGCACTGTATCTTATACACTATGAGAGTGTGAGTGAACACAGCACTGTATCTTATACACTATGTGAGTGTGAGTGAATGCAGCACTGTGTAACACACCTACCTGCCCCCTGTGCAGTTTTCAGAGTCGTATAGATGAGTGCACACGGCAGATGGCGAGTCTGCTGTACCAGATTAAAGGGCCAGCGAACTCCAACAGCCGAAACCAGGTGGAGGCCGATTCGGACAACATGCTCCGCCCCCTCATGGATTTCCTGGACGGAAAGTGAGTCAGATTTGCTTTTGATTGTCCAGCAAATATTCACTTCAGAACTGTACAATAGCCATTTGTTGTTTTGATATAGTGTGTGCAACAACTTAAATACATTTACAGTGATGTTCAAAAACACTGGAATTATAGAAGTACAATAAAGTTTTGCCAGAAAAATAAAGGAAATCAGCAGCAGTGTTACAGGCTGTTGAAGTTGGATTAGATTCCTGCAGAGGAAAAATAGAAAAAAAATTTTTTAATAAAAATAGTACGATGTTGAAATGAAATGGAAAAAAATCCTAATGAACTTAAAGCTTCAACAGAAAATTTAAACAAAAATAATTTGAAATGGAATTAAAAGTATTGCAAGTATTAAAATCCCAGTTCATCTCCTGAATTGTGTATCTTTATCAACAAGTGTGGGGTGTGTGTGTGTGTGTGTTCGTTCAGTTTGATGCTGTTCGCCTCTGTGTGTGAGAAGACTGTTCTGAAGCGGGTTCTGAAGGAGTTGTGGAGGATCGTGATGAACAGTCTGGAGAAGACCATCGTCCTGCCTCAAGGCAACGACAGCTTTGTAAGATTTTCACTTCCCATATACCATATACATACACACTTAACAAAAAATATATAAATTTTAGCTATTTCTTAAATAATACTAATAATATTCAGTCAGAATTTTTACATACAATACAGTTTGACTTCATTCGAGCTCATGCTTAAAATATTGGGTTATTTTTAGATGAAGTTCGTATCTATAGCTCATTATTTCTTTCTTTGCTGCCTCTTGAACAGGGCAACATATTTTCCGCAGCCAAAGATCTCGGGCAGCTCTCCAAGCTCAAGGTAATCACATTATTAACAGCTTCACTTTAAACACAAATCGCTTTCAAATTAACGCCTGCTGGATTCCTCGAACCCGCATCTTCCTGCCTGTGAAGTTCAAAAAATAAAAAACAAACTCTCCGTCTTTGTGGATGTATGAATTTCTAAGATGAGGCTCAGGGAAATCAGACCAAATAATGTAGATATATTCATTCATTCATTCATTCATTCATTCATTCATTGTCTACCGCTTATCCGATCTATTCTCGGGTCACGGGGAGCCTGTGCCTATCTCAGACGTCATTGGGCATCAAGGCAGGATACACCCTGGACGGAGTGCCAACCCATCACAGGGCACACACACACACTCTCATTCACTCACGCAATCACACACTACGGACAATTTAGAGATGCCAATCAGCCTACAATGCATGTCTTTGGACCGGGGGAGGAAACCGGAGTACCCGGAGGAAACTCCCGAGGCACGGGGAGAACATGCAAACTCCACACACACGGCGGAGTCGGGAATCGAACCCCCAACCCTGGAGGTGTGATGCAAACGTGCTAACCACTAAGCCACCATGCCCCCCTTAATGTATGTATATATGTATGTATATATATATATATATATATATATATATATAATATATATATATATATATATATATATATGTATATGTATATGTATATGTATATGTATATATGTATGTATATATATATATATATATATATATATATATATATATATATATATATATATATATATAAAATTTGTTTGTGGCAGTGAAGTTATTAAACTTGAACATCAATAAAAAAAAATGAAGTAAAAGAAATTTATGATTTAAAATTAGAAAATAAATGCAAAGTCATGGTTTTGTGTGAAATTAATCTTTTATTAATTATCTAACTAAACCTGTTGATTTAATGAAAACAATTTTCTAGAAATTGCATCATACATTTAGCCTGAAAACATCAATCTCTAAGTTTGCAGTCTTTACCAACCTGTAGTGTTTGCTAATGCCAGGTTGGACTAGACTATAGGCAAGAATCCAGGCTAACTTAGTCATCTCTTTTTCTCAGAAGCCTCCACACAAATGTTTGTTCAGTGGAACTTCGGCATATGAATTTAATTCGTTCTGGAGGTGAGTTCTTAAGGTAAAAAGATGTATTGAGAAACAATTTTTCTCATAAGAAATAATGTAAATGCAGATAATCCGTTCCAGCCACCCGAAAATATGACCAATATTACCAATACGAAGCGTATGTAAACTGTATGGCTGCTTACAAAGAACTGACCCAAGCCAAGCATTCCATGCCAAGGCTCCTCACAGGAAGTCATGACACCAAGCTTGGGCTAAAAATAGAACAGAGCACCCACACCACCGATCTGTCAACAAAAAAACACCCGAAAAATCACCTAGGTTTTGAACGTATGCCGAAGGCGATGTTGGTATCGTGGGTTGACTCTTTCACAACTGTTCCACTGACACAAGCAAGTTTTGAACGGCTCCTGGATGTACGCACGACTTAGCCGGCATTCGGTTCATTCGTATGTCAAAAATGCTTCGTATGCCCAAGCAAATTTCTTGCAATATTTCAATTCTTAAGGGGAAAATTCGTAAGGGAGGGCATTCGTATACCGAAGTTCCACTGTACCTTCAAAGTAAATGTTGATATCAAACCCATTTCTGCTCTCTGAGGTGTGCCAAGTGCTTGTTTATAAGCAGCTAAAATTTATCTTCAACAGTAAAATTCTGTGTAAGGTTCCAACAGAGGGAAAAACACACGTCTAAAACACACTGAAAGCCAACCGAGTCCTGACTCATTTTCTATCAGACTCGCAGCCAGAACATCAATCATTTGTTTAAACTGATTGAAAATTTCCCATAAGTCCATTTTCACTCCTCTGGCAGAATGAAACCCAGAGTTCTGGTGTAATTTTCTTGAATAACTCAGATGGAGTTCATGTCTTCTAGTGAAGGAAAGGAGACACTTTGTATTCGAGCCTTTTCTTACTCTAGCACACTGAAATATCTGACCATATCAGGAATCACCGGTGTTTGTATTAGTAATGTTTCTTGCTCCCGGACTGCAGGATCACATGTCTGGAGATGCCAAAAGCCTCACGCCTAAGCAGTGTGCGGTCATGGACGTGGCTCTGGACACCATAAAGGTACGGGATACATCAGTGTGTGACTCCGTGAGCAGTTTCCTGTAGTCCATGAGTTTCATGATATCCTTTTCTCTCTTCAGCAATACTTCCACGCTGGAGGAAACGGGTTAAAGAAAGCCTTCCTGGAGAAGAGCGCTGAGCTCATGTCTCTCCGTCACGCCCTCTCGCTTTATACACAGACCACAGACACACTCATCAAGACCTTCATCACCACACAGCACGCTCAGGGTATGACTCTCTCTCTCTCGCTCTCTCTCTCTCTCTCTCTCTCTCTCTGTCTCTTTCTCATACACACACTGCATTTATCCATCAGACAGTCCACCGGTACAGTCTGTAATCCGACGTTAACCATCGGCTAATGAAGTATTCATTCTGTAACCACCTAAAATGTTTCTTGGAAAGGTTTTTAGATTAAAAGTCATTTCTATGTGTTGTGATGTTGCTCTTGTTGCTCACAGGAGGAAGTATTGAGCACACGACATAACTGGTGTTATATCAGGCATAACATTATGAGCAGTGAGAGGTGAAGTGAATAAGACTGATTATCTCATCATCATGGCACCTGTTAGTGGGTGGGATATATTAGGCAGCAAGTGAACATTTTGTCCTCAAAGTTGATGTGTTAGAAGCAGGAAAAATGGACAAGCGTAAAGATTTGAGCAAGTTTGACGAAGGGACAAATTGTGATGGCTAGACCACTGGATCAGAACATCTCCAAAACTGCAGCTCTTGCGGGGTGTTCCCAGTTTGCAGTGGTCAGTATCTATCAAAAGTGGTCCAAGAAAGGAGCAGTGGTGAACCGGAGACAGGGTCATGGGTGTCGCAAGATGCACGTGGGGAGAGAAGGCTGGCCCGTGTGGTCCGATCCAACAGACGAGCTACTGTTGCTCAGATTGCTGAAGAAGTTAATGCTGGTTCTGGTAGAAAGGTGTCAGAATACACAGTGCGTGATGGGTCAGGGCTGTTTTAGCAGCAAAAGGGGGACCAACCCTATATTAGGCAGGTGGTCATAATGTTATGCCTGATTGGTGTATAATAGCAAGCGAGGTGAACGTGAGGACAATGTTGAGTTCAAGCCAAAACACGAAGATAAAACTCATTCGCCATAATGTTCACTAAATGTCTTGTACAGTGTCACTAACTTACCCCAATGTGGTTTGGTTTTTGTCCTGATTTTTTTTATTTGAATATCACCTTTAAAAAAAAATGCTGCTCAAGGTAGATCCTAACTGTGTGGTGATGATTAAGTATTAACGATGCTGTAATTATGGCAGTTGTTTTAATCAAAGATAAACACGTGTGAAATAAGAAAATGCTACATGAAAAGTTTTATTCTTAAGATGGTGTGTTGACCTCAGGTCAGTTCAGAGGTCATTCAAACCCATGCTAAAGGTAATAAAAGCAGTTACTTGTGAACCCACTCAGGAGGCATTGGTCAAGTGCATTGATAAGGGGCATTGGTGGCTCAGTGGTAGGTTGCTCGCCTATCATGCGGAAGGCCCGGGTTCGATTCCCAGCCAATGCCTCAACTCCAGCCACTGGTTGCAGTGCCGGTCCCAAGCCCGGAAAAATGGGAGGGTTGCGGCAGGAAGGGCATCCGGCGTAAAAAACCTGTGCCAAGTTGTTGTGCGGACCAGTTGGTACGCTGTGGCGACCCCGAACAGGGAGCAGCCGAAAGCAACTTCTTCACTTGTGAACCCACTCACTTCCAGACTGACCGATCAGCAAGGAGCTGGTGATGTTCAATAAGGACCTTTCGGTTTTGAGTCAGTGTGTTTCTGGATTTGCAGACGGGTTTTGATGCTTGTTTTTGTTTTAGAATAGTAATAGTTTTATAATATTTTTTTAGAATTTCCTATGGAGTAATAAAAAGGTTCAGGTGGAGTGGTTAGATTGGAGAAATAAATGACGATGGATGCCTTGTGTTTTCTGGTTTGTTTGAGCAGCTTCAAATCTCTGAGGTTTTTACACCGACATTTATTTACTGTGAAAAAAAAAACTCTGACCATTTGTGCTGCATTTGGAAGATGTAAGAGACCAGTTCTGTAGCATGCACCAGTTCGGGCACAGAGACCAGTTCGGGAATAAATGCAGGTTCAGTCAGAATCAGCTGGTGGTATTGAAGCTGGGACGATGGATAAAAGCACTCTTCAACAGCCTTGAAGGTAGTTGACAGGGTGGTAGACAGGGTAGTTGACGGGGTGGTAGATGGGGTAGTTGACAGGGTGGTAGATGGGGTAGTTGACGGGGTGGTAGACGGGGTAGTTGACGGGGTGGTAGACGGGGTAGTTGACGGGGTAGTTGACAGGGTGGTAGACGGGGTAGTTGACGGGGTGGTAGACGGGGTGATAGACGGGGTAGTTGACAGGGTGGTAGACGGGGTAGTTGACGGAATGGTTGACGGGGTGGTAGACGGGGTAGTTGACGGGGTAGTTGACAGGGTGGTAGACTGGGTAGTTGACAGGGTGGTAGACGGGGTAGTTCACAGGGTGGTAGATGGGGTGGTAGACGGGGTGATAGACGGGGTAGTAGACGGGGTGGTAGACGGGGTGGTAGACGGGGTGATAGACGGGGTAGTTGACGGGGTGGTAGACGGGGTGGTTGACGGGGTGGTAGACGGGGTGGTTGACGGGGTGGTAGACGGGATGGTAGACGGGGTGGTAGACGGGGTGGTAGACTGGGTAGTTGACGGGGTAGAATACGGGGCAGTAGACGGGGTAGTAGTTGACAGGGGCGATGCCAGGTGTGGCAGCCTTGTAGTAAACGGTTTCTTCAGGCTGGAACTGAAGGAAGAAACAGAGTTGACTTTTAGAGAAACTGATTATTTCAGAAAAACACGAAATGAATAGGTTCATACTGAGGCTTACTGATTAAAAAAAAAGATTTCTCTTCAGAAACAGCATCTTCTTCTTCTGTGGTAAATCATCATGTCAAGACAATAGACTATTTGACTTACAATTTAATATGTTACAAGTTTACAAACTTTAATATTAAACTCTACGATGTGAATGATTCTTTAAAATGGATCCTGATGATCAGATCCGCTAATCAACAAAGTCATAATCAGGAAACTTACCATGTTCCAAACTCCTGGTGTGCTGCTTGACGTTTGAGAAGTAAAATTTGTGTGAAAAATGTGAAAAACATAACACAACACCACAACATAACACACAACACAACAGCACAACATAACACACAACATAACAGCACAACACAAAATTACACAACACATCATAACACAACACATAACACGAAATAACACAACACACAACACATCATAACCCAACACACAACACAAAATAACACGACAGCACAACATAACACAACACAAAATAACACAACACATCATAAGACAACACACCACAACACAACAACATAACACAACACATTATAACAACATAACATAACACAATACAACACAACATAACACAAAAACACAACATAACATAACAAAGCACATCATAACACAACATAATACAACACAACATCATAACACAACATAACACTATAATACAACTCAATATAACCCAACACAATAACACAACATAACATAACACAACATAATATAATATAACGCACCACAGCATAACACAACACAACAAGCTGATTTAAATATATGTTTTGATTGTGAAAATGCTTGTTTATGTTTGGATGTGATTCAGTACATACTGGTCAGTGTGTGTGTGTGTGTGTGTGTGTGTGTGTGTGTGTGTGTAGTACGAACACATCTGGACACACTACATGCACCATGTTTGCATTGTCATGTGACCTGCGTCGTCATAACAACCCATTAAAAACTTCTGCTTTCCACCTACTGTACAGCAGGGTTGTTGGGACGGTCAGGAGTAAACTCTCACACTCTCCATGGTACTCAGGTGTTGTGTTATGATCCAGTGGCCACTAGAGGTCACTACTGAGCCCAGTCGGTTTTCCTCCTGCAACAATATCTGCCTCTTTATCATCTTCAGCATGCTGTGCGAAAGAAAGTGTCGGCTCTTCACTCTGTCTGAGTGTCAGGTCTCTGCTGTCTCTCGCCTGTCTCTTTCTCATCTTCTCTGCTGCTTCATGACCGTCTCTTTCCCTCCCTGTGCTGTGCTTTTTTTTTCCTGCTGCTTTTTCTACCCCAGTGCATGCTGGGAAAGGGATGAGGATTACGTCTAGCGAAAAAGTCCAGCCATCCAGGGGTAGGTGCTAATGTGATGCCATTTGACCCCTCCTTCACCTACAGACCCCCTCCACACACACACACAGTTTAGTTCACCTACAGTTTCTTCTCCTCAGTTATATTTATCTTAAATAGACGACGATGATGACGATGATGATGATGATGATGATATTTCACTATAACTACTCACTCTTTTAGGCAAAAATCAACTTCACACAATTTCACAGTTTCCAACAATCAGCCAAGTTAGCAACTAGCATGTTTTTGCCACACAAGTCAGCATCGTGAAGTCGAGTGCATAAGTTTTAAATTGTATGGAATTGTATTAATCCAGAATACAAGGTTGAAGAGGTATGAAATCTTTCGTTTGATCTGAGCTTGAATTTTGTGTGATAAGTTTTTAATTTAAGCATGAAACTATACACACAGACACACACACACACACACGTAGATATGACGGAGTGACGATTTTGGTCTGATATGCTGAACAGAATTATGCTATGCTGCCTTCTGAGTGTGTGTGTGTGTGTGTGTGTGTGTGTGTGTGTGTGTGTGTGTGTGTGTGTGTGTGTGTGTGTGTAGGCTCAGGTGTGGAGAAGCCAGTAGGAGAGGTGTCCATTCAGATCGATCTGTTCACTCATCCAGGCACGGGAGAGCACAAGGTCACGATTAAAGGTCAGTGTTTTGTTTTATTTTTTAAGATCAAGAATCGATCATTTCTAAAGTAGCGTCTCATTCACACAGAACATTAATGCTAAAGATTTCTGTGAGGAGATGTTTATTAAATATCGACGGAAGACGTCTCTAGTCTCAGCGCTTTGTGACAAACATTCTGGGAAGGTTTTTCAGGACATGCCAGTTTAGCTAGCCTTCTTTCACAGACGTTATTAGACTGCTTGCTAAAAGCGTTTCTTAGAAATTCCTAATATTCTTGTAATATTAAGCATGCTTTCACTGTGAGAATGTTTTCACGATCCACAACATGACCCGTACTTTAGGAATAATATCTATTATTAAAATTTATTTACAGTGAGTAGCTTGGTGACTAAAATAACTCTATAGAGTGATCATTTTTTCTGTATGAACTGTTCAGTGAAGTGAAAATTTAAATTAAAGTAGCCCGTAATCAACAAAACCTCGATCGTTTTTAACTTTAAAAACGAAACATCCATAACGAACCTGGTTCAACCCCGTGGCTTCCTGTTGGTACTCAGTCGTGGCGGCGAACGATCTGAGGTGGCAGACATCCGGAATGTTCCGTCCCTTCGTGGAAGTGACGATGATCGGGCCGCACCTCAGCGACAAGAAACGCAAATTCACCACCAAATCCAAGAACAACAGCTGGGCACCGAAATTCAACGAGACTTTCCACTTGTGAGTAAAAATCCATCGATTCCTCTGGAGTTCAGTCTGAGAGAAGAAGAAAAAGGAAAAAAAAATATCACTGGTGGAGTAGTCATATACAGTCCAGATCATAAGTATTGGCACCCTGCATAAATTCAATGAGCCAGAGTTATTATTAAAAATAATTTAAATGGAATTTTTCCTTTCATTCAATTTAATTACTCTTATTTTTTTTATTCTCCAGCACTTTGTAACTTAAATACACTATGCTGTATGTAAAGCTATATCTAACACAGCGAGCGAAAGCTAATTTAGAAAATTCCCAGATTCAGTCAAGCTTGCTCATTAAAATATTAGGCCACACCCACCAGCTCTCTTCCTCTTTAAGCAGTGTTTCACTTTCACGTTTTTGTTTTCTTCTTGTCTCTTACTGCTGTGTGATTTGACTGACTCGGTCGTGTCTCCCAGCATCCTGGGGAACGAGGACGGTCCGGAGTGTTACGAGCTGCAGGTGTGCGTGAAGGACTACTGTTTCGGCCGAGCAGACCGTGTGGTGGGCGTGGCCGTCATCCAGCTGCGGGACGTGGCCCAGCGAGCGAGCTGCGCCTGCTGGTGTCCTCTGGGCTCGCAGGTGCACATGGACGAGACAGGGCTGACCGTGCTGCGCATCCTGTCCCAGCGCTCGGGGGACGAGGTGGCCAGAGAGTTTGTCAAGCTCAAATCCGAAACGCGCTCCGCCGAGGAGGGGAGATGAGGACTTGGAGAAGCTCGGAGAAGTGATGATGGACAAGAGCATGGACACGGTGGATATTTCTGTTAGTATTGGAAGGATCCATAGGTGAGGAGATTCTCCTGTCTGGTTTCTTGTGTTATGGATGTGGAGGATGGAGGATGAGGTCACCAGGACCTCCTGTCCATCCGTTCGTCCAATCAGATGCTTTTTTTAAAAAGCAAGCGACCTTTCTTTAATGGTTCTCTCTCTCTCTCTCTCTCTCTCTCTCTCTCTCACTTTCTGAAAAAGCAAATGTTTTGTCCTTTGCCTACTGTATATGTGTGTGTGTGTGTGTGTGTGTGTGTGTGTATGTGTATGTATATATATATATATATATATATATATATATATATATATATATATATATATATATATATATATATATATATATATATATATATATACACGTGTGTGTGTGTGTGTGTGTGTGTGTGAGAGATAACCCTCAAACAGTCCACTACACAGGGTCCCAATTTGTATTGTGCACTTTTTCACTCCTCCTTTTTTTTTTCCCCCCGTTGATATAAATGCCTTATTTTGTCGAATGTGTCAAATTCGATGGAAATTACATCTCGAATCTTATTCCACTTCTCACCACTGGATGAATTTTTTTTAATTTAAACAATTTTACAAGGTGTTTCTCTCTCTGAATAATACGGTACCCGAGCCCGAACTCAACTCTGACGTGTATGATCGCTGACCGTGTGCCTTCTGAACTACGTCCTGCTACGCTGTGTGTTTTTCAGACGACGGATCATCTTTCTGCTCTCGGTGTCCTCATGAAACGAGCCTATCATACAAAATTAAAAGAGCCATCAGGTATGTGCAGATTTGCAATGATAGGGGTTTATATTACGATAGAGTTTAAAGGGGCGGTGTGGGATTTTTAGAGCCCTTCTTCTCACTGTTAAAGCCATGCATCACATCCCACATGGGTTGGATCAGGGGGCGGGGCTTATTTCCTTTTTTCCCCCCACATTTTTCAAGGTTATGTTATCAGTTGTATGATTTCGTTCATCTAGGAACTCTTTAAAACATCACAGATTTCACATTTAACCTGTTCCACAATATTATAAGAATTGAGATGACCGTTATGAGATGACCAGTGTTCCATATGTTTATTTTCAGTCAGACGTTGTGTTTGTTAATTAAAAATGTGTTTGTTTAAAAATAAATAAATAAAAACGTGCCAAATGAATAAAACCTGTGAGGACAAATATGGACATTTGTGTTTGGTGTAGAAATGTGAAACGTGTGGAAGAGAAGTCGTTTACAGGACAGAAGAGATGAGTCTGTAAGCTTAAATAAAAAAATAAATAAATAAATAAAAACAGATCATACCAATGTGGAGATGCGGGGACGATGGGGACAGGTGGACACTGAAGAGCTGTTTTGACATCAATTCAGGCAAAAATGATATAATAACATCAGCAAAAAAGGTTCAAACCAACAAAAGCTACTTTCCTGTGGATTTTAGTGATGCCATTATGGTTGTGTCTGAGCGAGATCACTTCCAGGTGAGCTTCAGTGAGGAAGTGATTCCGAATCGACTCGATGTGAATCGAATCTTTACACTGAGCTGAGATGGTAGTGGTGGTGGTGGTGGTGGTGGTGGAGATTATGGATCAAAGCATCTTCTCCATCACCAACACCACTACCACCTCAGCTTAGTGTAAAGATTCGATCCACATCGAGTCGATTCGGAATCACTTCCTCACTGAAGCTCACCTGGAATTGACCTCACTCAGACACTCCGAGTGTGATGTGATTGTTGTTCTGATATTCCATGAAGAACAGCACCGAGGCGGAGAACACACCACTTTCAGACTGAACTAAACGGCACACATGTGACGACTCACATTCAGTTCAGTTCACCAAACACAACCTGAATAACGGATCCGATCCTGACGGAGAACTTTCCTGGTGATCGTAGCGTCTCTGTTCTGCTGTGGGCTTTTAAAATCGTCCCTCTAGCGACACAGAGACATGTTCATGTGTTTGACTTCAGTACAAAGCAGCCTTAATGAATGAACATTGTGTTAATTATCAAATCCGTAATCAGATGATTCGTTTGTGAAGTGAATCAGAACTTTATTGTTGTCTTTTCTTGTAATATTTCCATTTCTAATAATTTATTATTATTATTATTATTATTTGACCTTTTCACACACTTCCGTCTATTTATACAGAAAACGACGAGGCTGCTCTAAGTTCCTGTGATGGCGATGTTGTATTTCATTGTGTTCTTCTCCATCATTATTTGTCTTTGTGACTTTTTTTTTTTTTGCTTTTATTTTTCTTTAAATGCTTTTTTTAACTGTGATTTCTTGCACCGACAGTAAATAAAATATTTTGAGATTGGAATGTTTTATTTTCCATCATTCATGCAGTCACTACTGAAAGAAACATGGTGTTGGTGGTGTTCAAATGTGTCTAAACTCCAATAAATGACTTTTTACATAAAATGTGTGTGTTGTGAGTTCATGCGTTCAGATTTGAATTCTTTATAGCATGTGCAACACACAAAAACACAATGGAGGATGTTGTTCTGTAGGATTTTATACACAAACACACACACAGCCACAGCAAATATAGTGTAAATCTACACAAATGATAGATTAATTCTTGTAATATTACTGTTAAAACCTTTGCAAGGCTGATCAGCTTCTTCTATCATAATTGTTTTCAAATTCGTCTGTCTGTTTGTCCATCTGTCTGTCCATCTACCCAACTATCTATCTGTCTGTCTGTCTGTATGTCTGTCTCTCTGTTTGTATATATGTCTGTCTGTCTGTCTATCTATCTATCTCTGTCTGTATATATGCCTATCTATCTATCTATCTATCTATCTATCTATCTATCTATCTATCTGTGTGTCTGTCTGTCTGTCTGTATATGTCTGTCTCTCTGTCTCTGTTTGTATACATGTCTGTCTGTCTATCTATCTATCCGTCTATCTATCCATTTGTCCATCTGTTTTTATCTATCTATCTATCTATCTATCTATCTATCTATCTATTTTTGTCTGTCTGTCTGTCTGTCTGTATATATGTTTTTATCTATCTATCTATCTGTCTGTCTGTCTGTCTGTCTGTCTGTATGTCTGTCTCTCTGTTTGTATATATGTCTGTCTGTCTGTCTATCTATCTATCTGTCTATTTGTCCGTCTGTTTGTCCGTCTGTCTGTCTGTCTGTCTGTCTATCTATCTGTCTCTATCTGTATATATGTCTATCTATCTATCTATCTATCTGTCTGTCTGTCTGTCTGTCTGTCTGTATATATGCCTGTCTGTCTGTCTGTCTGTATATCTGTCTATCTATCTATCTATCTATCTATCTGTCTGTCTGTCTGTCTGTCTGTCCATCTGTATGTCTATCTATCTATCTATCTATCTATCTATCTATCTATCTATCTATCTGTCTGTCTGTCTGTCTGTCTGTCTGTATATATGCCTGTCTGTTTGACTGTATATCTATCTATCTATCTATCTATCTATCTATCTATCTATCTATCTATCTATCTATCTATCTGTCTGTCTGTCTGTCTGTCTGTCTATCTGTCTATTTGTCCGTCTGTCTGTCTGTCTGTCTGTCTGTCTGTCTATCTGTCTCTATCTGTATATATGCCTCTCTATCTATCTATCTATCTATCTATCTATCTGTCTGTCTGTCTGTCTGTCTGTATATATGCCTGTCTGTCTGTCTGTATATCTGTCTATCTATCTATCTATCTGTCTGTCTGTCTGTCTGTCTGTCTGTCTGTATATCTGTCTATCTATCTATCTATCTGTCTGTCTGTCTGTCCATCTGTATGTCTATCTATCTATCTATCTATCTATCTGTCTGTCTGTCTGTCTGTCTGTCTGTCTGTATATATGCCTGTCTGTCTGTCTGTCTGTCTGTATATATGCCTGTCTGTCTGTCTGTATATCTGTCTATATCTATCTATCTATCTGTCTGTCTGTCTGTCTGTCTGTCTGTCTGTATGTCTATCTATCTATCTATCTATCTATCTATCTATCTATCTATCTGTGAGAGCCTCTGTTTTAAAGCTCTGTAGAATAAGTGGAACACAGCATTAGGATCCTCCTTGCACACTCATGACTTCAGAACATCAAACCCAAATGTACATGCAGTTCCTCCTGATCTGTGGTGGTGGTGTTCTGTATCCTTCCAGCTTCCCATCACTGCTGGTTACGATCATTCGCTCTTTCATTTTCCTCATTGTTCCTCCTCGCTGCCAGAGTCCAAAGATCACGCTAGTGTTTGCTTTCTGAAATCGTGAAACAGCCACATGCTTTATTGCTGCGTTCGGACTCCACCCAGCCTCGGGTCACTCCTGCGTTGACACCTGCTTGGGTGTAGCGTAGGTGTGCGGTGCATTGTGGGAGCTGCAGTCCGCCTCCTCCCTGCTGTTCCTGGGTGTCGTGGAGGCCAGGTTTCTTCAGGAGCTTGGATGGGACGTTGGTGATTCAGGTACGTCTGGACTCTGATGTGTATACACTAAAAATAGTTTTGTGGTCGAACTTTCGGAATAATGCGATGTTTATTACTGAAGAAGTTTAATAGAAATGTTAATACACACAGGTTATACTGTCAGACTCCGCTAAACTCTCATCAAACATTAACAGACTGGAATTTTCTCTCACACTTGTATATAACATGTAACACAGATTAATACTCCGTCTGTACGTACAGATCTTCCTGGGGATAGTTTAACTGTGTTATTTTTTTAATATAGAAGTATATTTATAGTGTATTTGTGTTTGGCGGTTAAACACGTTACGTGACACATAACTGAATGTCAGTGACCTGTTTCGAGTGGCTGTGGCACTGTCTGTGTTTAAGAGCTTTGAAATTCTAATGATGTTAAACATTAGCTTTTTTAACATTTCCTGTACTTTTTTTTTTCATTCAGAAAGAAAAAACAGCAGACTGTCACTTCCTGGTTGTTCTTTTTATCAGTCTGTCTCTAGATAAATACGTTTATTTGAGCCACAAAGTTTAAAGACGTTTATTTAGTGTATTTCTGTCATTTCTGAAATGCCAGACTGGACGGTTTGGTACGGCTGAAGGAGATAAGATAAAAGGACATTAACAAGGTGTGTGTAGGTGGAGAGAGAGAGGCCTCAGGTCTAACGTTCAGGGTTACGTCTTATCGCTTCTGTATTTTGAACTGATTTCAAAGAGCTCTTTAAGAGAGAGATCAGAATTCTGTGATCAGAATCAACTCTAAGAGTGATGAGGTTTATTATAGAATTTATAGATTAATAATATAACAGACAATTCTAGTGAAAAATTGGGTTTCATACTAAATAGAATTAAATAAACAATGGGAGAAATAAGTAAACTGAGAAATGGCTGACTTTTTCAAACCTTATTCAAAAGTCTGGATCAGTTTTATTAAGTTTCCTATCACAGCATTTATTTGTCTTACAGTTAGGAGTCTAATATAAACACTAATATAAAAATCTGCAGTACATCCAGTTTACACTTTATAATAAGTTCATTACAATAAGTATTGGAATCTGAAATGTCATTGATCCCTGATGTATCAGTAACCTCAAAAATCCTCTTTCTTAATGACATCATTTCAGTTGGAATTATTTCACAAAGTTAATCAACTCTTTTTTATCTATCTATCTGTCTATCTGTCTGTCTGTCTGTCTGTCTGTCTGTCTTCTCTGACTATTGATCTGTCTGTCTGTCTGACTATTGATCTGTCTGACTATTGATTTTTTGTCTGTCTGTCTGACTATTGATCTATCTGTCTGTCTGTCTGTCTGACTATTGATCTATCTCTCTGTCCGTCTGTCTGTCTGTCTGTCTGTCTGTCTGAAAATATATCTGTCTGTCATCTGTCTGTCTATTGATTTTTTGTCTGTCTATCTATCTATCTGTCTATCTGTCTGTCTGTCTGACTATTGATCTGTCTCTACCTGTCTGTCTGACTATTGATCTATCTGTCTGTCTGTCTGTCTGTCTGACTATTGATCTATCTGTCTATCCGTCTGTCTATCTATCTGTCTGTCTGTCTGTCTGTCTGTCTATCTGACTATATATCTGTCTGTCAGTCTATCTGTCTGTCTGTCTGTCTGTCTGTTTGACTATATATCTGTCTGTCATCTGTCTGTCTATTGATCTTTCTGTTTACATGTCTGTTTTTTTTTATCTATCTATCTATCTATCTATCTATCTGTCGGTCTGTCTGTCTATCTGACTATATATCTGTCTGTCATCTGTCTGTCTTTTGATCTATCTGTCTATATGTCTATCTATCTATCTGTCTGTCTGTCTGTCTGTCTGTCTGACTATTGATCTATCTGTTTGTCTGTCTGTCTGTCTGACTATTGATCTATCTTTCTATATGTCTGTCTGTTTGTCCGTCTATCTATCTATCTATCTATCTATCTATCTATCTATCTATCTATCGGTCTGTCTGTCTGTCTGTCTATCTGACTATATATCTGTCTGTCATCTGTCTGTCTATTTTATCTGTTTTGTCTTTTGATCTATCTATCTATTATTTTATCTATCTATCTATCTATCTATCTATCTATCGGTCTATCTATCTGTCTGTCTATCTGACTATTATCTGTCTGTTTTGTCTGTCTATTTTATCAATCTGTCTTTTTTATCTGTCTTTTTCTTTTCCTATCTATCTATCTATCTATCTATCTATCTATCTATCTATCTATCTGTCTGTCTGTTCTTTTTCTGTCTGTCTGTCTGACTTATAATTTTTTCTGTCTTTTTTTTTTCATCTATCTATCTATTGATCTATCTGTCTGTCTGTCTGTCTATCTTTTCTATATATCTGTCTTATCTATCTATCTATTATCTATCTGTCTGTCTGTCTGTCTATCTATTTTTATCTGTTTTTTATTTTTATCTGTCTGTCTGTCTGTCTATCTGTCCAAAACTGACTATATATTTTTTGGTTTTTGTTTCTTTGGGCTGTTTTTTCATTGGTCTCTAATGGGAATGTTCTATTGGCCAAATACACACCCACACAAGCAGTAAGTTGTCCACACTGGAAAATCCCCAGCAGAGAGGAGATGAGAGTAAAACAGCACAGCTACTCAGTCACTGATTAATTTCCTGGTACAGCATCACACACAGTGCTTTACACCTTAAACAGACCTTTAGCTACGTATCACCAACACATGCGTCAGTTATTTTATTACAGAATAATCGTAATACTGTGTTCGTAATCCAGCACACAGCCATTTTTTATTATTCTCGCAGTGCATTATGGGAATCCTTCTGTATCTCACACACACATCATGTTAAAAATGATTTTCGTCTGAGATGGCACGATCACAGTGATACCAGCGAGGACACGATGGATCAGATTTCGGCTTTAGATCGGAAAGATTGGAATCGGATTTGGAAAAGAAATCTTTTTTAGAAGTGGAAATGTTTCAAAATGTCAAAAAGTCATTCTAAAAATCATTTCCAGTGCTTTATTTGGTGTCTTTTCTCATTCACATTGAAATAAACGTACAGTACATCATCCAGTACATTCAGTACTGCAGAAGTGTGCAGAAATTTGGCATTCTGTTAAAGGAAGTAACAAGTGATGGTGAAATATTTTTAGTTCAAAACATCATAGAGGTTTTTCGGGTGTAAGTGAGAACTCAAGTCTGGAGAAGAAATTTTGCATTTCATTATTAAGCATATGAGAGAAACTGACAGAGTGTGACTGAGAGAGACATAGAGCGAGAGAGAGAGAATGAGAAAGAGAGCGTGAGAGATACATTGAGAGAGAGAGAGAGAGACAGACAGACACACAGAGAGAGAGAGAGAGAACACATCACCATCATTACAGTTCTGTCCTGATAAGATGAATGGTTATAAAATATTCTGTTTCTGGTTGATTATTAACAGCATGGAGGATACAACCACACTAAAAAAGTTCTGATAATCTCACACACACATATCCACTGCTGTGTTGCGCACACACACACACACACACACACACACACACACACACATATCCACTGCTGTGTTGCACACGCACACACACACACACATCCACTGCTGTGTTGCACACACACACACACACACACACACACACATACATATCCACTGCTGTGTTGCACACACACACATCTTTTATTCTATGTTTAGTGCGGTTGTTATGTAGATTTCTTAACACAGGAAATGATTTTTTTTAAACACAGTACTGATGTATTAGAGCTTTACTGTTCCCTCGCCCTGACACTGGAGACTCCTCCCCCAACCTCACCGTAACAGTGTACATCAAAAACCCCACTACACTCTAATGGATTCTTTCATTCTTTCTTTCTTTCTTTCTTTCTTTCTCTTTCTTTCTTTTTTTCATTCTTTCTTTCTTTCTTTCTTTCTTTCTCTTTCTTTCTTTCTTTCTTTCTTTCTTTCTTTCTTTCTTTCTATCTCTTTTTTTCTCTTTCTTTCTATCTCTTTTTTTTCTCTTTCTTTCTTTCTTTCTTTCTTTCTTTCTTTCTTTCTTTCTTTCTTTCTTTCTTTCTTTCTTTCTCTCTCTCTCTCTTTCTCTCTCTCTTTCTTTCTTTCTTTCTTTCTCTCTCTCTCTCTTTCTCTCTCTCTTTCTTTCTTTCTTTCTTTCTTTCTTTCTTTCTTTCTTTCTTTCTTTCTTTCTTTCTTTCTTTCTTTCTTTCTCTCTTTCTCTCTCTCTTTCTTTCTTTCTTTCTTTCTTTCTTTCTTTCTTTCTTTCTTTCTTTCTCTTCTTTCTCTCTTTCTTTCTTTCTCTCTCTCTCTTTCTCTCTCTCTCTCTTTCTTTCTTTCTTTCTTTCTTTCTTTCTTTCTTTCTTTCTTTCTTTCTTTCTTTCCCTCTTTCTCTCTCTCTCTCTCTCTCTTTCTTTCTCTCTCTCTTTCTTTCATTCATTCATTCATTCATTCATTCATTCATTCATTCATTCATTCATTCATTCATTCATTCTTTCTTTCTTTCTTTCTTTCTTTCTTTCTTTCTTTCTTTCTTTCTTTCTTTCTTTCTTTCTTTCTTTCTTTCTTTCTTTCCCCCTCTTTCTCTCTCTCTCTCTTTCTTTCTCTCTTTCTTTCTTTTTCTTTCTTTCTTTCTTTCTTTCTTTCTTTCTTTTCTTTCTTTCTTTCTTTCTTTCTTTCTTTTTTTCTTTCTTTCCCTCTTTCTTTCTCTCTCTCTTTCTTTCTTTCTTTCTTTCTTTCTTTCTTTCTTTTTTCTTTCTTTCTTTCTTTCTTTCTTTTTTTTTCCCTCTTTCTTTTTTTCTTTCTTTCTTTTTTTCTTTCTTTCTTTCCCTCTTTCTCTCTCTCTTCTTTCTTTCTCTCTCTTTTCTTTCTTCTTTCTTTCTTTCTTTCTCTTTTTTCTTTCTTTCTTTCTTCTTTCCTTCCATCCATCCCTCCACATTACATACCATATTCAAACACACACACACACACACACACACACACACACACACACATATCCACTGCTGTGTTACACACACACACACACACACACACACACACACACACAACACATATCCACTGCTGTGTTACAAACCCGATTCCAAAAAAGTTGGGACGCTGTACAAATTGTGAATAAAAAAGGAATGCAATAATTTACAAATCTCATAAACTTCTATTTTATTCACAATAGAATATAAATAACATATCAAATGTTGAAAGTGAGACATTTTGAAATGTCATGCCAAATATTGGCTCATTTTGGATTTCATAGAGCTACACATTCCAAAAAAGTTGGGACAGGTAGCAATAAGAGGGCCCGGGAAAAATTAAATGTACATATAAGGAACAGCTGGAGGACCAATTTGCAACTTATTAGGTCAGTTGGCAACATGATTGGGTATAAAAAGAGCCTCTCAGAGTGGCAGTGTCTCTCAGAAGTCAAGATGGGCAGAGGATCACCAATCCCCCCAAAGCGCGGCGAAAAATAGTGGGGCAATATCAGAAAGGAGTTTCTCAGAGAAAAATTGCAAAGAGTTTGAAGTTATCATCATCTACAGTGCATATCATCCAAAGATTCAGAGAATCTGGAACAATCTCTGTGCGTAAGGGTCAAGGCCGGAAAACCATACTGGATGCCCGTGATCTTCGGGCCCTTAGACGGCACTGCATCACATATAGGAATGCTACTGTAATGGAAATCACAACATGGGCTCAGGAATACTTCCAGAAAACATTGTCAGTGAACACAATCCACCGTGCCATTCGCCGTCGCCGGCTAAAACTCTATAGGTCAAAAAAGAAGCCATATCTAAACATGATCCAGAAGCGCAGGCGTTTTTTCTGGGCCAAGGCTCATTTAAAATGGACTGTGGCAAAGTGGAAAACTGTTCTGTGGTCAGACGAATCAAAATTTGAAGTTCTTTTTGGAAAACTGGGACGCCATGTCATCCGGACTAAAGAGGACAAGGACAACCCGAGTTGTTATCAGCGCTCAGTTCAGAAGCCTGCATCTCTGATGGTATGGGGTTGCATGAGTGCGTGTGGCATGGGCAGCTTACACATCTGGAAAGGCACCATCAATGCTGAAAGGTATATCCAAGTTCTACAACAACATATGCTCCCATCCAGACGTCGTCTCTTTCAGGGAAGACCTTGCATTTTCCAACATGACAATGCCAGACCACATACTGCATCAATTACAACATCACGGCTGTGTAGAAGAAGGATCCGGGTACTGAAATGGCCAGCCTGCAGTCCAGATCTTTCACCCATAGAAAACATTTGGCGCATCATAAAGAGGAAGATGCGACAAAGAAGACCTAAGACAGTTGAGCAACTAGAAGCCTGTATTAGACAAGAATGGGACAAGATTCCTATTCCTAAACCTGAGCAACTTGTCTCCTCAGTCCCCAGACGTTTGCAGACTGTTATAAAAAGAAGAGGGGATGCCACACAGTGGTGAACATGGCCTTGTCCCAACTTTTTTGAGATGTGTTGATGCCATGAAATTTAAAATCAACTTATTTTTCCCTTAAAATTATCCATTTTCTCAGTTTAAACATTTGATATGTCATCTATGTTGTATTCTCAATAAAATGTTGAAATTTGAAACTTCCACACCATTGCATTCTGTTTTTATTCACAATTTGTACAGTGTCCCAACTTTTTTGGAATCGGGTTTGTACACACACTTTTTATTAGATAGATAGATAGATAGAGACAGACAGATAGATAGACAGATAGATAGACAGATAGATAGATAGATAGATAGATAGATAGATAGATAGATAGATAGATAGATAGATAGATAGATAGATAGATAATATGAGTTCTTCAGTAGTTCCTGGATTTGAACCTGGTGGAGAACCTGAACTTCTCTACATTTTTTTCTCTCGTCTTCTATTCAGCATGCTGCTTGATGTGTAGGAAGAAAGATGGGCTCTGTGCTGACACTGTGTGGTGTGAAGAGTAAGGAAAAAAGCGTACAGGGTATGTCTTCATCTTCATCATCATCATCATCGAGCTCATTTGTATGATCTGTGAGGGTTTGAGACAAACTGTGTGCTTGAAGTGGACCAAATTTCCCTATTAAATGTTTTTTACACTGAATGAAGAGCAGTTCTCACACCCCTCAGGTTTCTATGTACTACAGTATTTAATAGAAGTTTATCTTGTTGTTTTCCTACAGGATTTCTGTGTTTGTTTGTTTTTTTTTAGTTTTTGAAATTCTTTCTTCATGGATTTACATAAAATTATAGAAAATAATAAATTAATCAGTAAACAAAATAACACAGTTGTTTGGCAATGATAATCTAATTCAGAACATTTAGTTATTTGTTTGTTTGTTTGTTTATTTATTTATTTTCTTGCAAATAATTATTTGAAAGAAAACAAACAAATAAATAAAAAATATAAATTACTAAATAAATCAATTTTAAAAATTTATTATAATCAACCAAGCAACCAACAAACTAATAAATAAATAAATAAATAAATAAATAAATAAATAAATAAATAAATGTGCTGATTTAGAAATTTGTCTCTACCCAATAAATTAAACTTCTGAAGACACAAAACCAAATAAACAATTTTTTTCTAGAAATTCTTGATTATGTTTATTCCCATGCCTGCATTAATTTCTGTGTTTTATGTTTCAGTAAATAGTTCTTTAATCTGATTCAGTAAAAATCTTTGTCATTTCTTGATTTTATATTTATAACAATTTTTTTTATGGTATTTTTTTGTGGCACAGAGGAAAGGCACTTGCGAGCAAACGACAGAGAATTCAATCTTTCCTTCAAATATGCTGTAAGTAAAGATCAGCGCCGAGAACTAACTCTATCTCTATAGTGTGTGTGTGTGTGTGTGTGTGTGTGTGTGTGTGTGTGTGTGTGTGGACTGTATATAAGTGTGTGTTTGTGTCTCTGCAGAACAACGCCATCAAAACCTCTAAATACAACATCTTCACCTTCCTGCCGCTCAATCTGTTCGAGCAGTTCCAGCGTCTGGCCAACGCCTACTTCGTCTTCCTGCTCATACTACAGGTGAGGACACTCGCTGCAGGATGTGTGTGTGTGTGTGTGTGTGTGTGTGTGTGTGTGTTGTTGTGTTGTTTTTACGGTGTTTGTTGTGTTGTTAATGGTGTTTGTTGTGTTGTTAATAGTGTTTGTTATGATGTTGGCAGTGTTTATTGTGTTGTTTACTGTGTTTGTTGTGTTACTGATGGTGTTTGTGTGTTGTTAATGGTTTGTTGTGTTGTTAATGGTCTTTGTTGTGTTGTTTATGGTGTTTGTTGTGTTACTGATGGTGTTTGTGTGTTGTTAATGGTGTTTATTGTATTACTGATGGTGTTTGTGTGTTGTTAATGGTCTTTGTTGTGTTGTTTACAGTGTTTGTTGCGTTGTTAATAGTGTTTGTTTTGTTGTGTTGTTAATGGTGTTTGTTGTTTTGTTAATGGTGTTTGTTGTGTTGTTAATGGTGTTTGTTGTGTTGTTTACGGTGTTTGTTGTGTTGTTTACGGTGTTTGTTGTGTTACTGATGGTGTTTGTTTGTTGTGTTGTTCATGGTGTTTATTGTATTACTGATGGTGTTTGTGTGTTGTTAATGGTCTTTGTTGTGTTGTTTACGGTGTTTGTTGTGTTGTTAATGGTGTTTGTTGTGTTGTTAATAGTGTTTGTTGTGTTGTTAATGGTGTTTGTTGTGTTGTTTACGGTGTTTGTTGTGTTGTTTACGGTGTTTGTTGTGTTGTTAATGGTGTTTGTTGTGTTGTTAATGGTGTTTGTTGTGTTGTTAATGGTGTTTGTTGTGTTGTTAATGGTGTTTTTTGTGTTGTTTACGGTGTTTGTTGTGTTGTTTACGGTGTTTGTTGTGTTGTTAATGGTGTTTGTTGTGTTTTTAATGGTGTTTGTTGTGTTGTTAATGGTGTTTGTTGTGTTGTTTACGGTGTTTGTTGTGTTGTTAATAGTGTTTGTTGTGTTGTTAATGGTGTTTGTTGTGTTGTTAATGGTGTTTGTTGTGTTGTTTACGGTGTTTGTTGTGTTGTTAATAGTGTTTGTTGTGTTGTTAATAGTGTTTGTTGTGTTGTTAATGGTGTTTGTTGTGTTGTTAATGGTGTTTGTTGTGTTGTTAATAGTGTTTGTTGTGTTGTTAATGGTGTTTGTTGTGTTGTTAATGGTGTTTGTTGTGTTGTTAATAGTGTTTGTTGTGTTGTTAATGGTGTTTGTTGTGTTGTTAATGGTGTTTGTTGTGTTGTTTACGGTGTTTATTGTGATGTTGATGGTGTTTTTTGTGTTGCAGTTAATCCCGGCGATCTCATCGCTGTCATGGTTCACTACGGTGGTGCCGCTGCTCCTGGTGCTGTGCATCACGCTGGCCAAAGACGGATCAGACGACATCGTGAGTGCGCTTCATCTTCCTCCACTGATGCAGATCAGAGCTGAGATCTCTGAGCTGTAATTCGACTCACACAGATATTTATTAATGCATTAATAACCACTAATTCTTTAAATAATACAGTGACTCTGTTCAAGCTTTTCAACATCTGTAATTGAGGTGTTTGGTGATGTTCCAGTTTTTACATGAACTTAGCTCACATTGCTTTCATTAGTGTAAAATTTCAAGTCTAATCCCTCAGACCAAGTTAACCTAAATTAATCTAGCATATAAAATCTTATGTAATGTGCTGAAATTAGCAAGTGAAGCTAACTGCAAAAGAAAAAGAACCAAATGTGAAAAGATGACCTAGTGGGTGAAATCTAACCTTTTTATAATGAGAATTTACTCCACACACATGCACACACACGCACACACACACCCTCTCAAAAAAACGATCACTTTTTTCTCTGTTTGCAGAACAGACATAAAAACGACAGACAGGTGAACAATCGTAAGGTCGACGTCCTCATCGACGGACAGTGAGTTTCTGCTGCTGCTCCTCCACACACATGCAGCTAAAACAAGAATCTCAATTCAAAAGAATTTTATTTCCAGCCAAAGAAACATGCGTATTTATTAAATGTGGTCAAACTGAACCTTGAATTTAATTCTAATTTTACATTTAAAATGAATTCTCTGTAAAGTTTGAATTTGTGGAATATTCACTGACTTTGAAAAACAATGTGAAAAATGGAAAAAGAAAAAAAAAAAAAAGGATTCTAAAATAAAATATCAAAACCTTTGTAGTATAAATATCAAGTTTCATAAGCTACTTTAATTAATTAATACATTTATTTATTTATTTATTATTTGTATTTTAATATTTTAAATATATATTCTATGATAAAAATAATAAAGTTTTTATAAAAATTAAGTTAAATAAAAAACAGCAATAATAATAGCAATAATAATTATAATAATAATTATAATAATAATAATGCGGTGGATAAAATGGTGGCTTAGTGGTTAGCACGTTTGCCTCACACCTCCAGGGTTGGGGGTTCGATCCGATGTGTGTGTGGAGTTTGCATGTTCTCCCTGTGCCTCGGGGGGGTTTCCCCCAGTCCAAAGACATGCATTGTAGGTTGATTGGCATCTCTAAATTGTCCGTAGTGTGTGATTGCGTGAGTGAATGAGAGTGTGTGTGTACCCTGCGATGGGTTGGCACTCCGTCCAGGGTGTATCCTGCCTTGATGCCCAATGACGCCTGAGATAGGCACAGGCTCCCCGTGACCCGAGAATAGATCGGATAAGCGCTAGACAATGAATGAATAATAATTATTATTATTATTATTATTATTATTATTATTATTATTATTATTAACCATAATTATTTCTAATAATATATAACCATAATTTAATAAAAAAAAATTCTTAACTTTTCTAAGTGAACTTTTTCCTCCAACAGACTGAGGACTGAAAAATGGATGAATGTTCAAGTGGGTGACATCGTTAAGCTGGAGAACAACCAGTTTGTCACGGTGAATATTCGTACACTCGTCTGTTTCACACTCATCCTGCTTTGGTCTTCATTCTCTCCTCATTCACATCTCCTTCTTCTTCCTCCATCCCATGCAGGCTGATCTGCTGTTACTGTCCAGCAGCGAGCCTCTGAACCTGGTCTACATCGAGACGGCTGAACTGGATGGGTCAGAACCGGGTCACTATACGTAAAAACTATATGTGAAATCCTTCAGTGTCTTCTCGTTCACTCTCTCTCTCTCTCTCTCTCTCTCTCTCTCTCTCTCTCTCTCTCTCTCTCTCTCTCTCTCTCTCTCTCTCTCTCTCTCTCAGCGAGACCAATCTGAAGGTGAAACAGGCTCTGACACTCACGGGTGATTTCGGAGATAACATTGACAAACTGGCAGCTTTTAACGGTGAGTCCTACAGAAGGTTGTCATGGAGTCGTCATGGAAATGCAGGGTAGTGAACAGAGGGTAAACACTCAGGGTTAGGGGGAGTTCTTATGATAAGAATTTGCATAGTATCATAAACTAAATATTTAATAGTCAAACATTTCCTATGTGTGTGTGTGTCACCTTAAATGTTTGAGTTGAGAGGTTTAAACAAAAAAAATGACAAAAAAGTTGTTTTTTAATGCTCTGGGTAGCTCACATTAATACATTGAACAAATTTACATAAATTTACATATGTAAAAATAAATATTTATAGACAGCTAGATCGATACTTTGTCAGTACTGCAAAACATTGCTTTCAAAACTATTGGCACCCCACTCAATTAATGCTATGATATTTTTCAAGTCTAAATACTAGTTTCAAAATTATTGGCACCCCAAGTTATTAGCATGAATATTATATATTCACAAATGTTATATTTTAAAGCAATATCATTTCAAAAATAAAATGTAAACAGTAATTTCAAATCTATTTTTTCTTTTTTATAGTCTAATTTCATATCATTTAATCTGGAGTTTTATCACAGTATATTTTCAAATATTAAAAAAAAATATATATATATATTTTTTGCTTCATATTCAAAGTATTGGCACCCCATGCAATTCTGTATATTGCTAAATGAGATATGAGATTTAAAGCAAACATAAAAAGGGTGAATTTAGTGTAAAGAATTAGTTTTAAAATTATTGGCACCTCCATATGATTAATATTATATATTCATGAATGTTATATTTTTTTAAAAATTCAAACATAAAACGCATTTTTTTGGCCTAAACTATTGGCACCCTATAATTTATATGTTACATAGTACTAGAAGTATACTATATATATTAGTAGTATAGTACTAAATATAATATACTACTGATATAGCGCAGGGGGCACGGTGGCTTAGTGGTTAGCACGTTTGCCTCACACCTCCAGGGTTGGGGGTTCGATTCCCGCCTCCGCCGTGTGTGTGGAGTTTGCATGTTCTCCCTGTGCCTCGGGGGTTTCCTCCGGGTACTCCGGTTTCCTCCCCCAGTCCAAAGACATGCATTGTAGGTTGATTGGCATCTCTAAATTGTCCGTAGTGTGTGATTGCGTGAGTGAATGTGTGTGTGTGTGTGTGTGTGTGTTGTGTGTGTGCGCCCTGCGATGGGTTGGCACTCCGTCCAGGGTGTATCCTGCCTTGATGCCCAATGACGCCTGAGATAGGCACAGGCTCCCCGTGACCCAAGTGTAGATCGGATAAGTGGTAAGATCGGACAATGATAAGTGATAAGATCGGACAATGAATGAATGATATAGCGCAGTATAATTTCAAACATTTTAAAAAGTGATATTTTCCCTGCAAACAAAATTGTTGGCACCCCTATAATTAATAATTGAAGAAACCAAGGCAATCAGGTTTTGTGCCCAAAGATCCTGGTACTTCAGTGGAATTCATCAATCTTAAAAATTGTCCCTTTATCACCATATTCACCAGTGTGGTCACTACACAACCTTATTAATTGATTTAGAATCATTGTGTGTGTGTGTGTGTGTGTAATGTTTATTTTATGCAATGATTTCTGCTTGTTCTGTTAAAAAGCGCCAAAAAGTTTGGAGTTAACTGTTACGATAACTGTTGCTTGGTGTGTGTGTGTGTTCTGGGTGTGTTTGTTCAGGTGAGGTGTGCTGTGAGGCTCCCAACAACCGTTTAGATAAGTTTACAGGAACTCTGATGGTGGGAGGAGAAACGTTCGCTCTGGATAACGAGAGGATTCTGCTGCGAGGCTGTACGCTGCGCAACACAGAATGGTGTTTCGGCCTTGTGCTGTTCGGAGGTACGCAGCAGAGGTCAACCTCGCCTATCCGACATATCTCACATCAATACCAATAGCTTATTTCACTGAAATACATGATTAATATCACGAGCTGGATTGGACTAGATTAAATAATAAATAAAAACAAAATATGGAGTCAGACATTAGAATTAATAGGATCAGTAATATAATGTCTATATTTATTACACTGAAGACAAAAAAATAGCCAATACCATCACTATGGTCTGGTGAAAACCCAGTACAAAATAATATCAAATACTGTTATTGATGTGAAATATTTCATAACAATGTGAAATAAATTCATCTAGGGTTTGTGAGAAAGAAATAAAAGAGTCACAGCTGGAAAGATGGAGTGAGAGGATTTGATTTCACAGCAGCATGGCTAAGCTACGGTGGCCGAGAAGTGCAAAATAAAATAACAAATCCAAAAACACAAGGACAAGTCAGACAAACCAGAAAAGGAGGGATATAGTTTGCGAATAGAATTCTTACAGCTGATTGGACGAGACATCTGTCACTCAAGATATACAAGAAGTAGGAAATTGTTTGTTTCGAACTTTGCTTCTTGTACATGTGTGGAGTTCTGCCTTCACTTTAAACCATTTTTGTTCCATAGTGCAACTTTAAATCTTTTAAAGAAAATAAGAAACATATTTTTATATTAATAAGAAAATGGAATTCAAGGACGTTCATATGGTGTGATTTTGGATATACTGATAGCGTATCATGGCGTAAAGATTAGTTTGCGATCTCTAAAAACACAACTAAAGAACGCAGGAATGTTTCAAAGACAAAACTGTTCCAGATTAAAGGATGTAAGGAGCGCAATAAGAGCAGAGCTGCGTTCATACACACACCAATCTACTTTCTACTGGTGCGGCCTGCTGGACTTCCTGAATATGCTGAGTGACAGGTGTCTCGTCCAATCAGTGGTAAGAATTCCATTCGCAAACTATACCTAGCTTTTCCGGTTTGTCTAAATTGTCCTTGTGTTTTTGGATTTGTTATTTTGTTTTTTACCCTTTTACATTCAATACAATTCAATTTTGTTCACAAAATGAGATGTTATACCTTATTTTCTATAGAATCACAGTAAAAAGGTGTAAAATAAGAAATTGTTATATGATAAAAGCTTTAAATATGGGACAAGTTTTAAAGGGATCATTTTAAATATAAGACATATACGCCTAAGACAAACAGTGACATTTTCCCCATGTTTAAGACTGATGATTATTTACAACAGGAACACTTATCATTTCAGTTTCATGTAACCCTTTAAGTTATTCAGCCTTAGCCTCACACCTCCAGGGTTGGGGGTTCGATTCCCGCCTCCGCCATGTGTGTGTGGAGTTTGCATGTTCTCCCCGTGCCTCGGGGGTTTCCTCCGGGTACTCCGGTTTCCTCCCCCAGTCCAAAGACATGCATGGTAGGTTGATTGGCATCTCTAAATTGTCCGTAGTGTGTGATTGCGTGAGTGAATGAGAGAGTGTGTGTGTGTGCCCTGTGATGGGTTGGTACTCCGTCCAGGGTGTATCCTGCCTTGATGCCCAATGACGCCTGAGATAGGCACAGGCTCCCCGTGACCCGAGTGTAGTTTGGATAAGCGGCAGACAATGAATGAATGAATGAATGAATGAATGAATATTATTATTTTTATTTTTATGAGACAGATAAAAAAAAAATTAATTGCATACATTTTGGAAATAAATACATATCCTACTGTATATGGTTGTGTATGTGTCAAATAAAATATAAGAATTTAGTAACTAATCAGAAAGGTGTGTATTTGTTAGAGTAATGAATAGAAATGTAGCGTAATTCTCAATATACTGGGGATTTTAATGAATTTAAGTGAGAATTTAATGGCTTAAAACCGTAAATGGTGGGTTTTTTTCTGTGTAAAACTCAGAAAATCAGAGATAAATGATTTCCTGTAGATTTTCTCACACAAAAGGTTTGTTATGGTGTTTTCTGAACCCCACCAGGCCCTGACACCAAGCTAATGCAGAACTCTGGGAAATCGATATTCAAGCGTACGAGCATCGATCACCTGATGAACGTCCTGGTTCTGTTTGTGAGTGATTTTGTTCTGAAGAAAAAAAAAAAGTATGTAAAAAGTAAACTCATGTGAAAGATTTTTATCCTTTTCATTACTTTTTTCCGTCCTACAGATTTTCGGTTTCTTGGCGTTCATGTGCACCTTTCTGGCTATCGGGAACTCGATTTGGGAGCATCAGGAAGGCACTGCGTTTACAGCCTTCCTCCCTCGTCAGAACGGCGCTGACGCCAACATGTCAAGTTTCCTCTCCTTCTGGTCCTACGTCATCATCCTGAACACAGTGGTGCCCATTTCACTCTATGTAAGGTCAGTCTACAGCCGCGACCCTCGCATTACCCTGATAACTCGCCTGATGATGTGAATTTCTATCTGCAATGGAAATCAGGTTAGATTGGATATTCATGCATTGAATTTACATTGCATTTTATCTGCCGTATAATCCCTAACGCGCCACCATTGGGCCTCCTATAACACTCACATGACTTCCTGCTTTTGCAAAACAACTTCAGGGATTTTCTAAAAACTTAATTCATATCTAAAGTACCTATATTTTCCATAATTTGCCTCTGTTGTGTGGCCTTTTTTGTTTGAGGAGATGTTACACTGTTAAATAATATAAGTGAGAATATTTGCTGTTTGCTCTTTTCTCATCATTTCAGTTCTGTGGGCTTTGCCTTTTACGGAGTTTTGTGGGCGTCACCAAATGCAAATCAGCTTTCTCATGCGTTCACCTTGTAATTTACATGGGATTTTCGTTTATCAAGATACACATGCAAATCTGATGAAATGTTTTGGGTTGCGCAAACATTTACACACAACTGAAGTCATTTCTTTATGTATATTTTATTGCGCATATTGTTATAAATAATTAATTATTTTTTTAGTATCCTTATAGACATGGGTGGGGAAATGTGACAAAATAAAAGAAGTCATATAGACTTAAATGAATTTAATTTTTGATGTTTTCTGGTGTTGATCTGCATTTCTGTAATAATAAACTGAATATCCTGTAAATCAGGACAGTGATAATGTTTTGGTTCTGTTTTCCTTCCCTTTATTTCTCCATATGCAGCGTGGAGATACTCCGACTTGGAAACAGCTACTTCATTGACTGGGACAGGAAAATGTACCATGCTAAGACCGATACTCCAGCCCAGGCCAGGACCACAACACTAAACGAAGAGCTGGGACAAATCAGATACATCTTCTCCGACAAGACGGGAACCTTAACACAGAACATCATGACCTTTAATCGCTGCTCCATCAACGGCAAGTCATACGGTGAGACCATGAGATTTTTTTTTTAGGCAATAGAGCACTACTGTCAATCCTCGAGTGTATTACTGTACATTTCTATAAATAAGTGTTCCCTATTAACCTGCTTGGTATTTCTTTTTAAGGTTTTTTTTTAAAAAATGTAAGGTATTTTTTTTTTTTTTTCCTTTTCCTTACTTCTCACTACATAAATGAACCCAATAGATAAATTATAATTTTATTTTAATTGTTGCTTTAGCCATGTACAGCAAGACAGAGAGTGTATATAGCTAGCATTAGCTTTAGCATATATAGTCTAAATAACCTGTATGTTCTTTTTTATCTCACAAGGTGAAGTTCTGGACTTTGCTGGACAAAGAGTAGAGATCACTGAGGTCAGTAACAAATTAAATGGGATATTTGTATTTGTGGGTGTATTTGCTTCTCAATTTTTTCAGCATTTGTGAAATTCTGTGCAATGCAGGACAATTACTTACCTTTCTCTCTATCCGTTTGTTTCTTTTACAGAAAATAGAAACTGTAGACTTTTCCTGGAACTCACTGGCTGATCCAAAGTTCTCTTTCTACGATCATGCCCTTGTGGAAGAAGTGAAGATGGGAACTCCTGAAGTTCAGGCTTTCTTCAGACTGCTTGCACTGTGTCACACCGTCATGCCTGAGGAGAAGACTGAGGGTAAGAGAGCACTATCTAGACTCTGAACTCTCTGAAATTGTCCTCATTTTATCCACTTTATTTAATTTATAACTAGCTAGTTACCATGTTCTGCTATATTGATGATGATAATAATAATAATAATCGTCATTATGCAGTGGGCTAAAGATGTGAGAACAGTGTTGTTAGGCAGTAGTGTGGTATAAATGTCAGTTGAACTAGCTTGCTAGCTAGGATGTAGTCATTATGTTTTTATACAGACAATGTGAAAGCAGAATGACATATAAACAAAACAAATCCATCAGGAATATCAACATTTACCTCAGCTGTGTTGGTAAATTGCGAGAAAACGGCTAACTTTGGCTAAAATTACACCTAGACGTGACCATTTAACTTGCTGAAATAATCAAGTACAACTGTGTAATCTCAGAATATATATCCTTAATCATGCTATTGTGTGTGTTTTAATATTTTTCCAAAATTTCTAGATTTTGTACTTGAAACAATGCTAACTGTATAGCTAACTAGCACAACTAACTAGTATCTTGTGGCTACTTTTTTTAAGACAAAGTGACACATTTAACAAGACATAAAATGTCTGGAATGTTATTATTTCTCTCATATATACTGGTGGATTTCTTAGAAAAGTCTGAATTTGATTTGCACTTAGCATAAACATATTTAAGTTTTAGCTAGCACATAGTTATGACCTTATATAGACAATGTAAAAGCAGACATTATAAACAAAGCCTATTCATTAAGAATATCAATATTTACCTCAGATTTTACTTAGTTTTCTTCCCTTTATATAGCTAGTTATTATTATATAGCTATATAGCTCCCTAGTATATAGCATTAACAGCTAACTGAATTGCCATAGGTTCTGACATATAACATATATAATTGCAACAAATAACATAATTGCAACAACAACTATGGATACCAAAAACTGCTAGATTGTTGGAAATGCTTTGAACAATTTAGGTAGTCAGCTATCTAGCTAGCATGTAACTGAGTGACACTAAACAAAACAAAACTATTAAATATATCAATGTTTCCCTCAGACGTGTTGGTAAATTACCACAGAAAGGTTTTACACTTTAATTACAGCCTCTAGCTGAAAATTAAAGTGAACAGGAAGTAGTTTGTGAAGATCTCATTTGCCATATACTATAGCACACAATTTGTTAGCTGATGTGCTTGCTCCTAGCTAAAGGTGGCTTAAGTTGTGTTGCTAGGCAATCTTCTTCTTCTTTCGGCTTTTCCCTTCAGGGGTCGCCACAGCGAATCATCTCTCTCCACCTATCCCTATCTTCTGCATCCTCAACACTTGCACCCACTAGCTTCATATCCTCATTAATTCCATCCATATACCTCCTCTTTGGCCTTCCTCTTTGCCTCCTGCCTGGCAGCTCCATGTCCAACATTCTCCTACCAATATACTCACTCTCCCTCCTCTGAACATGTCCAAACCATCTTAATCTGGACTCCCTAACTTTGTCCCCCAAACGTCCAACATGAGCTGTCCCTCTGGTGTACTCGTTCCTAATCCTGTCCAATCTTGTCACTCCCAAAGAGAACCTCAACATCTTCAGCTCTGCTACCTCTAGCTCTGACTCCTGTCACTTCCTCAGTGACACTGTCTCTAAACCATACAGCATGGCCGCTCTCACCACTGTCCTGTACACCTTCCCCTTGATTCTCGCTGATATTTTCCTATCACACAGAACTCCCGACACCTTTCTCCACCCATTCCAACCTGCCTGCACTCACTTCTTCACCTCTTTCCCACACTCTCCATTACTCTGGACTGTTGACCCCAAGTACTTAAACTCCTGTACCTTCTTCACCTTTTCACCCTGTAACCTTACTGTTCCACGTCCTTCCCTTTCATTCACACACATGTACTCAGTCTTACTACGACTGACTTTCATTCCTCTTCTCTCCAGCGCAAACCTCCACCTCTCCAGGTTTTCCTCCACCTGCTCCCTGCTCTCACTACAGATCACAATGTCATCATCATCCAAGGAGACTCCTGTCTGACCTCCTCTGACAACTGGTCCATCACTATAGCAAACAGGAAGGGGCTCAGAGCCGATCCCTGATGTAGTCCCACCTCCACTTTGAACTCCTCTGTCTGACCTACAGCACACCTCACCACTGTCCTGCTCCTCTCATACATGTCCTGCACCACTCTGACATACTTCTCTGCTACTCCTGACTTCCTCATACAGTACCACAGCTCTTCTCTTGGCACCCTGTCATACGCTTTCTCCAAGTCTACAAACACACAGTGCAACTCCCTCTGACCATCCCTATACTTCTCCATCAAAATTCTCAGAGCAAAAATTGCATCTGTTGTGCTCTTTCTGGGCATGAAGCCATACTGCTGCTCACAAATGTCCACTACCTTCCTTAACCTAGCTTCCACTACTCTTTCCCATAGCTTCATTGTATGGCTCATCAACTTTATCCCCCTATAGTTGCTGCAACTCTGCACGTCACCCTTATTCTTAAAGATCGGCACTAACACACTTCTTCTCCATTCCTCAGGCATCCTGTCACTCTCTAAAACCCTGTTGAACAAACTAGTTAAAAATTCCACTGCTGCCTCTCCTAGACACTTCCAGACATCCACCGGGATGTTGCCAGGACCAACTGCCTTTCCACTTTTTATCCTCTTCAAAGCCTTCCTGACTTCATCCTTTCTAATCTTATCTACTTTCTGTTCCACAGAGTTCACCCCTTCTACTCTTTTTTCCCTCTCATTTTCCTCATTCATTAGCTCCTCAAAGTACTCCTTCATCTCCTCTGTACACTCTCCTCACTTGTGAGCACCCTTCCATCTCTATCCTTAATAACTCTAACTTGCTGCACATCCTTCCCATCTCGATCCCTCTGCCTAGCTAACCTGTAAGTCCTTCTCTCCTTCTCTAGTGTCTAACCTAGTGTACAACTCGTCATATGCCTTCTGCTTGGCCTTAGACACCTCCCTCTTCACTCTGCGCTGTAACTCCTTGTATTCCTGTCTATTATCTTCAGTCCTGTCCATGTCCCACTTCTTCTTGGCTAATCTCTTCCTCTGGATACTATCCTGAACTTCCTCATTCCACCACCAAGTCTCCTTATCTTCTTTCCTCCTTCCAGATGACACACCCAGGACCTTTCTCCCTGTCTACCTGATCACTTCTGCTGTAGTTTCCCAGTCATCTGGCAGCACTACCTGACCACCCAGAGCCTGCCTCAACTTCTGTCTAAATTCTTCACAACATTCCTCCTTTTTCAACTTCCACCACGTGGTTTTCTTCTCTATCTCTATCTTTGACCTCTTCTTCTTACAGACCATCAAAGTCATCCTACACACCACCATCCTATGCTGTCTGGCTACACTCTCTCCCACTACCACTTTACAGTCACTAATCTCTTTCAGATTGCCTCTTCTACATAGGATGTAGTCTACCTGTGTGCTCCTACCGCCACTCTTGTAAGTCACTCTATGCTGCTCCCACTTCTGAAAATAAGTGTTAACCACAGCTATGTCCATCCTCTTAGCAAAGTCCACTACCATCTGTCTTTCTAGGTTCCTTTCCTTAACTCCAAACTTGCCCATCACCTCCTCATCACCTCTGTTCCCCTCACCAACATGTCCATTAAAATCCGCTCCTATCACCACTCTCTCACCCATGGGAATACTCTCCATCACCTCATCTAATTCACTCCAGAATCTGTCTTTCTCCTCTAACTCACAACCTACCTGTGGGGCATAACCACTAACAACATTCAACATCACCCCTTCAATCTCTAACTTCAGACTCATCACCCTGTCTGACACTCTCTTCACCTCCAGAACATTCCTCACAAACTCCTCCTTCTGGACCACACCTACCCCATTTCTCTTACTATCCACACCATAATAAAACAGCTTGAATCCTGCTCCTATACTACGAGCCTTGCTACCCTTCCACCTGGTCTCCTGTACACACAGTATATCCACCTTCCTTCTCTCCATCATATCAGCCAGCTCTCTACCTTTCCCTGTCATAGTACCAACATTCAGAGTTCCTATTCTCAGTCCTACACTCTTACCTTTCCTCTTCTCTCTCTGTCTGTGCACTCTCCTCCCTCCTCTACTTCTTCGACCTACAGTAGCCCTGTAGGTCAACGGCGCCGATGGAGGTCGTTGTTAACCCGGGCCTCGACCGATCCGGTATGAAATTCGTACTGACGATTCGCATGGTTAAATTTGGCAATGTTTTACGCCGGATGCCCTTCCTGACGCAGCCTTCTCTATTTATCTGGGCTTGGGACCGGCACAGAAGTCACTGGACTGTGACCCCCATGGCTAGATTGTGTTGCTAGGCAATAGCACAATATAAATGCTGATTGTGCTACCTTGCTAGCTAGCATGTAGTTATGTCTGTATACAGATAACGTGAAAGCAGAATGGCAGTAAAAACAAAACAAATCTATTAAGAATATCAAAATTTACTTCAGACATCTTGTGAAATTGCTAGGAAAAGGCTTACTTTTGACTAAAATTAGACCTAGACCTGACCACTAACTGAAAAGCATTCTCTTCCTCCTCAGGTCAGCTGTTCTACCAGGCTCAGTCTCCTGATGAAGGAGCTCTGGTCACTGCTGCGAGGAACTTTGGCTTCGTGTTTCGCACTCGCACCCCAGAGACCATTTCAGTGATGGAGATGGGGGTCCACACCACGTATGAGCTGCTGGCCGTGCTGGACTTCAACAACGTCCGCAAGAGGATGTCTGTAATTGGTGAGGAAACTTAAGCTAGCATCATTTTTAACAGACCATTAACTAAAACCTAGCATTTGTCTCTACTGACTCATGGGAGTCTAAATAAAGAAAGATAAGCTTATAGAGAGAGAACACAATAGAACACAATTTATATAATTTATATCACTATTATTACTAAGTTTACTAATCTGATATCCAGTATCTTGTTATTTTAACCAGTATATTTGTTGTTTTAATAAATTATTTTTTAGCATGATCTACATAGCCACACGATCACATCTGCAATTTGTTTAGCTAATTATAAACTTTATTATGTAGCATGACTGCTAGTTTTTTTTATCATTTCCTTGGATTGTACAAAGAAATACAGCATGAAATACTGTTTTTATTTACATGATAATAATTTAGCATAAGTTTAGCTAATCTACTTAGCTGCCTAAACACAACTAATGTTAGATGATGTTATAATTGTGTGTGTGTGTTTGTGTGTGTGTGTAGTGCGGAGTCCAAGTGGCAAGCTCACTCTGTACTGTAAGGGGGCGGACACCATCATCTATGAGAGGCTTCATCCATCCTGCTCCAAACTAATGGAGGCCACCACCGGGCACCTCAATGTGAGTGAGTGAGTGAGTGAGTGAGTGAGTGTGTGAGTGAGTGAATGTGTGCAAGGGTCTGAGTGAGTGAGTATGTATGTGTGTGTGTGTGTGTGTGTGTGTGTGTGTGTGTGTGTGTGTGTATTATTGTAGTATAGGGCATCATTGCTGATCAGGGCGAGTGTGTGTGTGTGTGTGTGTGCGCGTGTGTGTAGGAGTTTGCTGGTGAAGGTTTGCGCACTCTGGCTCTGGCCTATAAAGACTTAGATGAAGCTGAATTTGCCGTTTGGAGACAGCGCCATCATGTGGCCAGCACTGCAATGGAGGACCGTGAGGCTAAACTAGATGACATCTATGAGGAGATCGAAAAGGATCTGATGGTAAATTTAAACAAAAATAAAAGGTGTCTTTATCAACTATAATGTCAACTATCAAATATAATGTATAACTAACAAATTATAAGACCATGCCTTCATCATAGGGAGTGGCAGGCAGGTAGGCCACACCTCCTTCACTGAGACTGACAGGCACAGAGGCCACACCCCAACCAGTGACACTGACAGGCACACAGGCTACGCCTCTTTCAGTGGGACTGACATATACCGAGGCCACGCCTCTTTTAGTGGGACTGACATATACCAAGGCCACACCTCTTTCAGTGGGACTGACATATACTGAGGCCCTACCTCTTTCAGTGGGATTGATGTATGCAGAGGCCACACCTCTTTCAGTGCCACTGACATGCAAAAAGGCCACACCTCCTTCCTTATGACTAATTTGCACATAGGCCACACCTACTTCAGTACAACTGACTGAGAAGAGAGGCCACGCCTCCTGTACATCCTAGTTATTTAAAGGAGAAGTTCACTTCCAGAACAAAAATCTACAAATAATTGACTCATCCCCTCGTCATCCAAGATGTTCATGTCTTTCTCTCTTCAGTGGTAAAGAAATTATGTTTTTTGAGAAAAACCTTTCAGTATTTTTCTCCATATAGTGGACTTCAATGGTGCCCGCAATTTTGAACTTCCAAAATGCGGTTTAAACGCAGCTTCAAAGAGCCCTAAACGATCCCAGCCGAGGAAAAAGGCTCTTATCTAGCCAAACCATTGCTCATTTCCTAAAAAAAAAATTTTAAATTGTATACTTTTTAACCACAAAAGCTCCTCTAGCATTAGCTCTGGGATGCGCGTCCACGACACTGCATACTGCGTAATCACGTCGAAAGGTCACGCGTGACGTAGGCGGAGCTACAGACCCAGTGTTTACAAAGCAAACATGCAAAGACCAAGGAAGTGCAAATAATACAAACGCTCTTTACTAACAAAAAGTTACAACGAGAATGTATGGGTGTGTTGATGTCATGTTTAAGGTCCGATACAAAGTAAGGTCTACAATGTGGGCCGGTTGCAGTGCGATCAGCTTATCTCTGGTGTAAACAAAAGAGCCGGCACCATGTTGCTGCGCTCCGGTCACTCAAAGAGTTGAAAACAGAAGTCCAGAGGCGAAAATAATGACAAAAAGTCTCTTAGATCACATGATTAAAGAACGAAGAACTTATTACTAGGTAAAAAAAATAAATAAATAAAAATTTTAAAAATTTAAAAAAGGATGAAGAAATAATAGGTAAATTAAAAGAGTTTTGGAAGTTCAAACTCTCCACTATACGGAGAAAAATCCTGATATGTTTTCCTCAAAAAAACATCCTTTCTTTATGACTGAAGAAAGAAAGACATGAACATCTTGGATGACGAGGGAGTCAATTATTAATTCTCCTTTAACACTGAAATGTCAATAGTCATTTTTTTACAGTACATAAAAAAAGCATTATGAAACTTAATAAAGCTTTTATAAAAGGACATCACTCAATAAAAATTTTATTTATTTATTTATTTATCTATTTATTTATTTATTTATTTATTTCATAATTAGTAAAATAATGAATCATTTGTATAAACAAACAAACAAATAAATAAATAAATGGACAAATTAATAAATAATATTTGATATATTTTTTAAATATTTAATATTGATCAGTCTAATTAAACATACTTGTGGTTATTCTGTTATTATGCTAAACAAATTAATGGAAACTAATTAGTGGAAAGTTTCTTTACAGAGTCGCGCGTGTGTGTGTGTGTGTGTGTGTGTGTGTGTGTGTGTGTGTGTGTGTGTGTGTGTGTGTGTGTGTGTGTGTGTGTGTGTGTGTGTAGTTGATCGGGGCGACTGCAGTGGAGGATAAATTGCAGGATGGAGTTCCTCAGACCATCGAGCAGCTTTCCAAAGCCAACATCAAGATCTGGGTTCTAACAGGAGACAAACAAGGTCAGATCACTGACTCTGATATTTACTCTGCATCTCTACTGATAAAGTATTCCTGTAGTGTTGTGTAGCGTAGTGTTAGGTCAGGTTGTGTAGTTTAGTGTACTGTAGTGTTGTGTAGTGTAGCATAGTGTAGTTTAGTGTTGTGTAGTGTAGTGTAGTGTTGGGTTAGGTTGTGTTGAGTAGTGTAGCATTATGTAGTGTAGTGTTGGGTTAGGTTGTGCAGTGTTGTGTTGTGTAGTGTAGCATTATGTAGTGTAGTGTTGCATTAGGTTGTGTAGTGTAGTGTTGTGTAGTGTAGCATTATGTAGTGTAGTGTTGGGTTAGGTTGTGTAGAGTAGTGTTGTGTAGTGCAGCATTATGTAGTGTAGTGTTGGGTTAGGTTGCGTAGAGTAGTGTTGTGTAGTATAGCATTATGTAGTGTAGTGCTGGCTTAGGTTGTGCAGTGTTGTGTTGTGTAGTGTTGCGTTAGGTTGTGTAGTGTAGTGTTGTGTAGTGCAGCATTATGTAGTGTAGTGTTGTGTTGTTTTGTGTAGTGTAGCATTATGTAGTGTAGTGTTGGGTTAGGTTGTGTTGAGTAGTGTTGTGTAGTGAAGCATTATGTAGTGTAGTGTTGCGTTAGGTTGTGTAGTGTAGTGTTGTGTAGTGTAGCATTATGTAGTGTAGTGTTGTTTTGTGTAGAGTAGCATTATGTAGTGTAGTGTTGGGTTAGGTTGTGTAGTGTAGTGTAGTGTAGCATTATGTAGTGTAGTGTAGTGTTGTGTAGTGTAGCATTATGTAGTGTAGTGTTGGGTTAGGTTGTATAGTGTTGTGTAGTGTAGTGTTGGGTTAGGTTGTGTAGTGTAGCATTATGTAGTGTTGCGTTAGGTTGTGTAGTGTAGCATTATGTAGTGTAGTGTTGGGTTAGGTTGTGTAGTGTAGTGTTGTGTAGTGTAGCATTATGTAGTGTATGGGTTAGTTTGTGTAGTGTTGTGTAGTGTAGCATTATGTAGTGTATGGGTTAGTTTGTGTAGTGTTGTGTGTAGTGTAGCATTATGTAGTGTTGGGTTAGGTTGTGTAGTGTAGCATTATGTAGTGTAGTGTTGGGTTAGGTTGGGTAGTGTAGTGTTGTGTAGTGTAGCAATATGTAGTGTAGTGCTGGGTTAGGTTGTGTAGTGTAGTGTTGTGTAGTGTAGCATTATGTAGTGTAGTGTTGGGTTAGGTTGTGTAGTGTAGTGTAGCATTATGTAGTGTAGTGTTGGGTTAGTTTGTGTAGTGTAGTGTTGTGTAGTGTAGCATTATGTAGTGTAGTGTTGGGTTAGGTTGTGTAGTGTAGCATTATGTAGTGTAGTGTTGGGTTAGGTTGTGTAGTGTAGTGTTGTGTAGTGTAGCATTATGTAGTGTAGTGTTGGGTTAGGTTGTGTAGTGTAGTGTTGTGTAGTGTAGCATTATGTAGTGTAGTGTTGGGTTAGTTTGTGTAGTGTAGTGTTGTGTAGTGTAGCATTATGTAGTGTAGTGTTGGGTTAGGTTGTGTAGAGTAGTGTTGTGTAGTGTAGTGCTGGGTTAGGTTGTGTAGTGTAGTGTTGTGTAGTGTAGCATTATGTAGTGTAGTGCTGGCTTAGGTTGTGCAGTGTTGTGTTGTGTAGTGTAGCATTATGTAGTGTAGTGCTGGCTTAGGTTGTGCAGTGTTGTGTTGTGTTGTGTAGTGTTGCGTTAGGTTGTGTAGTGTAGTGTTGTGTAGTGCAGCATTATGTAGTGTAGTGTTGTGTTGTTTTGTGTAGTGTAGCATTATGTAGTGTAGTGTTGGGTTAGGTTGTGTTGAGTAGTGTTGTGTAGTGAAGCATTATGTAGTGTAGTGTTGCGTTAGGTTGTGTAGTGTAGTGTTGTGTAGTGTAGCATTATGTAGTGTAGTGTTTTGTGTAGAGTAGCATTATGTAGTGTAGTGTTGAGTTAGGTTGTGTAGTGTAGTGTTGTGTAGTGTAGCATTATGTAGTGTAGTGTTGTGTAGTGTAGTGTTGTGTAGTGTAGCATTATGTAGTGTAGTGCTGGCTTAGGTTGTGCAGTGTTGTGTTGTGTAGTGTAGCATTATGTAGTGTAGTGCTGGCTTAGGTTGTGCAGTGTTGTGTTGTGTAGTGTAGCATTATGTAGTGTAGTGTTGTGTTGTTTTGTGTAGTGTAGCATTATGTAGTGTAGTGTTGGGTTAGGTTGTGTTGAGTAGTGTTGTGTAGTGAAGCATTATGTAGTGTAGTGTTGTGTTAGGTTGTGTAGTGTAGTGTTGTGTAGTGTAGCATTATGTAGTGTAGTGTTTTGTGTAGAGTAGCATTATGTAGTGTAGTGTTGGGTTAGGTTGTGTAGTGTAGTGTTGTGTAGTGTAGCATTATGTAGTGTAGTGTTGTGTAGTGTAGCATTATGTAGTGTAGTGTTGGGTTAGGTTGTATAGTGTTGTGTAGTGTAGTGTTGGGTTAGGTTGTGTAGTGTAGCATTATGTAGTGTTGGGTTAGGTTGTGTAGTGTAGCATTATGTAGTGTAGTGTTGGGTTAGGTTGTGTAGTGTAGTGTTGTGTAGTGTAGCATTATGTAGTGTAGTGTAGTGTTGTGTAGTGTAGCATTATGTAGTGTAGTGTTGGGTTAGGTTGTATAGTGTTGTGTAGTGTAGTGTTGGGTTAGGTTGTGTAGTGTAGCATTATGTAGTGTTGGGTTAGGTTGTGTAGTGTAGCATTATGTAGTGTAGTGTTGGGTTAGGTTGTGTAGTGTAGTGTTGTATAGTGTAGCATTATGTAGTGTAGTGTTGGGTTAGTTTGTGTAGTGTAGTGTTGTGTAGTGTAGCATTATGTAGTGTAGTGTTGGGTTAGGTTGTGTAGTGTAGTGTTGTGTAGTGTAGCATTATGTAGTGTAGTGTTGGGTTAGGTTGTGTAGTGTAGTGTTGTGTAGTGTAGCATTATGTAGTGTAGTGTAGTGTTGTGTAGTGTAGCATTATGCAGTGCAGTGTAGTGTTGTGTAGTGTAGCATTATGTAGTGTAGTGTTGGGTTAGGTTGTGTAGTGTAGTGTTGTGTAGTGTAGCATTATGTAGTGTAGTGTAGTGTTGTGTAGTGTAGCATTATGCAGTGTAGTGTTGGGTTAGGTTGTATAGTGTTGTGTAGTGTAGTGTTGGGTTAGGTTGTGTAGTGTAGCATTATGTAGTGTTGGGTTAGGTTGTGTAGTGTAGCATTATGTAGTGTAGTGTTGGGTTAGGTTGTGTAGTGTAGCATTATGTAGTGTAGTGTTGGGTTAGTTTGTGTAGTGTAGTGTTGTGTAGTGTAGCATTATGTAGTGTAGTGTAGTGTTGTGTAGTGTAGCATTATGCAGTGCAGTGTAGTGTTGTGTAGTGTAGCATTATGTAGTGTAGTGTTGGGTTAGGTTGTGTAGTGTAGTGTTGTGTAGTGTAGCATTATGTAGTGTAGTGTTGGGTTAGGTTGTGTAGTGTAGTGTTGTGTAGTGTAGCATTATGTAGTGTAGTGTTGGGTTAGGTTGTGTAGTGTAGTGTTGTGTAGTGTAGCATTATGTAGTGTAGTGTAGTGTTGTGTAGTGTAGCATTATGCAGTGCAGTGTAGTGTTGTGTAGTGTAGCATTATGTAGTGTAGTGTTGGGTTAGGTTGTGTAGTGTAGTGTTGTGTAGTGTAGCATTATGTAGTGTAGTGTAGTGTTGTGTAGTGTAGCATTATGCAGTGTAGTGTTGGGTTAGGTTGTATAGTGTTGTGTAGTGTAGTGTTGGGTTAGGTTGTGTAGTGTAGCATTATGTAGTGTTGGGTTAGGTTGTGTAGTGTAGCATTATGTAGTGTAGTGTTGGGTTAGGTTGTGTAGTGTAGCATTATGTAGTGTAGTGTTGGGTTAGTTTGTGTAGTGTAGTGTTGTGTAGTGTAGCATTATGTAGTGTAGTGTTGGGTTAGGTTGTGTAGTGTAGTGTTGTGTAGTGTAGCATTATGTAGTGTAGTGTAGTGTTGTGTAGTGTAGCATTATGTAGTGTAGTGTTGGGTTAGGTTGTATAGTGTTGTGTAGTGTAGTGTTGGGTTAGGTTGTGTAGTGTAGCATTATGTAGTGTTGGGTTAGGTTGTGTAGTGTAGCATTATGTAGTGTAGTGTTGGGTTAGGTTGTGTAGTGTAGTGTTGTGTAGTGTAGCATTATGTAGTGTATGGGTTAGTTTGTGTAGTGTTGTGTAGTGTAGCATTATGTAGTGTATGGGTTAGTTTGTGTAGTGTTGTGTAGTGTAGCATTATGTAGTGTAGTGTTGGGTTAGGTTGTGTAGTGTAGCATTATGTAGTGTAGTGTTGGGTTAGGTTGGGTAGTGTAGTGTTGTGTTGTGTAGTGTAGCAATATGTAGTGTAGTGCTGGGTTAGGTTGTGTAGTGTAGTGTTGTGTAGTGTAGCATTATGTAGTGTAGTGTTGGGTTAGGTTGTGTAGTGTAGTGTAGCATTATGTAGTGTAGTGTTGGGTTAGTTTGTGTAGTGTAGTGTTGTGTAGTGTAGCATTATGTAGTGTAGTGTTGGGTTAGGTTGTGTAGTGTAGCATTATGTAGTGTAGTGTTGGGTTAGGTTGTGTAGTGTATTGTTGTGTAGTGTAGCATTATGTAGTGTAGTGCTGGGTTAGGTTGTGTAGTGTAGTGTTGTGTAGTGTACCGTAGTGTAGTGTAGCATTGTGTAGTGCTGTGTTGTGCTATGTAGTGTAGTGTAGTGTTGTGTAGTGTTATGTTGTGTGGCTTTGTGTGTGTTTTGGGTTTTAGTGTGTTATGTTGTGTAGTGTAGCATTGTGTAGTGTGTGTAGTGTAGTGTTTGTGTTGTGTGTAGTGTAGTTAGTGTTGTGTAGTGTAGCATTGTGTTGTGTAGTGTTGTGTAGTCTTGGACTTGGGTAGGAGACAGACTTGGGTAGGAGGCGTGGCCTAAAGATAAAAGGTGAAATTATCCATTTTATGGATTTGTATTCGTATAACTTTTTCAGTACAAATAAAATTCCTGAAGAGTCGGACATGTCCATGATTTCAACTTTTTCCCGGGTTCTTTCCTGAAGATGTTTTTCTCATCTGTGTTGTGATGCAGAGACGGCGGAGAACATCGGCTACTCCTGCAACATGCTGCGTGAGGAGATGAGCGAGGTGTTCGTGGTCTCGGCGGACACGCTGGAGGGGGTGCGCGAGGAGCTAGTGTGAGTCTCGCTGCATATTAGGGCAGGGATAAAACACCTCAGGATCTCCTGTTATAGGGACAACGTCAATCTCATATACAAACATGTCCAAGAAAAAGTATTTCTGTCCTCTTCCACCATGACAGTCACATTCAAAATAAATAATGCTGTGATTTTACCCATTTATACTCTATGCTAATTCATGTAATATTAATGATGCTAGTGCTAATGCTTAATGAAGTTCACTTACTCACTAAGAGGATTTGATGGAATGTTTTTCCAGGAACGCCAGGAAGAAGATGTCTCCGGATTCCCCGGATGAGCCGCTCTACATGAAGAGCAGGATCATGGGTAAAAAGTCGGATGTGGTGCTGGATGAGAAGGTGGATGGAGAGTACGGTCTTGTCATAAACGGACACAGTCTGGTGAGACACACCCACACACACATGTACACAAATACAAATACACACATGTGTACACACACACACATGTGCACAAATACAAATACACACACGTGTACACACACACGTACACAAATACAAACACACAGTCTTGTACACACACACACATACACACATGTGCACACACAGAAACACACACACACACGCACAGACATACAAACACACATGCACATGTGTATACACACACAAATCTAAACACACATACACACGTGTACACACAGAAACACACACACGTGTACACACATACAAACACAAACATGTGTACACACACGTACACACACACACACACACACGTGTACACACATAAACACAGAGGCACATGTGTATATACACACACACACACAAGTACACAAATATAAACACACACACACAGTCTTGTACACACACAGACCCACGTGTACACACAGAAACACATACACACACGTGTACACATGTACACACACACACACACACAGACATACAAACACACATGCACATGTGTATACACACACAAATCTAAACACACATACACACACACACGTGTACACACAGAAACACACACACGTGTACACACATACAAACATGTGTACACACATGTACACACACACACACACGTGTACACACATAAACACAGAGGCACATGTGTATATACACACACACACACACACAAGTACACAAATATAAACACACACACACAGTCTTGTACACACACACAGACACAAGTGTACACACAGAAATACATACACACACGTACACACACACACGTGTACACATGTACACACACACACACACACACACGTACACAAATATAAACACACATATACACACACAATCTTGTACACATGCAAAAACACATGCAAATACATGCAAAAAATACATGCAAAAACACACACACACACGCACACACACACACACACACACACACACACACACAGCCCACTCCAAAATCTTTAGTCTTTAATGAATGATTATTAAAATCGACGTTATTAACGCTGTGGAAGGGATTAGAAATAATTTAGTGATCAGTCAGATTGATGATGCTGTCGGAAAATTGTGTCATGACGAAGTCACAGAGTTATAATTAGATCTGAGATGGACGAATTTTATCCTCTGGTCAGTCGAAAGATATTATTGATGACCGGATCCACCACAGAAGGAGGAAAGGAATGGTCTGTTCGATTAGGACAAGGATCTAAGTCCAGGATCTTGCGTTATCTCTGAACAACTCCATGATCTCCCCTTCGGCCACTGCTCGGACCTCGGGGTAACCGTGGACAATCGACTGTCCTTTTTCTCCCATGTCGCTAATGTGACACACTCATGTCGGTTTCTTCTGTACAACATCAGAAGGATTTGACCATTTCTATCCACACACAGGCTGCTCAGGTGCTTGTTCAGTCTCTGGTCATTTCGAGACTGGACTACTGCAGCTCTCTTCTGGCAGGTCTACCTCTGAACGCAATTCGTCCACTTCAAATGATCCAAAATGCAGCTGCGCAACTTGTTTTCAACCTCCCTAAGTTCTCCCACACCACCCCACTGCTGCGTTCCCTCCACTGGATTCTGGTAGCTGCATGAGATTCAAAACACTGACGCTTGCCTACAAAGCCAAGAATGGACCAGCGCCATCTGACCTCAAAGCTCTTATTACTCCTCACACTGAACCTCGCTCCCTCAGATCCGCTAGCACTGCTCGACTGGTCCCACCGTCTCTCAGGGTAAGAGGCAGGTATACATCTAGACTCTTCTCTGTTCTGGCACCGAGCTGGTGGAATGAACGTCCCCTAGATGTCCGAACAGCCGAGTCGCTGACCGACTTCACACGCCGGCTGAAGACCTACCTCTTCCTGAAACACTCTCCTGAAAACTAGCTCTTATTTTTTCCGTTTTTTATGCATTGTTGTATGTTGTGTGTACATATTTAAAAATAAAACACACACAGTTTTTAGGATGATGGTATTGATACCAGAGATTAGTCACACTTTAAATCCTTTAATTACTGTCTTATCTTTCAAACGCTAAAATGGAATAAATTAGCATGTGTGTGTGACGTGATCCGTGTCCGTGCAGGCGTTCGCTCTGCAGAAGGACCTGCAGGTGGAGCTGTTGCGCATGGCGTGCATGTGTCAGGCGGTCATCTGCTGCAGGGTCACCCCACTGCAGAAAGCTCAGGTGGTGGATCTCGTCAAAAAGCACAAGAAAGCCGTGACCCTGGCCATCGGAGATGGAGCAAACGACGTCAGCATGATTAAGGGTAGGTGGAGCCTGGGGTAGGGTCAGAGAGTTTAAATCATCAAAAACGAGAATTAAAGTCACACAAAGACAGACAGACTGTCTGTCTGACTGTCTGTCTCTCTGACTGTTTGTCTCTCTGTCTGTCTGACTGTATATCTGTCTGTCTGTCTTTCTTTCTGACTGACTGTCTGTCTCTCTGTCTGTCTCTCTGACTGTATATCTGTCTGTCTGACTGACTGTCTTTCTTTCTGTCTTTCTTTCTGACTGACTGTCTGTCTCTCTGACTGTATATCTGTCTGTCTGACTGACTGTTTGTCTGTCTCTCTGGCTATCTGTCTGACTGTCTGTGTTCTCGCACCACCCTCCCCCACCCCCTGACCCGGGTAGCGGCTCATATCGGAGTGGGGATCAGTGGGCAGGAGGGCATGCAGGCGGTTCTGTCCAGTGATTTCTCCTTTGCCCAGTTCCGGTATCTGCAGCGCCTCCTGCTGGTCCACGGCCGCTGGTCGTATCTGCGTATGTGCACGTTCCTGCGCTACTTCTTCTACAAGAACTTCAGCTTCACCTTCGTGCACTTCTGGTACGCTTTCTTCTGCGGCTTCTCTGCCCAGGTGAGTGTCCTAGTGTCCCCACACACAGACTAACACACAGAGACGCACACACCAACACACACTAACATACAGAAATGCACACTAACACACACCAACACACACACACTAACATACAGAGACGCACACACTAACACACACCAACACACACTAACATACAGAGACACACACACCAACTCTTTCTTTCTTTCTTTCTCTGATTGTCTGTCTGTCAGTCATTCTGTCTACCTGTATGTTCAGTCATCTATCTGTATATTTGTCCATGTGCATGTCTGTTTCTGTCCAGTCTTCTGTCTACTGTGTCTCTGTGTCCATCTAAACATTTGTCTATCTGTCTGTCCCTATGTCTGTCCGTATGGCACACTGCTTCTCTGTCATTCTGTTTATCATTCTGTCTGTCTGTCTGTCATTCTGCCTCTTTACCTGTCTATCAATCTCTCTGTTGGCCATGTGCCTCTTTCAGTCTATCATTCTGTCTTTCTGTCATTCTGCCTCTTTATCTTTCTGTCATTCTGTCTATTTGTCTTTCTGCCTCCCTGTCTGTCTGTTATTCTGCCTGTCTAGCTGTATGTTCAATCATCTATCTGTACATTTGTCCATGTGCTGTCTGTCTGTCTATCTGTCTATTTATCATTTTGTACCTGTGTCCATCCAAACATCTGTCTATCTGTCTATCAAATCTTTCTGTCTGTCTGTCTGACTGCTTGTCTGTCTGTCTGTTGATCAATGTTTGCTTGTATGTTGTGGAAGAAATGTCCAGGTTTTGTTGTTGTATATTTAAACACCTGCCAGATGTCACATGCAGACATTTGAGTGACTCTTTATTAGCTTGTTGTCACACTTGTGTTTTTTGTTTTTGTTTTTTTTTTGTTCTTGTTGTACCAGACGGTGTATGATGAGTGGTTTATTACGCTTTATAACCTGGTGTACACAGCCTTACCAGTCATCGGCCTGAGCCTCTTCGATCAGGTGTGTCCTCCTTCTGCGGTCTTTCTTTAATAACTCTCTTTGCAGTACTGTAAGTGTTATGATACATAACCAGATATTAACACTCAGGATGTTAACGACCGCTGGAGCCTCCATTACCCTCAGCTGTATGCACCGGGGCAGCAGAACATGTACTTCAGCATCACGGCGTTTTTTAAGATCTTGCTGCACAGCTGCTACAGCTCGCTCGTGCTCTTTTTCCTGCCATATGCCGCTATGCACGAGACGGTGCGCGACGACGGCAAAGACATCGCCGACTACCAGTCATTCGCACTGCTAGCTCAGACCTGCCTGCTCTTCGCCGTCAACATCCAGGTAATTCTTTTCTTCCTTTTTCTTTCCTTTTCCTTCCTCTTTTCACTAAACCCAAACGTCTCTTTGTTCGTTTTCCATCGCACATGAATGTAGATAAAACTAGAGTTTTTTTCTTTAAAATGTGTTTAGTACAGTCACTTTTCTTACATGACTTACATGTACAGTCATTAGGTATAGCCACTCTTGCTAAGAATAGACTGGGCGAATGTCCGGATATTAATGGCTGGATCTGAAATGTATTTCAGCTAGCTAAACATGTCATGGGAAGCGTGAAGCATTAATAGGAAGGCTATGAGGATTTTTATGTGTGTTATTAATTATTTCAATGAATGTAATACCATCAGTTTTGCTGTAATGTATGTGTTTATGTATTTAGTAACAGATTGTGTGTGTGTGTGTGTGTGTGTGTGTGTGTGGTTGTTAAAGCTGGGCTTGGACACGTACTACTGGACGGCGGTGAATCAGTTCTTCCTGTGGGGAAGTCTGTCAGTGTATTTTGCGGTCACATTCACCATGTACAGCAACGGCATGTTCCTCATCTTCACCTCCTCCTTCCCCTTCATCGGTGAGTCACCTGATGCAGCGCTGCTCAACACTGATGAGAGCCAGAGGAAAGGCTCTGCTAGTGTTGAGGAACAATGTGTTACATTATGCATGATATATTAAAGTGGATACGACTAAGGGTGTGTGTGTGTGTGTGTGTGTGTGTGTGTGTGTGTGTTTTACATATGTGTTTGTTTTGTGTGTGACGTGTTTGTGGTGTATGTGTGGCATGTGTTTGCATGTGTGTGTCTGTGTGTGTGTGTGTGTGTGTGTGTGTGTGTGTGTGTGTGTGTACATATGTGTTTGTTTTGTGTGTGACGTGTTTGTGGTGTATGTGTGGCATGTGTTTGCATGTGTGTGTCTGTGTGTGTGTGTGTGTGTGTGTGTGTGTACATATGTGTTTGTTTTGTGTGAGACGTGTTTGTGGTGAATGTATTTTCATGGTGTTGTGTGTGTGTGTGTACATATGCGTTTGTGTGACATTGTGTGTTTGTGGTGTGTGTGTGTGTGTGTGTGTATCAGGTACTGCAAGGAATTCCTTGAACCAGCCCAATGTTTGGCTCACCATCCTCCTCACCACCATCCTGTGTGCTCTGCCTGTGCTGGCTTTCCGATTCCTCTGCTGCCAGCTCCAACCAACCATCAATGACAAGGTACACACACACACACACACACACACACACACACACACAGAGAGAAACATCAGGAAACACCAACATGCATGTTGTGTAACGCACCACAAGCAGGACGTGAGTTTTTTTGCACAATAATACAGTACTTGAGTAAAGGATATTAAAGGACACTTTCTGAGTACACTAATACACTACCAACACCATTCATCACTACACACCAACAAACACACACACACACACACACGCACACACTCTGGTGGTTCAGATTGATGGCATCATAAATAAACTGCTTAGTGCTGGATTATTTCAGTTCTGGTTGACTTCACTAATATAATGACCCTGAAAATACTTCCAAAGTAACATTAATAATTAATTAATTAATTAATATAAATTAATATGAAGTTGTGTGAGGAAGTTCATCACTCTCTCTCACTCTCTCTCTCACTCTCTCTCTCTCTTTTCAGGTACGTTACAAAATCAGAGAAGCCAAAGCCGTGATTACTCCTCCTGCTCGCCGGTTCCCACGGCGACGCATCAGCACCCGTCGCTCTGGTTACGCCTTCTCGCACGCTCGTGGTTATGGCGACCTCATGACCTCAGGCCGTTTCCTGCGCCGCCCCGTGAAGAGCCGCCCGGTGCTTTTCCCTTTAGCGGAGTCCCCTGTAGCTCAGAACTCTCCACAAACATACCGCAACATCACTTCCTCCTAACACACCAACATCGGGAGACGAAAACACAAACTGTTTCACTGCACACGGAGATTCACGAAGAGGAAAAAAGTGAACTCAGAATTGTATGTATGGACGTTTACAAGCAAAAACTGACACGACATTTCAGAAGCGTGTCCTTCATATAAATAATAACTTGCTATCACGATTGATTTTCATGTACAGTGGAACCTCAGCATAGGAATGCCCTCTCTTATGAATTTTCGGCTTAAGAACTGAAATTTTGCAAGGAATTTGCATCGGCATACGGAGAATCTTCTGCATACGAATGAACCGAACTGAACGCCAGCTAAGTTGCGCGTACGTCCGGGGGTCGTTCAAAACTTGCGTCACTGGAAAGCCAAGCGTTTTTTTTGTTGACAGATCGGTGGTGTGGGCGGTCTGTTCTATTTTTAGCCCAAGCTTGGTGGCATGACTTCCTGTGAGGAGCCTTGACATGGAATGCTTGGCTTGGGTCAGTTCTTTGTAAGCAGCCATACAGTTTACATACGCTTCGTATTGGTAATATTGGTCATATTTTCGGGTGGCTGGAACGGATTATCATCATTTACATTATTTCTTATGAGAAAAATTGTTTCTCAATACATCTTTTCACCTTGAGAACTCGCCTCCAGAACGAATTAAATTCATATACTGAGGTTCCACTGTATTAATATATTTATCTAGACAGAATCTGTTCATCCCAGGCTTTTTAAATTTTCAGGATGTTTTTGTCTAAACTCTTGGGGGAATATTAAATGTTAGTTTCTTTGTGCCTTTTAAAAGTTTCTGGGGAAACTGAGGAAACTTGGTGTCATTAGGGTGTGAAATAAAGCTGTGAAATAAATTCAGAGAGAAATTTCACATCTTGGAAAATAGCGTAAGTAGATAAGACACTGATTTCTCCATTTGCTCTGTTTTCTGGAGACCAATATCACAGCCGTTCATGACCAGGACACTGACCTGTCAGTCACAGCGACACTAACCCATCATGTGTGTATGTTCATTCAGAAGGCATCAGATAGAGTGAACTGTACTCTAAGATGTTTTTTTTTTTTTTCCATTTCAGATCATTATTATAAGTCTTCAGTATGGCCTTGTCCCAAATATGCACTTTTGCTTATACACAGTGTGCATGACCAGAGCATACACACACTACACACACGCACACACAAAAATAACTCTAATTTTTGATGTGTGTATACAGCAATTTTGAGAACCAACACACTTATTTAGTGCTGGAAAAGATCCAGAGGCACAATTTAGGACTAGCTCATGGTAGAAAAAGAAAAATTTGAAATTATGTGCAATGTACAACCAAAAAAACCCCTCCAGGATAAATGTTTCCCAATAAAGCAACTCCATGTTTAAAAAAAATATGCAACAGGTAAAAAAAAAATAAAATTGTATGATATTGTTTATTTTCGGTCGAATGCAAAGCCAATGTAGATAGAAATAGTTTCTTAGTTAAAGGTTGTTTTTATCAACTAAGATAATTAGTGTCATTTTTTAAAACGCAAAATCAGCTTTTATTTCTTTTTCTTTTAGCAGTTGAATTTTTTGCACATATCCTTAATGTTTTATTTCTAAGCAGGACTGAGGACAAGTGATCAAATCATGCCTGTGATTTTTGCCTCTTGATTAATGTTAATGGTTTTAAGTGATACAAACCAGCACAGGAAATAGAGTCAATATTGTGAATGTACTCCTACATAGTCTCATGTACAGTTTATGGCAGTAATGTTTATAACTTGTGAATCTGTGACTTTTTTACGCCCACAATTTCACTCTGTCTCCATGGACTACATGGGATAATATGAAATAAAATGAAAGCTATTTTTTCCTACTATATTTGAATCCACACCGATTCCTTCAGCCGTTTAATTCCGCTTAAATAACCGTCGTTAAGTTGTCATATTTTGTGTTTGACTTTTAATTTTGTTTCTATGTCTGTATTTCCTAAAGCGGAGTCTTGTTTACTGATCAATTTCATAATAAATTGTTTTATTAGATTTAAGATATTTCTGTTATGAGCTTTTTCTATTCATTAAAAAGCCTAATCATTCTAAAAATAAAAAAATTAAGAGAGATAAAAAATGCGGGAAAAAAACAACAACAAAAATTATCTTGTGGAATTGAGGGTGTTTTTTTCTGGGGAACTGTAAATGTCGACATAAACTGGATTGCATTTTTTTTATCTTATTACCTTATTATGTACCTTTTTTTTTTACTTTATTATAGTTTTTTATTATGACATATTGATTTTACTTTTTTTTATTTTTAATACGACGTAGCGACTTTATTTTTGTCTGCCATTTTGTGTCATATTTTTAGGATTCTGGGTTTCTCTCTGGGTTCTCCAGTTTCCTCCACTAGTCTAAAGACACTGGCATTTCTAAATTGCCTGTAGTGTGTGTGTGTGATTGTGTGATTTTTGTCCTGTGAGGGACCTGCACCCCATACCTGGCCCCTGTGCCCCGAGTTCCCTGAGATAGACCCCAAGTTTCCAGCACTACAAAATTGGATGGACAGACAGATGAATAAATTGAAAAAAATGCATGACATTGTAAGATATGTGAAGATTGATACGGTGCTCCATGGAAATCAGTAGATGCATTGTATCTTCATAAACCATCTATTTATGAACACAATCTATTCAAATTCAAGCTGTACATTAAAATTCAGCTCTATTTTTTTTGAGCAGTAGAGATTTTTTTATTCTGGAAATTTTCACTCAAATAATACTTTTTTTTTTTTTTTAATTGTCCTTATGATTTAAAAAAAAAAAATGGTCACAGTGTCAGTGTAAGTTTGTGTGCAAATCATTACAATTCTAACCAGATAATAAAGCTAGGTTAATAATTAAGTTAATAAATTGAAGCAATTTGTACCTTTGAAGAATAGACATTATTAGAAATAATTACAATTATGTGCCAATAGAATAAAAAAATATCTTGAAATTAGTAAAATACAAAAAACATTGACATTTTTTTCGGACAAGACTACAGATAATTAAATTACAAGATTATTCCATACATCAATCCACTATGAAGTTATTTCTGTTCCGTTATTTGCCCTCTCTAACCCTGTACTAACAAATCTGCACTCTGAGTCATTTCACTAAAACAGATATTAAATCCTTTTTTTTGGTCAAAATCCTTTATCTAATTTTAATTCTAACCGAAACCAGTGTGCAAGTGTGTTAGTGAAACAGAGCTATCAGAGTTTCCTGTCCCGTGTCCCAGCATCACGGCTGTGTGAGTCAGCATTTACATCCTCCACTCTGAGAGCCGACAGAGCTCAGCCTTCCACATAAGCCTCAGCAAATCAGCAAGCGTGCTCGGAGACATCGCTGATGCTGTTGCCATAGGACTGTGGAGGGCGTAGAACCGCTGTGCTGAGAGAGAGAGGAAGGGAGAGGATGGAGAAAAAGGAGACTGGAGAGAGAGAAACAGTAAGTGGGGGGAGTGAGAAACCAAAGGAAGTCTGATGGAAACTAATCCTGCTGTCACTTTTTCAGGTTTTTATTCCTTTCTCCTGGTATGTCAACATTTCAATATGATATGAATGTTTCCTGTGGTTGGATGTCTAAGTGATGGAAATGATTGGCGTCCGAGACTATGTGGGTTGTTGATTCTCAGTTTGCAGATGGAGCTTAATGGCTAGGTGAGTATTGATGCAGTCGCCAATTTTTCTGTGATGTGAGCCCAACATTTTGTTAGACATCTAAAGCAGAATTCAAATGTCTTCTTATTTCATGAGATGTCTTGTAAAATGATTTTTGTACACTACATCAGACTCTCTATCGTTTTAAATGACATATCAAATCTTGTTTATTAGGTATTCCAGGAGATGCAGCATGATGTAAATACAGGAAGTACTGCTTTCACTAGCTTGTTCTCTCGTTACTGACTCCTCCTTTAAAAATGTCTACTTCTGATAACCTGTCCGGAGAGACCATGATTGTCCAACACACCTCTCTGGTTCATGGTCAGTCTGTGGGTTGTAACATCTATACCCCAGGATCGAGACCGAGACGGCCCTGCACTTTGAGACTGACTCACACTATCTCACTGCCTGAAAGGGAAAGCCTCCCAAATGAAGCACTGACCGATGACATCCAGGGTCACACTAGCAGTTCCACTGCCAACAAAAGGGCAGGAATCTCAGATCCAGGTTCTGGAAACACAAAAGGATACAACTCTACAACTCTGCATTGTCGTAACCTGTTTGTTCTTGAATTAGGGGTTAATAATGCTGAGAAGAATTGTGATACATATGCAAACAACCTGCATAAGTACTGCAAAGAGTACCCACTTTTTCCAGTATGGAAATTCAAATGGGACCAAAGATAAGACCCTGAGGTATACCACTGCATGCAACCATAATATTAAAAATTTGGAGCATTTTGTGAGAGTCACAAATGATGAACAAATCCTTCCAGACTCAGGGCTAAAACTTCAAAGGAACAATGAAGACACCCTAATTTTAATGGACTGTGGAGAACAAGACTGGGCTGATGAAAACAACTGTGATGGACATGTTCCTCACATAACTAATGGCTTCTCAGATTGTGAGTCTTTCAATCAAAACCAGACCGATTATATCAGTGATTCCTCTTGCAACAGCTCTGATGGAGTGCTAGTAAATTTCAGTGCCATTTATAACAAGACTAATAATGCAGTCCCTGCTACACCATATGACCTGGACAGTCCTGCCAGACAGTTCCGAGCATCGGGGTCCGATCACCGGGATGATGACTTCAAGCTGATTCCGTGCTGGTCTCCTTGTAAAGAAGATCCAAACTGTAACATCTACCAGGCTGACTGTAACGGTTTGTTGTCTCAGGAAACTTCGGATCTCACTCCATGTCAAGGCCAGCTGACCACATACACCAACAATTATTACAAGCTGGTAACCTGTGACCTCTCATCTCAGTCTGCCGCTAGTCCAGCGTGGTCATCTTTGACAAGTTGCTCAGAAGCTCACAGCCACGGAAGCATGACACCGCCCACAGAATACTTTCTCTTCGGAAAACCAGAGACAGAAGATGGGGAGGTGGTTGAAGTCAACCAAAGGGACCTCCAGGTACGAAAGTCAGAATATTGTAATAGATCTTTGTTTTCTATTTTACTTTTTCAGTTTGTGTATATATTCTTCTTTCCCAGGCTGATGAGGACACAGAACTAAATAAAAGCAAAAGTACCAGGAAGATTTTGAAGGAAAAAAACAGAAGAAAAACTTGCAACAAGACACATCATGACAAGCACAAAGATCAAGAAGCCAATAGTCATGAACACACCAGTGCTACACGAGTATCTCCGAGCTGGAATAAGCAACCACGTCATTCTTTACCAAATGAGGAAAGCCTGCGCCGGGTGCTGAGCTGCCCAAGCCAGATAAGTTCATCCTCACATGTTCTGAAGCAGCATAAAACATCATTTGCAGAGCTCGCTCGCTACAAAAAGAGCTTGAGAAGTCCATCAGTAGTGAAAAACAGCAAGGAAGATCCTATTTGCGCTCACTTTTCCCAGAACATTTCAAATGATCAAAGGAAAGCTCCTTTGGGACAAAATGAAACCTTGATTACAAGCACGACTGAGAAGGAATCTGAAAGATCTGGGGTTTCTGAAACTGCTGGAAACATTCCACCACTGGGTAAGCAAATCAAAGGTGTTATTCAAGTACTTAATTTTCTATTAGGGCAGAAGGGTGGCACAGCAGGTAACATTTACCACCTCACAGCTCCAGGGATTGATACTGTACTTGGGTTAATGTCTGTATGGACTTTCTGTGTGGTTTTTCCTTTTACTTGTGTCCATGTGGGTTTCCTTCAAATGTTCCAGTTTCCTCCAACCTCCAAAAACATGCCAGGAGGTGGATGGGCTAGAGTAAATTGTCCTTGGTGTGAACATATAGGTATTGCTATGTGATGTACAGGCTTCCCATCCAAGGGTAATTATCAACTTGCACCCAGGTTAGACTCCAAATCCACCGTGATAGCAACCATGAAAAAGCACTTGCTGAAGATGTACAAATGTATATTGATTGATGGAATATTTCTTCTAAACAGTTAGGCGGGCTTGCAACAAACAAGGACTAATAAAAACTAGTATCTTTCACTCATATTCAGCAATGTTAGTAATTAATATAATGTACCCCTCATGTGTCTTTGCTTCCACAGAAGTTCCTGAATCATGCCTAGAAGTTGTGCAGCACACTAAACCACAGAGGCCTACCTCTTTACCCATCCAGCCCTTTGTACTTCAACCACCAGGAAAGCAAACCAGCAACATCATGGGCTCCCTGATAGACCATTACATGAGCCACAAACATGGTGCATCCAAAAGCTCTGACCTGTCCAGCCATTTAGCAAGCTCACCTTTGGACAACTATACTTCCATTCATCTGGAGGTAGCCTCATGCTCGGATACCTGCTCAACCTGTACCCCGACTCCGAATGAGCCTCACATTTGGCCCCATTGGGTTCCACCTAGACCACTGTTCCTCTATGCTCACCCAGACCTTAAATACAGAATTATAAATACTGAAGAACCCAGTCTGCCTGATAAGAGACCTGGAGCCATTCATACCTGCTTAGATCAAACCCATCCAACCCTTAATCTGTGTGGAACTGGTCATGAAAAGGCCGTTCTCAAACCTTTTTCTAATAATGTACAGAGCTACCATCCTGATCAAGCTGGGTCACATCGGACATCTCAAAAATTTCCAGCACCAGAACCAAGAATGCAAGAGAATCATGTTTTTCCTCATTATAGTTCATCTCCAGCCATTACCTCAGTGACAGCCCTGACTTCTGACACCTCCTTTAGACTTCTTGGTGCTGGGCAAAGCAACTCAGATGCTGTTCTACAAGCCCACAACACTGAGGCGCTCAACACTGCTGCCTTTGCATTTGGACCAAAAACGCTGCCCTGTAAGATTTTATTTACAGTTTTAAGATATCATTAACTATGGTCTTTTATATTTCAGTTATCCTGCTATGTATGTACAGGCTTCCTGGAGGAAGTACAGCATCAGCATGGTGACTCATCCTCTCTAGCTGATAAACCACCTGAAGAGTTCTGTTCATCACCAGATCCCTCCACTAAATCTCTTCCTATTGATCTGCTGCAGAGGAAAGGTGAGATGAGGAAACATTTCAGTCCTGATGGGTATAATCTCTTTCCAAGCTGACAATGCCCATATCTGTAGGGCTCACGGAATTGTGAAGAATAATATATAAGGATTTTATTACGGCTTGATGAACAAACCAATTGACATTCGTAACATTTATTATCAAAGTTTACAAAACTCAAATGCTTCATGTTTGCTGCAGCCATACCTTTATCATGCATTCATTCATCTTCAGTATCTGCTTTATCCTGGTCAGTCTCATGGTCAATCCAGAGTTGACACCAGTAACAGTGGACAGGAGGCACAGGGACTGCATACCAAACAGTTTATACTCCACTACACTGACAGTCACCTGAGTTCAAGTAAAACCCAAGGACTTAAGAGCTTTGATGTTTTTGATACTTTCTGTTACATCATTTAAATCAGTTTGCCTATATAGACTTTTGCTATCTATCTATCTATCTATCTATCTATCTATCTATCTATCTATCTATCTATCTATCTATCTATCTATCTATCTGTCGGCCCCAATCTATCTGTCTGTCTATCTATCTATCTATCTATCTATCTATCTATCTATCTATCTATCTATCTTTTTCCTGTCTTTCTGTCTGTTTTGCCTGTCTGTCTGTCTATCTATCTATCTATCTATCTATCTATCTATCTATCTATCTATCTATTTTTGTCTGTCTGTCTGTCTGTCAATCTATCTGTCTGTCTATCTATCTATCTATCTATCTATCTATCTATCTATCTATCTATCTATCTATCTATCTATCTGTTTGCTCCTGTCTGTTTGTCTTTTCTGTCTGTCTATCTATCTATCTATCTATCTATCTATCTATCTATCTATCTATCTATCTATCTATCTATCTATCTATCTATCTATCAACCATCTGTGTTATCTTGATGTGGCGTATTGATGCAGTATTTCTTGTCTGACAGAGAGACAGACTCAAATTTCTCTGCAGTCTCTGGTCCCTGCTTCTCTGTAGGTGCTTGTGACCTAGTTTTTAAACTCACACTGGCTTGGACTGACTAATGCACCATGTATGAATGTGTGTTTGTGAGTGTGTGTGTGTGTGTTTTTCTGCTACTGTGAGCACACTAATACAAATCTTTTTTTGTATTCCCTAACAATGGCGTTCAGCTTCCTTCGTTCTCTTTCAGCCTCTTTAGGTCATTTATTTGATTCTTTAAGATTGTTTACGTATAGTACATAATAGTAAAAAATTCCTCGTCAATACGAGTCCTGTTTCCTCACTCATGGAGCGCCGCTTGCTTTTTAGTTCACTCCATCACTATGTGTGGCCTTTATTTATGTTCTAGTCCTGTCTCCGCCCACGTCCTGTCATTGGTTTATTATCAGATTGTCTTTGCCTGTTCTGTGTTGATTAGTTTGTCTATATAAACTCCTGATTCTTCTTTTGATTTTTCGATCACTTCTTTTTAGTTTTAAGGTGTTACTCGTCTGTTATGTTTGAGCCTTAGTTTCCTGTTCTTGCTTTTTTTTCTACTGTATGTGCTTGGTTTGAACCCCTCACCTGTTTCTTCATCGTTTTTCGATTGTGGATTATTCTATTTTATTACCATCTGTGTTTTGACCACTGCCATGGGCAAAGATTACAATTGTCGAATTTATATATATACATATTCTTTATTTATGACCCTTGATATATATTGTATGCATTATTAAACAACATATTTTTCAAGAAGGATAAGTCTGCTGTATTTGTAGGTTAAAATTTCATGAGCATATATTACAATTCTCTCTTTGTCTCGCTGTCTGCTTTGCTTCCTTTAGACCTGCTGAAATCTCTGAACATAGCAGTGGATTTAATCACAGCACACTTCAGCTCCTGCACAGACCCTAACGAGAAGGTAGTATTGGTAGAACTGTGATTTAACCCAGCAAAGTCTTTTTTTTTTGTATATTTAGTAAAACCTCACCTAGAAATTTAACTTGAAGCACGTTACAGCAATACCAAATGTATCCCACTGAGATCCAATTAGCGCCTCTTTATCTTGATCCGAGGTGCCGTTCCGGTCTAGCAGTTAATTAAATGTGTTAATGATAACCCTTCTATGTGACTTTAAATAATGGACTGTGCTGTAATCTGATCACAGTTTAAACTGGGGAACAGCTCGCTGTGTCCCCGAATCAGTCAACTGGTCCTAGATCAGCTTTGCCCTGCTTTCCGGAACATTCTCCAGGACGGGTTGAGACCCTTCAAGCTGGATTTGATTGTTGGACAACGTAGTAATAAGCCGTGGAGCGTGGTGGAGGCATCGACACAGCCAGGTTTGGGAATGCTAGTCAAATTTTAAGGCGTCTTTTAAGTTGTTATTTTTATGAACAGCACATCTCCCTTGAATATTTAATGCTATTTTGGCTCTTTGTTAAAACCTTATTCAAATAGAAGGCAGAAATCAGTTACAAGGAGCGATGACGGGGCCAAGCATTTCTAAGTTATTAAAGAGTGTTACACACCATGTGCTTGAGTTTATGGCAGTTATAAACTCTTTTTCTTCCAGGCCCGTCCACCCGCATGCTGCACAGCTTGGTCTCAGTTGTTAAGAAGTGCTCAAAGTTAACCAACCACAGTATGAGGCTTAATGCCTTCTTTTTAGGTCTACTGAAGTGAGTATTTCTGCAAAACATATATTTAACTTTTAGTACTAATGAAATAAATTGTTCTGTAGTAATCATAACATTGTTTCACAGCTTGTCTGCTTTGGAGTCTTGGTTCTGTCACTTGCACACCTGTGTAGGTAAGGCAACTTGAAAATGCAACTTGAAAATGCGCTGGATGTCCCAAGGACACATGATTTTAGATTATATAGTTACATACTGTACATAAAATAAAAGAAACTGTAATGAAAGCTATGTGAATCCTCATCCTATCTTAATTTTTATGGTGTTGTTTATTGCATCTTGTGTTACATACCATGTAAACCAATCCTAATTGTATGTAGAAATAGGTGTATTATTTTCCAAAAGATTGAGCCAAACAAAGTTCTTAGTTCTAAAAATCTTGCTTGGTTTGCCTTTACTTTTAAAGATGCTAACAAGCTTTGTTTTTACCTCTAAATGACTCTCACTGTTTAAAACTAAAACTACACACTAAACAGTGTTCCAGCTGTTGAGTGGAGCTCATTTCAGGGCTGTAAAATGATTAATATAAAGTAACAAGCCAGATGTGTTGCATGTCAATATTGCAAATCACATTTTATCTTAAAGTATCTTTACATTTCTGTCATTTGGCAGAAACCCTTATCATTAGCATATCATTTTCTCTCACAGATGTGATTGCAGAGTACTACCACCACTGGGCTTTCCTGGCCTTGTCCCAGGAGCCGGCATGCAAATCTATCTTTCAGGAGCTCCTCCTCCTGCTCCAGCCACTCTCTGAGTTGCCCTTTGACCTCCATTTGCTCACAGAGTCAAGGCTCCAGAGGAGACCGGAGCAGAATCAGCCATCCATCCAACAGTCACGCTTTCTTACCTTGTCTGGCTGCTCATTTCTAAAGCTGCCTAACAGGCAAAAAAGTGATGGACAAGCAGAAAGATCTAAATTAACAGAGAAAAGAGAACCATGTGCTCCATCAGAGATCACATGCTCCACCCGAGAAGCTGAGCAGAAATCATCTGCTTGTCCAAAAAAGAAGCATGCTGGCTGGTGGCTGAGTCATACACCCTTTACTGAACGTGTGATGGAAGCAGATAGCTCTGTTCCTCATGGACGACATGATGAGACATTGGTGGAAAATGAGAACAGAAGGAAGGAAGAGTTCTCAGTGAGGACAGATGAGGTAAAATCTTTGAAGGAGCTTCGCTGGGCCCGATTATTTGGTTCTGGAATCAGCAGTCCAGTGGCAGTGGAGAAGGAACAACGTAGCATCAAGCAAACCCAGAGTATCAGGTCAGTACCAAGAGTCAATTCTGAATTAAGACTCATGAGTCATACATAGTTGAGCTCGCAGAATTTTTTTCTTCTGCAGGTTGCCTTCACAATGGCTCAGAGCATCGAAGACCGTGTGGTGCAAAGAGACGAGCAGAATATTATCCTAACCTTAACCGCAACAACATCCCAACCGTTTCAACCAGTGAGGACACTCATTATATCTACATGGACATGAAGAAGTGTGAAGCACAATCTCCTAAGCACAATTAACCTAAAGTGGTATTTTACTGATGTTTGGTTTTTCCACAAAAACCTATATAATTTCAGAATCTTCTGTCAGGATTAAAACATATCCTATACAGTCATGTAGCTTTTTCATCACTCTCTGCCTGTCAACATTTCCGAAAAATTATACAAATCCTATGTAAATATTCCAAAGCAGATGTTTTCAAACCTTTCAGAGTGGATAGTAAATGCCACTGTACCGCTAGTTCATATTTAACATATAAGAACATCTACTACTTTTAAAATGTAATCATATTTATAACATTATAAATCTATAATAGAGATTTAGCCAATGTAGAGTTAATAAACTGACAAAAAATATATTAAATATTACTAACTAGCAGGGGTGGAAAATTCTGGAGTAATTTGTATGTTTTTACTGTAAGAAAAGTATTGAAATTGAATTTCTTTTAAACATTTTTTAAATAAATGTTCGTTTACTGCTTATATTTTTTTTATTTCCCCCCTCAATGTACTTGATTTGTAGAATTTACATCATCACATGGCATGGGATTTCTTCCTATTTCATTTTCCAACTATTTTTTTAAATAGTTTTTTAAAAACTTAATGTTGAATCTTAATCTTATTTTTAAATCTTAAGTAAATTTTCCCAGAGTAATTTGAAATATCTTTTATATTTTTTAATCTTCGCCATCAAACCTCAGATCTTCAGCATGTTGAGTTAACTTTAAATGTCTGTTAGTTTGACAACTTACTTAGCTAAGTTTTGTACATTATTTTGTTAAGTAGTCTAGCTAGTTAAGTTCCATATATTAGCTTGCTGGATTAGCAAGTTAATGTTTTGTAAATTAGCTTGTTCAGTTAGCTAATTGTTGATCATGTCATCCCATAAACAGGTTATTAAACATTAGCTAACTGACAAGCTAAATTCTAGGTTTGTCTGAGTTAGCAAAATATTTATTAGTGAATTAGCTAGTCATGAAGGATCGTTTAAATGCAAGAGTTTGTTTAAATCTAGATACTTTTTGACTTTCAATCAAATCAAATAGTGAAATTCTTCACTACTTTTAAAGATTTTGCCAATATACCTATTCCTACACTTTAGCTTCAGTACAGTTTCTCTCGCCTTTTTCCACCCCTGCTGATTAACCATACACCTGAAGTAAAATATTCTAAAATTTATCTAAGATTTCTTGCCCAATTTGAGATAAATAGTTGTCATTTTCATTATCACTGTGAAAATGTCAGACTATTTCATTCAGCAACACACTTGACATTAAATGCAGCTCTCTCGGAGCACCTGCCTTTAGTGGACAAAAACCCAAACTACATATTTAAAGAAATAAAAACATTTTTTCCGATGATTTCTAACCTCATCTCTATCCATGTGTAGTGCATCGCTGTACTGAGAACAGATCAGGAAACCTCTTTACTCTAAACTCGTATATAATAAATGTCTATGATGCAGGCGTTGCTAAACATTTCTGAATCTTTGTCAATTAATCTCTAAATCTGTGTAGATAATAATCTGACATCACACTTCAGACTTCAGAACCTGCATTCAGCCACAATGACCTAAAACAGGCAAACAGTGATGCTAAGAGGTTGCTAGGATTTTCCTAGGTAGTTGCTATTGTATTCCATGTAGTTGCTATGTGGCTGGTAGTTTGTTAACAGGTGCTTGCTAGGGTGTTGGTACTGTTGGTGGTTGCTAGGATTTTGATACTGCAGGTGGTTGCTAGGGTGTTGGTTCTGTTGGTGGTTGCTAGGGTTTCGGTACTGTAGGTGGTTGCTAGGGTTTCGGTACTGTAGGTGGTTGCTAGGGTGTTGGTACTGGAGCTGGTTGCTAGGGTATTGGTGCTGCAGATGGTTTCTAGGGTGTTGGTACTGCAGGTGGTTGCTAGGGTGTTGGTACTGGAGCTGGTTGCTAGGGTATTGGTACTGCAGGTGGTTGCTAGGGTGTTGGCACTGCAGCTGGTTGCTAGGGTTTTGGCACTGCAGGTGGTTGTTAGGGTGTTGGTACTGTAGATGGTTGCTAGGGTGTTGGTTCTGTTGGTGGTTGCTAGGGTTTCGGTACTGTAGGTGGTTGCTAGGGTGTTGGTACTGCTGTTGGTTGCTAGGGTGTTGGTACTGGAGCTGGTTGTTAGGGTGTTGGCACTGCAGGTGGTTGCTAGGGTGTTGGTACTGGAGCTGGTTGTTAGGGTGTTGGCACTGCAGGTGGTTGCTAGGGTGTTGGTACTGGAGCTGGTTGTTAGGGTGTTGGCACTGCAGGTGTTTGCTAGGGTGTTGGTACTGGAGCTGGTTGTTAGGGTGTTGGTACTGTAGGTGGTTGCTAGGGTGTTGGTTCTGTTGGTGGTTGCTAGGGTTTCAGTACTGTAGATGGTTGCTAGGGTGTTGGTACTGCAGGTGGTTGCTAGGGTGTTGGTACTGGAGCTGGTTGCTAGGGTGTTGGTACTGCAGGTGGTTGCTAGGGTGTTGGCACTGTAGGTGGTTGCTAGGGTGGTCCCTATGGGATCTCAGGTGGTTGATATGGTGTTGCTTTTTAGATGCTATGGTATTCTAAATGGTTACTTGTGATGCTAAGAGGTTGCTAGGATGTTCCTAAGTAGTTGCTATGGTATGGTATTCCATGTTGTTGCTATGTAGTTGGTAGGTGGTTTCCAGGGTGTTGGTACTGTAGGTGGTTGCTAGGGTGGTTCCTATGGGATCTCAGGTAGTTGATATGGTGTTGCTCTCTGGTTGCTATGGTATTCTAAGTGGTTGTTGCAGTATTCCAAGGGGGAAAAATGTAATTTGATGTCACTGGTTGAACTCGGGGTTGAAAAAGAGTTTCCAAATATGCATTCCTAGTTGAAGAAGGCATTTATTTGGTCTGAGGTCAGAATTTCTTGCTATTGTTGCTAAATAGTTGCTATGTAATATCAGCTGGTTGCTAGGGCTGTACCAGTGGTCCCAGTGTTCCCCAGCATGACAATTACACAAACTACTGTATTCTGTATGTATCTATATTAGATAGCTCTATAGAAATTTTCCTGCAAAGTATTTATCCATATTTATTTTTTTTCTATAACACATGCAGTGTGAAATACAGGTATCAGTATTGCAGGTTCAGTATTTGAAGACAAGACTAATTTTCTGAAAGATGTTGCTCTATGCAGAAGTGTGACCTCTGACCTCCAAGCTTGACACAGTAGGGGAGAGCGGGGTTACACTGTTTGTTGAATTGTCATACCAAATTACATAATGACGGAACTCTCAGGCACATATTTTCTATTTTATTATATCTTTATATTTAATTTCGGGACAATCTTGTAGAAAGTTAAACAGAGGTTGTGGACAATTTACCCCACTCTCCCCTACATTCATCTGTTAGTGTTTTTACTCTAAAAGAACCAGTTTAGTACCATTTTGTTTGAGATGAAGTGGGTGATATGATGGCAGGCTCAGTAATGACCAGCTGTAACTGAATGACTTGACCACCACAAATTAATCCTAAATAGCTCCAAGTATCTAATCAGATGAAACGTTTTACCTCATAGTTATATTTAAATGTTACACCACAGCACTGTTAAGTTCTGGATTCTGATTGGTTGATATATGAAGGTATTGATTCATTTTCCTTATCAGCAACACAAGTTTTTATGAATGTGCTCATTCTAAAACGTTATCAGTTCTAAAGTAACAGCAACACTAGCCAGTCGTGGGCATTCGTGTGGTCATGTATGCGAAAGAGGGCAGAGAGCTCTTTTCTCAGAATTGCTTTCGCTTTGGTCTCAGGTCCATTTTGTTTTTTTATCTTAACTTCAAGCGAGCCTGGTGAAGACTGTTTATAGCTGCAATTAATCAGCTTGTAATGAAACCTTAAATGTGTTTCGGTTGTAAAGGTTTGATTAAGAATTTAATTATTTCTATTGATTAGAAATAATAATTGTTGACAGATTTTTGTGGTATAACGGAAATACAACACTGCTGTTTTGGGAAAATAAAAACTTCATGGTGGGAGCTGTATTATTTTCCTTAAACATCACACACCCAAGCATTTTATTTTTTTCTTTCCATATGACTTTCACATGTGTTTTCCTTCCTGATGCCTAAAATGTTTAGATAGTGATGACAATATTCACCGAATTATTATTCTTAGATATTCAAATTAGCTATCTAAACAATTAACTATTAAAATTAATTTAATTCATATTAAGTAAATATTTCCTAGTAACTTTTTAATATTTAATTCAATTTCCTACTTCCTATATATATATATATATATCAGCACTAAAAAAATCTACTTGTAAATCTACTCAATTATATAATTCTTTAATTAGCCAATCTTGTTACAGCAGTGGATAAACTCTGCAGGTACGAGCCAGCAGCTTCGGGTAATGTTCACGGGTTAAAAACTCTCTAAAATGGTGCAATTGAATGTTAGAAAAAAAAAGTTTAAAAAATGCCTGATCTTTTCCCAATCTTAGCCCAATGCTGCCTCAGATTCCTGTTCTTGGCTAACGGGAGTGAAACCAAATGTGATGATCTGCTGTTATAGCTCATGTTAAACCTCAAATTTAATGTTCTGGGGCAGTGGTAGCTCAAGTGGTTAAGGCTCTGGGTTGTTGATGAGCAGATCGGGGGCCCTTGAGCAAGGCCCTGCTTCAGGGACGCTGCATCATGTCTGACCCTGCACTCTGACCCCAACCCTCCAAGTACGGGATATGCGAAGAAAGAATTTCACCGTGCAGTAATGTATATGTGACATAAAAGGCAACTTAAATGTTTCTGTCATGCTTTTTTGCTCACCACAGATGTAAAGAGTGATTATTTGAGATACCGTATCCTTCCTGTTGGCTTGGTCATTTAATTTGGTCATTTTTCCCTCATCAATAAGCCACAGAACTGCTGCTTAATTGATGTTTGGGTTTTTTCCCCACACCATTCTGTACAGACTGTAGTGTGGGAAAATCCCAAAAGATTTCAGAAACACTCAGACCAGCCCAAATGCCATCAACAAAGACACAGAGTTCAGACTTTTTCCTCTGTTCTGATGTTTGAGGTGAACATTAACTGAAGCTCTAGACCTGTATCTGCATGATCGTATACACTGTGCTGCTGTTATATGTTTATATGATTGGGTGAATTAGACAACCGCATAAATGAGTTCTTAATAAAGTGCTCAGTGATACTGATGTGTATATATATGTATGATAAAGGACTGTCTGAGCTCCTCATCTCTGATTAACTGAGTGACTGTAGCATTTCCTGATGAGATCTGTGTGACAATAAAGCATATTATACTGTATTTAAGCTTATCTATACTTTGGTGTGTGTGTGTTATAAAAATTCCTGAGCAGAAATAAAACAATACTATGAGATTATATGTAAAAATCATCCTATACATTATCGCTAGTTACAGAACTGTCTAGATGAAATATTATGAGTATTTTCAGTATCCTGGAATTATGGCTATTATCATAAGACTATAATTAGGATTTCTAGCTTCTGTGTAAACTGTTGGAATTGTTTCATGTACAAAAAAAAACCCCTCCATAAATGTTCTCCATGTTGTTCTTATATCTCAAATATTGTAATATTTGTCCTGAGTAGTGGTGATCAGACCAGCTGCTGGGGTCCATCTAAAGCTCCATGATTCATCCCTCACTCGCTGTTGATCTTCTTGCGTGTCCCTGCTCAGATCCAGAGAGTTGCTGGTGAGCTGCCCGAACGTCTGTCCGTATCGGAACCTGTATCCTATTGGCATGGCGACAGTGTCAGCTCAGATGAATGTAACAGACCATACGCTAGAAATGAAAATCAGCTAATTCTGAAATTATATATGAATTGTGTGGAAATTGTAAATAATTTGTTAAAATAATATAAAAAATTAATGAATACTGGGTGAAGAAAATCACAAATAAAAAATAAATTGAGTAAAACACATGAAAATCAAATAATCATGAGTAAAAAAAACCACACGGAAATAAATTAATCATTTGAAAATCACGTGAAATTAAATTAATGAATTATGTGCAAAAGATTTTTTAGAACAATTCATAAATATAAAAGAATCATTTACAGAAATCACATGAAAATTAATCAGGTAAAAATAATATGCTAAAAAAAGTTAAAATAAATGAATCGTGAAAACGTGAAAATTAATCAACCTTTTAAAATAAATACTTGAAAAAATTTCAATTAAAAGATTTAAAAGATAATTAAATGATAAATTATTCAGGTGTGAAAATCAATTCTAAAAATAAATGAATCAAGTAAAAACGTGTCAAAGTCGTGAAAACGTGAAAAATTTGAAGTGAAGTGTCAAAGTGATTTTTTTTGTAAAGGTTCAAGTTAAAGCTGCTTAATGTTTGTTACACATTTATTATAATAATATATTTATTCTAGCACACGTCTTTTCATATTTCAGCTTGAAAGGCAGCCAGTACCTGGCACGTGTCCGGTGTAACGGGGCAGCAGGCCACGATGTGTGGGGTAGATGGTGGGTGCTGAGACCAGATTGTCATCGCTCTCTCTTGTCAGGCCGAGCGCACTGTGACTCGCCTTCATCTGCTTGCCAAACTGGATAAGCGCCTTATTGGTGGTGATGGGAAAGCTGGAACCCATCAGGAACCTGGCTCTGGGGACGTAGCCAGTAAAACCTGCAAACACACCGGGGTGAAGGCCTTAAAGGTTAACGCTTCGTACTCAGTATCTCACTAAATACCATTTAGAGCATACTCGATACGGTTATATTTTACAACACTTCATATATACTATTCATAATTCTAAAATAAGATATTTAAAATTATTTTAATGTTTATACAATTATTTTTTTTTTAAAAATCAGGTGTTAGACTTTATATTAATTCAACTAAATATTACTTGTATAACATTTTGTTGAAAAGCAGATTTACAGAAATACATACATTTAATAATAATAATAATAATAATAATAATAATAATAATAATAATAATAATAAACAATTATAAATTTCAGTGTTAATTTGTTGTGCACATGCAGAATCTGAACAATGCCAAGAGAGTAAAACTGGCGGTGATTTCAGAGTGGGAGGGACTTACACCATCTCCCCTGTCAATCACAGCAACACTAGCCAATTGTGGGTATCTGTGAGGTCATGTATGCGGAAGAGGGCAGAGAGCACTTTTTTCCCAGAATTTGGAAAAAAGCTATTTGTTGTTTTTATCTTAATTTCTCTGAAGCCCAAATTCATTTTTCTGTTCGTTCATGACTTGTTTAAAATAAACAATAATAAATAATAACAATATACACTGACCAGGCATAAGATTATGACCACCTGCCTAATATTGTCCCCCTTTTGCTGCCAAAACAGCCCTGACTCGTCATGCACTGTGTATTCAGACACCTTTCTATCAGAACCAGCATTAATTTCTTCAGCAATTTGAGCAACAGTAGCCAGCCTTCGCTCCCCACGTGCATCAATGAGCCTTGGCTGCCCATGATCCTGTCTCCGGTTCACCACTGTTCCTTCCTTGGACCACTTTTGATAGATACTGACCACTGCAGACCGGGAACACCCCACAAGAGCTGCAGTTTTGGAGATGTTCTGATACCCGTGGTCTAGCCATCACAATCTGGCCCTTCATCAAACTCGCTCAAATCCTTACACTTGCCCATTTTTCCTGCTTCTAACACATCAACTTTGAGGAATGTTCACTTGTTGCCTAATATATCCCACCCACTAACAGGTGCCATGATGAGGAGATCATCAGTGTTATTCACTTCACCTGGCACTGCTCACTGCTCGCAAAATTGTTGCTGTGTTAGAAAACAATTATAAACACAGTTATGAACACAGACGATAAAAGTCTCTATTTTTTCTCTTTACCTTGTGATACTGTAATAAAATAAAACAGATATTAGTGATACAGTATATAAGATGCGCACTGAGATTCTGACAGCCACTGGGTTCAGTGTATATAATAATCTGTGACTATGTTGTCGTTATGTCCTGAGAAAGGTTTGTGTGTCTTGCCTGAAATGAAGTACTTGTGTGGGCTGCTGTCGTCCATCGAATATGGAGAGTCAAGGGGTTTCCAGCGGTCCAGGGATTTATAGGGAATCGCTTCTTTAGAGACGGCCACCAAAGGAGTGTTCAGGGTCCGCGGCTACAGTGAAGAAAAGAAGAAAAGTCGATTAGCTGAAATATGTTTGTCTGAACTTTTAATTGTGTACTGAAGCGACACAACTAACAAAACAACACAATTTAATCTTTATAGAATTATAAGAAGGCTCAAGCTTCAGGGTTTAAGCTTCTAACTACAAACACAGTAGTAGCAGTAATACCATCACAGAGGATAACATTAGTATTAAATGTAGTACCTATGATATCAGCACACTAGTAGTAGTAGTAGTTGGACTACTGATCGGAAGGTTGTGAGTTCGAATCCCAAGACCACCAGGCTGCCACTGCTGGGCCCTGAACAAAGCCCTTAACCCTCAACTACTCAGTTGTATAAATGAGATAAATGTAAGTTGCTCTGGATAAGAGTGTCTGCTAAATGCTGTGAATGTAAACACTGGTTGTGGCGGTGGTGGTGGTGCTGTGATGGTGATGGCGGCGGTGGTGGTGATAGTGGTGGTGGGGATACCAGCATTAGTAGTAGTATTAGCATCAGTGTGAATCAGTGTGCATCAGAGTGAATCAGTGTGTGAATCAATGTGTATTAGACTGTACCTAACCCTAACCCTAATGTGTATGTGAGTGTGTATCAGTGTGTAGGTGAGTGTGAATCAGTGTGTAGGTGGGTGTGAATCAGTGTGTAGGTGGATGTGTATCAGTGTGTATGTGAGTGTGTATCAGTGTGTAGATGAGTGTGAATCAGTGTGTATGTGAGTGTGAATCAGTGTGTATGTGGGTGTGTATCAGTGTGTAGGTGGGTGTGTACAGTGTGTATGTGAGTGTGAATCAGTGTGTATGTGGGTGTGAATCAGTGTGTAGGTGAGTGTGTATCAGTGTGTATGTGAGTGTGAATCAATGTGTATTAGAGTGTACCTAACCCTAACCCTAATGTGTATGTGAGTGTGAATCAGTGTGTATGTGAGTGTGAATCAGTGTGTATGTGAGTGTGTATCAGTGTGTATGTGAGTGTGAATCAGTTTGTATGTGAGTGTGAATCAGTGTGTAGGTGAGTGTGTATCAGTGTGTATGTGAATGTGTATCAGTGTGTAGGTGAGTGTGAATCAGTGTGTATGTGAGTGTGAATCAGTGTGCAGGTGAGTGTGAATCAGTGTGTATGTGAGTGTGAATCAGTGTGATGTGAGTGTGAATCAGTGTGTATGTGAGTGTGAATCAGTGTGTAGGTGAGTGTGAATCAGTGTGTATGTGAGTGTGAATCAGTGTGTATGTGAGTGTGAATCAGTTGAATGTGAGTGTGAATCAGTGTGTATGTGAGTGTGAATCAGTGTGTAGGTGGGTGTGAATCAGTTGTAGGTGAGTGTGAATCAGTGTGTAGTGGGGTGTGTTGTAGTGATGTGAATCAGTGTGTATGTGAGTGTGAATCAGTTGATGTGAGTGTGAATCAGGTGTAGGTGAGTGTGTATCAGTGTGTATGTGAGTGTGAATCAGTGTGTATGTGAGTGTGAATCAGTGTGTATGTGAGTGTGAATCAGTGTGTATGTGAGTGTGATCAGTGTGTATGTGAGTGTGAATCAGTGTGTATGTGGGTGTGAATCAGTTTGTATGTGAGTGTGAATCAGTGTGTATGTGGGTGTGAATCAGTTTGTATGTGAGTGTGAATCAGTGTGTATGTGAGTGTGAATCAGTTTGTATGTGAGTGTGAATCAGAGTGTAGGTGAGTGTGTATCAGTGTAGTATGTGAAAGGGGATGTAGGGGATCAGTGTGTATGTGAGTGTGAATCAGGGGAGGGGATTATCAGTGAGTGTGAATCAATGTGTATTAGAGTGTACCTAACCCTAACCCTAATGTGTATGTGAGTGTGTATCAGTGTGTATGTGAGTGTGAATCAGTGTGTAGGTGAGTGTGAATCAGTGTGTAGGTGGTGTGAATCAGTGTGTATGTGAGTGTGAATCAGTGTGTAGTGAGTGTGAATCAGTGTGTATGTGAGTGTGAATCAGTGTGTATGTGAGTGTGTATCAGTGTGTAGGTGGGTGTGAATCAGTGTGTATGTGAGTGTGAATCAGTGTGTATGTGGGTGTGAATCAGTGTGTAGGTGAGTGTGTATCAGTGTGTAGGTGAGTGTGAATCAATGTGTATTAGAGTGTACCTAACCCTAACCCTAATGTGTATGTGAGTGTGAATCAGTGTGTATGTGAGTGTGTATCAGTGTGTAGGTGAGTGTGAATCAGTGTGTAGGTGAGTGTGAATCAGTGTGTATGTGAGTGTGAATCAGTGTGTAGGTGAGTGTGAATCAGTGTGTATGTGAGTGTGAATCAGTGTGTATGTGAGTGTGAATCAGTGTGTATGTGGGTGTGAATCAGTGTGTAGGTGGGTGTGTATCAGTGTAGGTGGGTGTGTATCAGTGTGTATGTGGGTGTGTATCAGTGTGTAGGTGAGTGTGTATCAGTGTGTAGGTGAGTGTGAATCAGTGTGTATGTGAGTGTGAATCAATGTGTATTAGAGTGTACCTAACCCTAACCATAATGTGTATGTGAGTGTGTATCAGTGTGTAGGTGAATGTGAATCAGTGTGTAGGTGGGTGTGAATCAGTGTGTAGGTGGGTGTGTATCAGTGTGTATGTGAGTGTGTATCAGTGTGTAGATGAGTGTGAATCAGTGTGAATGTGGGTGTGTATCAGTGTGTAGGTGGGTGTGTACAGTGTGTATGTGAGTGTGAATCAGTGTGTATGTGGGTGTGAATCAGTGTGTAGGTGAGTGTGTATCAGTGTGTAGGTGAGTGTGAATCAGTGTGTATGTGAGTGTGAATCAATGTGTATTAGAGTGTACCTAACCCTAACCCTAATGTGTATGTGAGTGTGAATCAGTGTGTAGGTGAGTGTGTATCAGTGTGTAGGTGAGTGTGAATCAGTGTGTAGGTGAGTGTGAATCAGTGTGTATGTGAGTGTGAATCAATGTGTATTAGAGTGTACCTAACCCTAACCCTAATGTGTATGTGAGTGTGAATCAGTGTGTAGGTGAGTGTGTATCAGTGTGTAGGTGAGTGTGAATCAGTGTGTAGGTGAGTGTGAATCAGTGTGTATGTGAGTGTGAATCAGTGTGTATGTGAGTGTGTATCAGTGTGTATGTGAGTGTGTATCAGTGTGTATGTGAGTGTGAATCAGTGTGTATGTGAGTGTGAATCAGTGTGTAGGTGAGTGTGTATCAGTGTGTATGTGAGTGTGAATCAGTGTGTATGTGAGTGTGAATCAGTGTGTAGGTGAGTGTGTATCAGTGTGTATGTGAGTGTGTATCAGTGTGTATGTGAGTGTGAATCAGTGCGTATGTGAGTGTGTATCAGTGCGTATGTGAGTGTGAATCAGTGTGTAGGTGAGTGTGTATCAGTGTGTAGGTGAGTGTGAATCAGTGTGTATGTGAGTGTGTATCAGTGTGTATGTGAGTGTGAATCAGTGTGTAGGTGAGTGTGAATCAGTTTGTATGTGAGTGTGAATCAGTGTGTAGGTGAGTGTGTATCAGTGTGTATGTGAGTGTGTATCAGTGTGTATGTGAGTGTGTATCAGTGTGTATGTGAGTGTGTATCAGTGTGTATGTGAGTGTGAATCAGTGTGTAGGTGAGTGTGAATCAGTGTGTATGTGAGTGTGAATCAGTGTGTATGTGAGTGTGTATCAGTGTGTATGTGAGTGTGTATCAGTGTGTATGTGAGTGTGAATCAGTGTGTATGTGAGTGTGTATCAGTGTGTATGTGAGTGTGAATCAGTGTGTATGTGAGTGTGTATCAGTGTGTATGTGAGTGTGAATCAGTGTGTATGTGAGTGTATCCACAGATTGGAAGCAGAGTAGAAGTCTCACAGTGTCCTGAATACAGACTGCACACTACAGTGACTGGCTCTGATACTCGATCTCACCTCCATTCATAATTAAACACAAGCCACTCGACACCGGGATCCTGGGCAAGGGTGTATGAGAGATGTACTTAAAAGTGTGTGTGTGTGTGTGTGTGTGTGTGTGTGTGTGTGTGTGTTTTTACCTTGATGTCTGGAAATGTTTGGTCGACTGCAGGGAGTACGTCGGCTGTAGCTGGCCGAATTCGCACCTTGTGCTCTGACTCAAACTCACTAATTGCTTCTCGACACGTCTCTGCATACGTCTTCGAGAAATAATTCTGACTTCTGGGGATGAAACCTTGCCGTGAAAAACATAAGGTTTCGTTTTAGTGCAAAATAATAGCAGTGCATTCACCTTTGTTTTTACCCCCATAATGGTTTTAACATGTTATAGTATTTAATGACAAGCTCTAAAATGTAAAAAAAAAAAAAAAACCTCTCAGAGCTTTTATAAAACAGTTATAGGTCATGAGAGCTGTTATAACATGTTATAGCCCAGAGTAACATGTTATTACTTGTCAGTAAATTAATTTTAATAATATCTTTTAAAACAGTTATAACCTATGATTAGGTTATAACCTAGAAACTTCAAGTGTTATAACATGTTATAACCTATAATGACAATCATTAATTGTTTGCTCTTATACTAAAACTGTTATAACCTATGACAAATCCCATAACCTTGAAACACCTTTAACTGTTATAACCTGTTATTGTTATACATGTTATAAAATGTCAAAGCATGAACTCTCAGCTTTGTTTATGAATCTTTATAACCTGTAATAAGTGTTTACTGTTATAACATGTTATAGCTGATATTGTCAACAAAGCAACAAACCTTAAACGTATTATTCATTCATTCATTGTCTACCGCTTATCCGAACTACTCTCGGGTCACGGGGAGCCTGTGCCTCTTAAATGTATTATAACCTATAAAAATGCCATAATATCAGCTGACTGTTATAACATGTTATAGGCTCTAATAACAAGCGATAAAATATCAAACCATTAAGTCTTAAAACTTATAGCTCATTTTAAAACCTATGATGTTATATATCATGTTATAACCTATGATTAATGCATTACCCTGGAAACACCATTTTACAAACTTTACCTGTTATGACATGTCATAGCTGTTGTATATAACCACATGCTATAAAATATCAAAGCATTAACACTCAGAACCTGTAGACTTACCTATATCACTTAGAACATGTTATAATTGTTATATATAGCCACATGCTATAAAATATCAAAGCATTAACACTTAGAATCTGAGGAACTGTTATAACCTATGATAAATAAATTAAGCTAGGAATTATTTTGGAAATTGTGATGGTTATAAAATGTTATAGCCTATAAGGACAAATTAAACCAGCTAACACTTTTAAAACTGTTATAACCCGTGAACCTTCATCTAGAAAGTTAAAATTAGTCAGAAATTTGGATGATATTATTAGAATTTAAAAGGCTTTGAGAGTGCATAGGATGTAATAATAATAATAATAATAATAATAATAATAATAATAATAATAATAATAATAACAACAACTGTAGTCATGTTATAACCTCTTATGATGCCTTATAACTTAAATAAAGAAAAAATGAACCTGTAACCTGGTAATCATTTGGACATCACTGTTCTAACATATACAACTATACACCAGCTATACATATCTAATCCAATCCAATTTAATCTTAATCTAATCTTAACCTAATCTAAACTAATCTAATATTAATCTAATCGAATCTAATCTTAATCTTATCTTAATCTAATTTAATCTAATCTTAACCTAAACTAATCTAATATTAATCTAATCCAATCTAATCTTAATCTAATCTACTCCAATCTAATATAATCTAAATCTAATCTAATCTTAACCAAGTCTAAACTAATCTAATATCAATCTAATCCAATCTTAATCTAATCTAATCTAATCTAATTTTAATCTAATCCAGTCTAATCTTATCTAGACGGCTGCAACAGCTCTAACCCGTGTAGCCTGGTATCATCCTCTGCAGCATCTTCCCATGTCCTGTCCCTCTCCTCCAGATCGCCTCCCTCGTCCCCGTGTCCCTTTCTGAACTTAGCACCAGCCTTGGAGAGCGTGAAATCTCCGGTGTGGTTAGGAGCTGAGCCGTGAGCTGACTGTACGGCTTCCCCATGTGATACTTCAGCTGTGGACAGTAACCTGCATAGCTGCATCATAACCACTTCACTGTGTTATCATAGCAATGATGAATAAATAAAATGTAAAAGAGAAATTCATTTATTTTCTGATTTTATCTTAACTTGGCATCATTTTATAGCAGTCTTATTAAAACAGAATGATATAAAGAAACTATTGGTGGTGATTAAAAGTATTGGCACCCCATGGGTGGATGGAGGAATGGAATTGTTATTATTATTATTATTGTATTGTTGTTGTTGTTTTTATAATAATAATAATAATAATAATAATAATAATAATAATAATAATAATAATAATAATAATAATGTTACGGGTGGTAGGTCCTATGTTGGACCACTAGGGGGGGTTTCCAGCAGGGGTTGTGTTCTGTTGTTGTTGTATGTCATGTGCTTGGTTTAGCCCCGCCTTATCCCTAATGTGTCCCTGTTCATGTTCACCTGTTCCTCATGTTGTTTGTAATTATGTTTAGTATTTATAGTGGCCTTTTGCCAGGGTTCGGGGCTGGTCTTCGTCTTAATGTTCCGTCTTTGTGTGGCGTCGTTCATGTTGTCTATGTATGTTTATGATTTCGAATAAACCCCTGTCTGCTGTCTATCCCCGCGCTGGGTCTGATTTATCTTGCTCTGTATGCCGGAAACGTGACAAATAATAATAATAATAATAATAATAATAATAATAATAATAATAATAATAATAATTATAATTATTATTATTATTATTACTGAGTACATGTGTGTGAATGAAAGGGAGGGAAGTGGAACAGTAAGGTTACAGGGTGAAGAGGTGAAGAAGGTACAGGAGTTTCAGTACTTGGGGTCAACAGTCCAGAGTAATGGAGAGTGTGGGAAAGAGGTAAAGAAGCGAGTGCAGGCAGGTTGGAATGGGTGGAGAAAGGTGTCGGGAGTTCTGTGTGATAGGAAAATATCAGCGAGAATCAAGGGGAAGGTGTACAGGACAGTGGTGAGACCGGCCATGCTGTATGGTTTAGAGACAGTGTCACTGAGGAAGAGACAGGAGTCAGAGCTAGAGGTAGCAGAGCTGAAGATGTTGAGGTTCTCTTTGGGAATGACAAGATTGGACAGGATTAGGAACGAGTACATCAGAGGGACAGCTCATGTTGGACGTTTGGGGGACAAAGTTAGGGAGGCCAGATTAAGATGGTTTGGACATGTTCAGAGGAGGGAGAGTGAGTATATTGGTAGGAGAATGTTGGACATGGGGCTGCCAGGCAGGAGGCAAAGAGGAAGGCCAAAGAGGAGGTATATGGATGGAATTAATGAGGATATGAAGCTAGTGGGTGCAAGGGTTGAGGATGCAGAAGATAGGGATAGGTGGAGAGAGATGATTCGCTGTGGCGACCCCTGAAGGGAAAAGCCGAAAGAAGAAGAAGATTATTATTATTATTATTATTATTATTATCATTATTGATACAGGGTTGTGCTGTTCTAGAGAAATAATCAACAAGCAGGTGATGTGGTAAAGCAGAGTTATTGTGACGGCCCTAAATTTATTTATTTTCCTATAAATTATAACACAATTTCTTGAATTATAATACGGCACTGATGATTTTATTTTATTTATTTATTTTTTTTACTTTTTTTATCCATTTATAGTTACATGTTATGGCATGACCACAAAACATGTTACGTCTTGTTATCTCTTACTATACAGCAGCTATAAACCGTCGCTTCGTCATCAGCATTTCTTTTTATTCTCGTTTAAAGTAAATAAGTGAAAACCTGCAGCTTGTTGTGTTACAGGGAAGCGTAAACTCCTCTGTTGTGAAGATGTCAGGAAACTTACAGCTATGTAAGACTGTTACGAAGCACTGACACGGGAGACTCCTTCCATTAATGTTAAATAAAAATCTCCTTAAAAGGAGTTTAAAAAAGTTAAAAAACTCACTAAATCAATGATTTTACATGTTTCATATCAGATCAAATGCACTTGTTTTAATACATTATCATTACAACGTTTTAAAACAAGCACATTAACACTGCGTGACTGTATAAACCTGTGATTTGGAGCTACACTGTTGTCAGTTCTGCTGTTAAAGAAAATTAACCAACAATTTCTGACCAATCAGAATTGAGAATTCAGCAGCTCTGTGGTGTAAAACACACTCTAATTTCCAAAACTATAGAATTGCAGTATAATGGAACCTTTTTTTCTTAGAACTGTTTTACTTTATGACTCTATATCTCTTTCTTGTCAAATATCGTCCTTGATTTTTATTGTTTTTGTTTTATTGTGATATATATCACACTATCGCTCGATCCCACTTCCAGACAAAGCTGTTGATCACATTGCGTTTGGAAATATTTTGGCTTACATGTTAAGGCACTGAGTGCATTTTAAATTCTTTAATTATTTTGAAATGGTGAATCTCCTGCGTTTTAATTAGATGCCTTTATCACACAACAGCGAGCGGCTTTGTCTTTTGTGTGTGTGTGTGTGTGTGTGTGTGTGTGTGTGTGTGTGTGTTTGTTTACAGAAATCTTTAACGAAAACTTTTTGGTCTAGGATCTTAAAGGATCTGTACCTTAATAATAATAATAATAATAATAATAATAATAATAATAATAATAATAATAATAATAAATGCTTATATGTGTTGTTGCTTTGCTGCTCTTTAAACTGGTTGCTCTTGGTTACGGTTAATCACAGTAGCTTCAATAACCAGCACAAGGCCAGTTCTAAACTTCATTTTTTTGTTGAATAAATTTAATTCCATTATTTGTCTAAGATCAGCTCTAATTTATTCGTGCGTAACTGAAATTACCGTGTTATTAATTTAGGTTAAGATTTACCTATGGTGAAAAAAACAGAAAGTTGTGTGTGAGTTCAAGCTCGGTACTGACCCCGGGATGTAATGCGGTTCGGGGGTCACCAACGTCTTGCTGAATTTCGGAGGGAATTTGTCCATCGGTGTAGGCTCGTCTCTCTCTCTCTCTCTCTCTCTCTCTCTCTCTCTCTCTCTGTGTGTGTGTGTGTGTGTGTGTGTGTGTGTGTTTGGATTAAAGCGGTTGCTATAGTGTTCCTCTGCCAAGAAACCGGATCGCGCAGTTGTCTCAGGAGGTGACGTCATGACGTCAGGCACAATGCGATCAGCACGCTCTTCCTTTATTTTCAGAATTCGGCTCATTAAAATAAAATAAATTCATTAAAAATGAACACTTTTATTTTAAATACTTCATGTAAAAACTAGCTGAATCTCTAAAATGCCTCAAAAAAGATCTGTCTTCCATCCATTCCATTTTATAGAAGTGAAATTGAAACGGATTGAAATTAAAATATTGGCTTTTTTTTATTTTATTAAGATTGCTATTAAAATATTGTGACTTTATTTATTTGTTTGTTTGCTTGTTTGTTTCTAATTAGTGATACTGGTGGTTTATATATATATATATATATATATATATATATATATATATATATATATATATATATATAATATATATATATTATTATTGTCTTTACAAGGGATGTTTCGTTCTTGTACACTACAGAAAGATGTTTTTATTTATTTATTTATTTATTTTAAAAAGCAACGCATTTCGTGTTTAAATGCATTACTTATGTGGAATAAAATAATGCAATATATATTACTGAACTATTATATATTCCATATTCCAATAATAACAATATTTTCATTAAGAAGAGAAATGAAATGTTTATAATACATGAATAAGGATGATTTATCCCAATTTAATTTCGTCTCAGATGGAAAATTTTATTATAATATTTCATATTCATATCAGAATAATGCTAAATAAAATTAAATCAAAATTGAATTAATTAATACAAACCCGCAGCATTGTCTCTAAGTGGTTGAAACAATTGACTGAAATATATGTACTCGATATATGAATAAATATTAATTTACATTTTTAAATTTTATATTTTTTTTAAATATTTGATATTTTCATATTTCTGTAAAGCACTATACAAATTAAATTGAATTAAATGTACTGTATTTTTGCGGATTGTGATCTTCAGCGCCGTCTAGTGCTCAATATCAGAACAACAGCCTGCGTTTTATTCACCAACAACAGCTTTCTTCTTCTTCTTTCGGCTTTTCCCTTCAGGGGTCGCCACAGCGAATCATCTCTCTCCACCTATCTCTATCTTCTGCATCCTCAACGCTTGCACCCACTAGCTTCATATCCTCATTAATTCCATCCATATACCTCCTCTTTGGCCTTCCTCTTTGCCTCCTGCCTGGCAGCTCCATGTCCAACATTCTCCTACCAATATACTCACTCTCCCTCCTCTGAACATGTCCAAACCATCTTAATCTGGCCTCCCTAACTTTGTCCCCCAAACGTCCAACATGAGCTGTCCCTCCGATGTACTCGTTCCTAATCCTGTCCAATCTTGTCACTCCCAAAGAGAACCTCAACATCTTCAGCTCTGCTACCTCTAGCTCTGACTCCTGTCTCTTCCTCAGTGACACTGTCTCTAAACACCAACAACAGCTTTACCTTTTCTAATTTTTCTCCATGTCTGTAGAACCTGAGCTGAGATGCTACATGCTAAAAACCCAGATGCCTCGCTGTATTATTATTTTGTCACAGAGCAGCTCCACGTTTAATCAGATAGAAAAGTCTCCTGTTCTTTTGCACAAAGTATTGGCCCCCACTCTTTTGTCCAGCGATTAATGTAAACAAACAACTTCAGCATGTTATTAAAGTGCAAGATTGTTCACAGCACAGTACAGCCCATATATAAACATCAACAATGTTTGCTTTTCTATCATGGTCACATAGTTAATTGTTCTGGTTTAGTCTTAATGTCTGAATAGCAGTAATGCAGAGATGGAATTTGTGGCATGTGAAAGATAAGCTAAGATTTAGTTGAGTGGAAGTTATTGTCTGCTGAGTCATTGTGTTCGTTTGGTCTCGATTAGCGGAGTCAGACCTAGCACTTTAAATCAGGTGCTTGTACAAATCCAGTCAAGTAGACAAGCGAGGAAGAGAAAACACAGTGGTGGCTTTTCTTTGTTCTTTTAATAAGTAAAGATTTCAGGAGGCTCGATGTCTGTTCAAGAGACTCCGCTGTGCATTTGCACAGGAGCAACTAGCTGATTGTAAGTTTAGCATTTTTCATGTGAACAGCGTTGTTCATTCTTTTTATATAGGTATAGACTCACTGGCCACTTTATTAGGAACACCAGTGCACCTGCACATTCATTGCAACCATGAGGTATCAGCACAGTGCACATGTACAGGTGTTCCTAATAAAATAGACAGAGTAAATCTCTCTCTTTACCCAAAAGCCAGCTCTCCCTTCTCTCCTCGTGAAACTGAGGACTTTATGACTCTATGTCCTATGATACACATATCTTAGAAAGCTAACATGTGCCACTTCTAAGAAATGTGTATCACAGGGCAGAGTAACACACTCAGAGGAAATCGTCTTCTTCCGCATACATGAGTCTACATGGCAAATACACAGAGAGAGAGAGAGAGAGAGAGAGAGAGAGAGAGAGAGAGAGCGAGCAAGCCCCTCCTGTGGCAGCATTGGGATTTGAGCTCACAATTTCCAGGTGAAAAACACTGTTGCTCCATTTTCAAAGAAATAATTTGGAAGGATCAAGACGTATTTCTGTTAAATTTCTGAGTCAGCATGTGAGAAAAGGGTGTGGCGTGTCAATCTCTGTGCCAAAATATTTGAAATTCCACATCCACGTCAGCAAGTGTTCCTCTTTTCAGTTGTAGTGGTTATATAAGTCACTGAGAGAGAGAAGAGAAGGAAGGACAAGACGTCAAAGGGAACAACTGTTTAAACCATTATAACGAACGTATATGGCAGCAGGAAGTAATTTTATTGACATTAATAACATTAAATGATTAAAAAGCACGATCCTTAGTAAAACATAAAGCTTTAATTGTTGTGGTAACGCCTTGGAATATTCTGTAATAAGAAAACAATTAACAATTAGTTTCCTATAAATGTGTTTTATTCCTTTCTTATTTCATTGGTGTAAATTGAGAATGTAGTACCGAACCTTGAGGTACACCTTGTATTAAAGTTTAGTTTGTCTATTCATGTTTGTACATTTAGATGGACTGTTTTAGAGAAACTAAACCTATGACACTACTGAGACTTTTTTAATAAGAGTGTGATGATGTAGACAGGAGATTTAGACAAAGAATCTCTCCAACCTCATAAACAATATTACAAAACATTGCTCAAGTGATAAATTGTCCCTTTAACAGAATTGTGTTATTTATATATGTGTGTATAGATAAGTCCTTTCCGAGGCTGTAGTCTAATACAAACCTCTATACTAGGTGGAGTATTTCACAGATCATAACATTTCATTGTGGGTGGAGTTTGTGTGTTGCCCCCATACATCAGAGGGCTCATTTGGGTTCTCCAGTTTCCTCCCCAGTCTGAAGACATGCAATGTGGGCTGATTGGCATCTCTCAACTGTCTGTAGTGTGTAAATGGATGTATAAGTGTGTGTTTGAGATTGTGTCCTGTGATGGATGGATGGATGGATGGATGGATGGATGGATGGATGGATGGATGGGTGGATTGATGGATGGATGAGTGGATTGATGGAGTGATAGATGGATGGATTGATGAATAGATGGATGGATGGATGAATGGATAGATGGGTAGATAGATAGATGGATGGATGGATAGATAATATTTCAGAATCAACATGTACTGTGCCACTGACCAAGAGCCACTGATGGCTCCTTGAGCTTAAGCTCCTCCTCTTTGTTCTTGCACTGGAATGCAATCCGATCTGGATAAAAATCGTCTGGTCTCATGTTCTAGTTCCTGATATCAGATATTTCTCTGATGCTGTAACTGCAGCTTACCTACAAACCCAGGAATGTGAATCTTATCAATCTGCAGGAATGTTTTAAACCTACATGTATACTTTGTGTATGAGTGACTCTGTATTACTCATCCACTCTAAGATAAAAGATCTACCTTTTTAGGGAACAGACAGAGCTGAATTGGTAAAATTACTTTCCTGGAAGTTGTGTAAATGACTGACTGCTAACTGACTGAAATGCCACTGAAACTGAGTTTCCGAGACTGCAGGTTTGGATGCTAGCCCAAGTGGCTACGGGCTGTTTGCTTTGAGTTTCGGTTTATGTTATGCTTATAGTTTCTGTGTCTTTCTTCACAGAATCCTGTCACGTTCAGACATGTTGAGGCAGATCGGGACTTCAGCGAAGAGAGTCAGAGGAAGAGTGGAAAGTCAAGTGGCCGTTCAGCAGAGCCTGATCTGGGAATATGAAGGTGGAATGTGGGCGGCCCATGTCATCTGCCTTGAAGTCTGCGCAACCAGTTTCAGGCTTCACTTCCTACTCCGTGCTCTCTGTCATCACCTGTCAGGTAGGATAGGTGTTGCACCGAGTGCTGAGAGAGCACACACACACACTGAGGTTATTCCTCAGACGGAGCACTTGCGCTACTGAGGTTGAAAGACGGACTGATGAATCTGTACAGGAGTTTTGGGTGTTTGCTGGAGACCTGGGTGGCTGATGGTTATCCGGTTGAACACTTGAGCTCAGCAGAGGCTTTGGAAAAAAAACTGGACCCAAACGGCAGTGACTCGGCGTCTGCAGACTCCCTGAGGCTCACAGGAGCCACTCTCAGGTCTGAATCCGAGGACTCTGGAGTGGAGCTGCCATCTGTGGTCAGCCCTTTGACCTCCCAGCACAGTGTCCTGACCTCACAGGCTTCACAGTTAGGAGAAGATGATTTACGACCTACATCTTCATCGCCGGCTCTTTCTCAATGCTCGTCATCCTCTTCATCTTTCTCAACGAGGGAAAGTTTTAAACTGCTTAAAGGAGGCGGAAAACCTTCGGTGACAACCGGACTGAAGGTAGAGGAGGTGCTTCGGAGAACGGAGCCAGCCTGGAGGAGAAGCGTGGATGGTAGCCTTCGGCGTCGGTGTCACACCGCTTCAATATGCAGCAGATCATCCACACCCTCGATACGCTCCAGAGTTGGAAGCATAGGTCCAGGAAGGCCTTATGTACAGCCGGCTAATGAGCAAAGATTGTCAGAAACTCAGAGAGTAACACACACACCACAGCAGCCTGCTATCAGTACCACAGACCCACAAGAGGTAACGATCATCATTATTTACGTCGCACTTCACGTTGTTTCATTTATACAACATTCAATTCTAGAGTCAAGCTAGAAGTCTTGAAATTATAAATCCATGCACTCGTTTTTTTCCACATTACAGTGTTTTTTGTTTAGGTGTAGCTCATCCCCAGTGCATGGTGCAAGGGGTTGAAGGAATGAATGGCAGGAGTATGGTTTATGATTTCTCAATCATGGGTGGGAAAATCCTGTAGAAGGGTTCAGGAGTTAAAATTAGATTTCATATTCAGGAAATTCTGTTTTGATGTAGTTGTAGATACATGAAAAAAACCTTACAAAAAAAAAAAAGACACATCACGTCATCGCTGTAACTATAGCACAAGACACTATAGCTATGGTGAAACGTCCATATTTATATTGGTTCTGTATTTGCTATTTCATATTCATGACTTAAAATTGTTGGAAGGCGGAGCTTAAACAAAGAGCGTTCACATGAAGTGAGTGAGTGTCACGTAAAAATGGAATAGTGCTACAGAAAATGTTACTTTTGCATTGAAGGCTAATGTCTTTAATGAAAGTCTAGATCCAAAGCTTAAATCCAGATCTTCATGCACTTGCTCTGAACACTGCATTGTTTAGCTGAGCAGTGAAACATGTTCTGTTTTCTGCTGTAAGATTACAAGGGGGCGGAGCCTAAAGGATGAACTCATATCAAACTGCACTTGGGAATTTGTTTTGGCCAAATAATAATCAGTCAGTCCAGCTGTGATTAAACCACATTATTGGAGAAATGGAAGAGACACACTAGTCCGTTATGTTCCTTGTCCGTCAAAATTGTAGCTGTGGTGCAAACCTAAAGAAACATCACACTGCAAAACCGTGTCTTGACTACATTTGAGTTCCTTTAACAGCTTTAATGGTAAAGTGCATCATGATCCATTTGAAAGTGAAATAAATCTTTGTGAGAAACTAAAACACGAAAGGAGAAACCGCTGAACTGTATAAAGAAGACCAGAGAACAGATCAGATTCACCAATCCGGTGTAAAATATCATATCATATCATATCATACCATAACATATCGTATCATAACGTATCGTATCGTATTGTAACGTAACGTATCATATCGTATCATATCATATATAATATCATATCATTTCATATCATATCATAACATATGATATAATATCATAACATTGTATCGTATCATATCGTATTGTATCGTATTATACGATATATGATGATAATATATGATACGATATGATATAATACAATACATCATATCGTATCATATAGTCTCATATATCGTAATAATCATATCATATCGTATAGTATTATATTATATAGTATCATATCATATATTGTATCATATTGTATTGTATAGTATAGTGTCATATCATATATCATATCATATTGTATTGAATCGTATTGTATAGTATCATATATCTTATCAGATCGTATCATATTGTATCATATAATATTGTATCACATTGTATTGTATCATATCATATGGAACAGCTTGAGTTCTTCTTGTGAATGGATTATTCACATAGTTATATAGCTAGAAAACGTCACTCACATATCAATCAGTTCACATTACAGCTACGATCTGCATATGAGTTCACATTTCATTCCAAATATCATGTTTATATCATATCATATCATTATCAATTGTTAATCAAGTTCATACCACAGCGCTCTGTATAACTGAGTACAAAACTTCACTCTCCAGGACCGATGCCGCCTTCATGTGCTATCAAGTTGTTAATCAAGTTCATACCACAGCGCTCTGTATAACTGAGTACAAAACTTCACTCTCCAGGACCGATGCCGCCTTCATGTGCTATCGGGGTTAGCGTGAATTCCAGTTTCCTGCTAGGAAGTTGCACATGAGAGAACCCTCAAGTCATAATTACGGCTGAGAGACTCAGATCATTTTGATACCAGAGTTTTCTGACAAAAGAGTCAAATCTTAAACTGTTAGCGCTCGCCATTTTGTTCATATTCATTTATGTAGATCATCATTCACTCTATACATGTTGTACATTTTTACATGCGAAAATAGCTTTTTCATTTTTGACCAAGGTTCCATTATCATCAGCAAGCTACTGAGAAATATGTGTCATGATGTCAAAATAAAAGTCAATAAGAAAATACAAGAAATATGTATGAACAAACATGGAGTGTTCTATCCAAAAACAAAGCATGTGAACATGACGTACTCGTAATTACCGTTTCAAAAGTAGGAAGTAAGATTGTTCCGATAGCACGTGCAGGCAGTGATGGATGATATACACAATAGTCATTACTCCTGACTCATATTTCCTAAAATTAATCAACAACAACAAACCTTAGTCTCTTAGTCCTAAGCTTTACTCATAAGCTTAAATATTAGAAATAGAAGCTGAGGTTAAAGTTAGGTTTAATCTCATAGTATAGCTTAAAGATTTTATTTATTTAGATTTAAGTTTAAATCCTGATTAAAGAATCAATATGACAAAAAAATATTGATTTTAAGGATTTTATGATAACAGTATCAGACAATTTTGATCTCTCAGTCTACAAAATTCTAGCTAGGTCTGGACATTTAGCAAAAATGAATGCTAATTAATGTAAGAAAATATCCTGAAACACTTTTCCTATTATTAGAATACTGATCTTTAATTAGCCATTAAGTTTATACATTTTAATACACTATAGATAGTGTAGGACTTTTATTATAATCCAAGCAGTATATAAAAGTACAAAAGGCAGCTTATCTCGCTAAAGACTTTCTTTAGCACCTATCGGGTTTCGCCTCACTGACCGCGAGTAATCAGAGAGAGATGAGGAAATGACCTGAGAACTCTCTCACGTCTCAATAGTGTCACCAAATGAGCAGCGGTTTCACTAAGCTATTTTTTTCTCTTATAAGCTAAGATAATGAGCTAATCAACATACATGCACGTCACTAGGGTGGTAAAGACATGCACAGTGTACAACTCAACAACTAGCATGACAATAAATATCTGTCCAAGAATTAGCCTTAATCCTGACACAGGTTTAACAGGTAATTAACGCGGTTAACAGGCTAAAAAAATTAACCTGACAGAAAAACAGCTAATTCAAGAACTAGCATTATTGTAAACATTCTAACTCAAACTGAACCATTAATGAAACAAGGCTAAACAGCAGCCTTTATAGTAAATGGACAAAAACAAAAACTAGCATTACAGTAAACAGGTTGAAGTGGAAGCCAGCATTAGATTGTATAGATCTTAAGCATTCAACAGTGTACAAGTATGCATCTACACACACACACACACACACACACACACACACACACACACACACACACACACACACGTGTGAAACCTTTACAGTCTCTACAGTCAGGTTAGAAAAGTAACATGAGAGAAAAACAGCTAATTTAAGAACTAGCATCAAAGAAAGCAGGCTAAAGCATATTGACTTCATAGTAAATGTGCTACAACAAAAGCTAGCATTACAGTAAACAGGATAAAATATAAACTAGTATTAGATTGAGTATATCTTAAATATTACACAGTGTACACACACACACACACACACACACACAATTACATATAATTATCAATTAGCATTAACAGGCTAAAAAGAAAACAAACCTGAAAACATTACTGAAAACAGGCTCAACTTATCAATAGCCTTTATAGTAAAGGGCATATGGCAAAAAATAGCATTACAGTAAACAGGATAAAATATAAACTAGCTTTAGATTGAATATCTTAATTATTACCCAGTGTACATGTACATTAGCATGACAATAAACAGCTATCCACAAATTAGCTTTAATCCTGTCAGTTGTAATATTAATTAACAGTTAACATTAACAGGCTAAAAAGAAAACTAACCTAAGAGGAAAAACAGCTAATTCAAGAACAGGAAAAAATAGACTATAAAAGATTTAGCATTAATCATGTCAGTTTTAACAGGTAACAGGGCTAACATTAATTAACATTGTTAACATTAACAAGCTAATACAAGTTAATTTAAGAACTAGCATAAATGAAAACAGGCTAAAGCAAACAACTGCTTTTATATAAACAGGATACAGAAAAAAGTAGCATTACAGCATATAAGCTAGCATTATATTGAATATATCTTAAATGTTACACAGTGTACAGGTACACTAGCATGACAATAAACAGCTTTCCAAGAATTAGCTTCAATCCTAACACAGGTTTAACAGGTAACAAACCTGGTTACATGGCTAAAAAGAAAACAAACCTGACAAAAAAAACCAGCTAATTCAAGAATTAGCATTATTGTAAACATTTTAACCCAAAATGTAGCTTTAATGAAAAGAGGCTAAACAGTAGCTTTTCTAATAGATGGGCTAAAACAAAAACTAGCGTTACAGTAAACAGTCTGAAATAGATACTAGCATTAGGTTGAAGAGATCTTAAATATTAGCATGACAATAAACAGACTATCCAAAATCCTAAAAGAGGCTTTGAACAATTAATGTTTACAGGCTAAAAAATAACTTTCAAGAACTAGCATTAATGTAAACAGGCTAAACCGAACAGTAGAATTTATAGTAAACAGGTTACAACAAAAGCTATCATTATATTAAAAAGGTTCAGATATAAACCAGCATGTGATTGTATAGATCTTAAATATGACACATCTACACAAGTGCCCACCCATCTACCCACATACACACACCCACACACACACACCTGTGTGAAACCTTTAACACACGTTTGTCATTCTGTTGTTCCTCACCGTGGTCAGTGTGAACCAGTCAGTTCAGGTGTGTTAAGCTCAGCTGGAACGGAGCCAGAAAGAAGCGGATCAGCAGGAATGTGGAGGCGGTTAGAATGCAGCTACTGATAGCAGCTCGTCCCATGCAGGATGTGTCTCAATAGCAGCGTGTTAGGGAGAGGTGCACGAAGGGGAAGCTTCAGAAACCAATGCTAATGCTAAATATGGAATTCTGATTTATTTCTCAGGACAGAACAGCAGAGCAGACTTAGGCCTAGTCGTACTTCTAGACATTTCTGGACAAAACATACTCTAAAAAGTTGACCTCATTAACATTATAGTAAACAGGCTAGCTCAGGAACTACACACTAAAATATAAAGTGTCCGTAGTACTCAAGGACTAGCATAATAGTAAACAAAGCAAATCACAAACTAGCTTTATAGTAAACATGCTAACTCTTAAAATGGTGTTAAATTATAATTATAGTTAACAAGCTAGGTCAAGAATTAGCTTTATAGTAAAGAATAAAACACAAACAAGCTCAGTCATAAAGACTGTCATTATAATAAAGATGTAACTCAAGACCTAGCAGAACAGTAAACAAAGTAAAGCACAATCTAGCTTGATAGTAAACATGCTAACTCAAAAGGAGCATTAAAGTAAACTAGGATTAACAGGCTAACTCAAAAACTAGCATTATGATCAACACTAAAACCAAAAACTAGAATCATAATATCCATGCTACATTATCAGCCATTTCGAAATAAAACAAAAAAGCTAGCATTGCATTGTAAACAGAGCAACTTTGTTTAATTAGCCTTGATTGTTATTTAGAATTAATTAGCATTACAGTACTACAGGTTACCATACAGCATAAAGTGTCATTATAGTAAACTCAAGAACTACAATGAAAAAAAACAGGCTATAAACGAATTAGCGTTAATCATACCTCAGTTTTAACAGGTAACAGGGTTAACACTAATTAACTATTAACATTAACAGGCTAACAGAAGCTAATAACAGGCTTATAGTGAATGCGCCAAAACAAAACCTAGCATTACAGTACACAGGCTAAATTATAAATTAGCATTAGACTGTATGGATCTTAAATATTGTGTTTATTCTGTTTTTATTTTTCCAGCCAGAATTATTTTAGTGAAACAAGTTGAAGAAAATCGACTTGTATTTTGAAAAAATGTGTGAATTATTTTAAATATTTTTAACAGAACTAGCTACCTGAAGTACCTGAAGAATTTAATAATAGACAATAACTGTGTGTGTGTGTGTGTGTGTGTGTGTGTTAGCAGTCTTCATGTGCCACTGGACTTGAGTGGGATCATCTGCCTCCTGGGTTTCTGTACCTGGAACAAATGTGCCGGATGCTGGAGGAGATCGCCAGGCTGCAGAAGGAGAACCAGAAGCTGCAGCAGGTGATGATAAAGAGCCGAGACAAGACAGAAAAGACGGAGATGAAGGTCAGAGACTCTGGTTGTTAAACAAGCTTTTTATTTTGAACAGCTTTGAACAGGATTGTTTTTAAGTAGCACATCAACTTGTAATCATGGAATTCCAGTGGCCTTGTGTGCTCTCGTTAATAAACAGCGTCCTGTTGCTGAAACACACTTTAGAACCTGGATTATACGTGAATTCTTTTCCGTTGTGGATCCACACCAAAGAACTCTGCTGATGGCAAAGCAGTGGGTACAAGCCATCAGTTTATGTCTAACTAAAGCAAGTGATGCAGCAGCGCTTTAGTTCTTTTATTTTGTTTAGTCTAGTTCCCTCATGTGAGAAAAGAACTCTTCTATTTATTTGCATCTGTAACTGCTTCAAAATAATAACAACGTTGTCTTGTGACATCAGACAATTACGCCAAAATATTATTATAGTAAAAAAAAAAAAAGTAACTCAGGAACTAGCACAATAGTAAGCCAAGTAAAACACAAGCTAACTTTAACTAACAAGCTAAATTGTGTTAAAGAACACAGGCTCAAAAACTAGCAGTGAAAATTAAACTAGAATCATAATAAACATGTTACAGTATCAAGTAAAAACACAAACTAGCATCAGAGTAAACAGGCTAACTCAAGAAATAGCATCGCAATAATTATGCTTAGACAAAAAAAAAGCTTGAAATCTATGAACATTTCATATTTATCATTGTGAAATGTGAAATGTTTAGCATTTAGGGTTAGCATTGCAGTTAAACAAGCTAAAGCATCATCATCGTAAACTCAAGAATTAGCATGAAAATAAACAAACTATCCACGAGTTAGCATTAAGAGTAAACAGTCTTAACAGGTAACATTAACACTAATTAGTGTTATTATAAAATAAACATTATCTTAGAGAAAGCTGGCTAATTCAAGAAAAGATTTTTGCAAAGAATGAATGAAAAGATCAATTAAACACATGAAAGCTTAGCTTGTCACATCACCAAGCAGCCAGACTATAAAATCTTCTAACCTGATGACTTCTATCGTGTTACAAAGCGCTGAAACTGGAGACTCCTTTCATGAACGTTAATAAATACACGATCTCCTAAAAGAAAAGCTCTTTATACAGAGACAGCAAAAGGCAGTTTTTCCTTGTTAACTCTTTTTTATCAGTAAACTCGTGGAATAGAAGTGGACTTATAGGACTTTTTTAATCAAATTTTCTGGCTGTGAGTCTGACAAAATGAATCAGGACTCATTTTGTGAGTGTTTTTCCTTCTGTTGGATAACCTTACATAGAATTTTAGGTTAAAGATCAAACTTTAGCTGCTTTTTAGATGAACAATTAGAAGTTTGATATCATCATTTACTTTGATGATAGAAACATTTGTGTGTTTTTTAAAAACTTTTCTTTGAATATATAGCCCCTAGTAGGCTAGGGAAAAACAGAAATACTTGTAAAACACTGCAAATTTTTCAAATCCTGAGTGCATACTTTCATATGAGCTTCATATTAACCTCCACTGTGGAGTGGAACATGACCAAGACATTCAATGCTGAACATGGACACAACCAAACAACTCCATATTTTTGGAGTTAAATAGCCAGACTGTCTCTGCCAGACATCTCTTAGGCAAATGTATGAGCTGTTTCTATAGAAACAACAACACTATATACCCGGGATTTGCGATGTTGTTATTGAACTACTTTTTGAGGTTCAACAGCGCTGTGGTATAATTGTTGGAGTTGCAGTTTCCTAGCTTTTCACCTGAGCGTGCAGACCACGTAAACACCACACCGCCTTAATAACACTACCGTAAATCCGCATCCCAGCTGATCTAACACCTCGACAAATGATCCCCGGTATCACCTCATTACCAGTTACCGCCTGTCTACAGCACAACTGCAGTATTATTATGCATAATTATATCGTCTTAAGCCTCTCCGAATCTCGCGAGCCGTTGACGTCATAGCCTTTTCAGACATTTTTCTTGCCTGCGATTCTTTCTTGTGTAATCTCAGGGAGATTTTTTTTTTTTTTTTTTAAAAACTCATCAGCTGCTAAGCAACTCAGCTAAACAACTGGGAATGACCCGAGTTCAAATCCAGCAAAGACACAGGAGGGCAGTTCTGCTGAACAACAGCACATACTTGCATTGAATAAGTCCTTTGATTCGTCTGTACAGTATTTATGTTAACTACAGACTTAATGAGACGTTTGTGAAACGTCGGATTTGTTTGTCATCGACTGTCAGATTGTTTGTGTAATTTCACTGTGCAGTGTTTCAGTTTTTAGGTTATGTTGACCGGTATTTGACTTGTGTTCGAGTGTCTGCCCTTTAATGTTGTTGATATTTTTACTTGATTATGATTTGTGTAGTTTTTATATTTGAGTTAACCTAAATAATAAGTTGTTACATGTGAGTAGTATTTGGACAAACACAAATGTTTCAGTTTGTGTATTATTTGTTACTTAGACAGTATTCAGTTGTACTAATCTTAATACTTTAATTCTCTAGCACTGGTGGTAACCTCACTTATTTTATCGCTGTAGTATTTGTGTCAACATAAATGTATTTGTGTTATATTATATTATATATATCTTAGCTTTGGAGTCTGTTAGGAGGAGTCTTGATGGCCCGAACATACAGTGGAATTTGGTGAAGATCTAAGAATGTCAGATTTTTTTCACCCGAAAAAAAAGTTAAAGTGTGTTTTCTTAAGAAAAAAAAAAGTTAAACTTTTACTGTTTGTCGCGATGATCACAACTAACACAAGAGTGCACATAGTTTCTTAATATCACTCTCAAAACCTGAGATCTGAGCCTCAGATTTCCAAGATATTACACAGGTTTGCGAAGCTGAAATGTACTGTGTAAATTTACTATGACAGGTAAGGTGCTATATATATATATATATATATTAGATATTAAATCTACTATGCTTATACTATGATATGGAAATATATCTATTTTATCTACTATACTGTGCTATACTATATATTAGCCATTAGCTATAGTATCTGCTGTACTACTATAAAATAGTATGAGGGGGGGCAAAATAAGAATGTTCTCAGATTTACACCACATTCACACCATTCGTCAGGATGATCAAGACGAACACAGGCGTGTACTTAGTTTCATAATATTACACTGAGATCTGAGCCTCACATTTCTAATATATTACACTCAATATAATACACAGGTGTGGGATGCAAAGATACAACATTTACTGGTCAATATGAGTTAAATTACACATGGAGTACATAAATTTGAATAGAAATATTTATTTTATCTAGTATACTGTACTATACTATACAGTACCTATTGTATCTACTATACTACTACTACTACTATACTATACTGTACTTATGATATACAGTATTCAATTCAATTCAATTTTATTTGTATAGCGCTTTTAACAAAGAGCATTGTCTCAAAGCAGCTTTACAGAACATAAAAAACAATAAACATACAAACAAACAGTCCTAGATGTTAGACAAAATTTTCCCTAGTGAGCGAGCCTGAGGTGACTCAGGCGACTGTGGCAAGGAAAAACTCCCTCAGATGGTATTAGGAAGAAACCTTGAGAGGAACCAGACTCAAAAGGGAACCCATCCTCATCTGGGTGACACACGGAGAGTGTGATATGAACAATGTCCTTTCTGCATTAGTTGTGTGATGCAGATACAGCATGTGTAGAATGTTATGTGTAAAATGTCCACATAGGGTTGGCAGTGCTGCTTTGAATACTCCAGTCCTCAGAAAGCAGAACCCGGCTGGAGCTGGACCATCGTATACGGCTATACTATGCTGTAGCTCAGGTTTAGAGTGTATCAGGACAAAACTAATGCACTTTTGTCTTAGTCTTGACCAATCTAACCTGCACTGAGAATTTGGGGAAGATTTGAGAATGTCAGATTTTTTGCTTTTGAACATAGTAAGAGGTTTTTTAGACAAAAAAAAAAAGTTCTCAGATTTACACCAAATTTACACCATTCACCATGATGGTCAAGCCGAACACAGGAGTGCACTTAGTTTTACAATATTACACTGAGATCTGAACCTCACATTTCTAATATATCACACTTAATATAATATAAAGGTTTGTTGATGCTAAAATATAAACATTTACTGACCAATCTCAGTTAAATTACACATGAAGTGCATAGATTTGAATGGAAATATATCTAGATAAAATAGATAAAAATAGTGTTAGTCTTGACCAGGACAGTGAATTTAATCAAATGTATGAATTTAGGCAAATGTATGAGCTGTTTCTATAGAAACAACAACACTATAAACCCGGGATTTGCGAAGTTGTTATTGAACTACTTTTTGAGGTTCAACAGCGCTGTGATATAATTGTTGGAGTTGCAGTTTCCTAGCTTTTCACCTGAGCGTGCAGACCACGTAAACACCACACCGCCTTAATAACACTACCATAAATCTGCATCCCAGCTGATCTAACACCTCGACAAATGATCCCCGGTATCACCTCATTACCAGTTACCGCCTGTCTACAGCACAACTGCAGTATTATTATGCATAATTATATCGTCTTAAGCCTCTCCGAATCTCGCGAGCCGTTGACGTCATAGCCTTTTCAGACATTTTTCTTGCCTGCGATTCTTTCTTGTGTAATCTCAGGGAGATTTTTTGTTTTTTTTTAAAAACTCATCAGCTGCTAAGCAACTCAGCTAAACAACTGGGAATGACCCGAGTTCAAATCCAGCAAAGACACAGGAGGGCAGTTCTGCTGAACAACAGCACATACTTGCATTGAATAAGTCCTTTGATTCATCTGTACAGTATTTATGTTAACTACAGACTTAATGAGACGTTTGTGAAACGTCGGATTTGTTTGTCATCGACTGTCAGATTGTTTGTGTAATTTCACTGTGCAGTGTTTCAGTTTTTAGGTTATGTTGACCGGTATTTGACTTGTGTTCGAGTGTCTGCCCTTTAATGTTGTTGATATTTTTACTTGATTATGATTTGTGTAGTTTTTATATTTGAGTTAACCTAAATAATAAGTTGTTACATGTGAGTAGTATTTGGACAAACACAAATGTTTCAGTTTGTGTATTATTTGTTACTTAGACAGTATTCAGTTGTACTAATCTTAATACTTTAATTCTCTAGCACTGGTGGTAACCTCACTTATTTTATCGCTGTAGTATTTGTGTCAACATAAATGTATTTGTGTTATATTATATTATATATATCTTAGCTTTGGAGTCTGTTAGGAGGAGTCTTGATGGCCCGAACATACAGTGGAATTTGGTGAAGATCTAAGAATGTCAGATTTTTTTCACCCGAAAAAAAAGTTAAGGTGTGTTTTCTTAAGAAAAAAAAAAGTTAAACTTTTTACTGTTTGTCGCGATGATCACAAATAACACAAGAGTGCACATAGTTTCTTAATATCTATCTATATATATATATATATATATATATATATATATATATATATATATATATATATATATATATATATATACTATGATATGGAAATATATCTATTTTATCTACTATACTGTGCTATACTATATATTAGCTATTAGCTATAGTATCTGCTGTACTACTACTACTATAAAATACTTATTATGATATACTGTACTGTACTATGCTCTGATATAAGTCATAAGTGGACTTCTGTGTTAGTCTTGACCACCATAACCTACAGTGTGAATTTGGTTAATATTTGCAAGCGTTAGATTTTTCGCCCTTAAACATGGTAAGAGGTTAGCCTTAGCTTTTTGGGGGTGGGGTGGGGGGGATAAGAATGTTCTCAGATTTACACCACATTCACACCATTCGTCAGGATGATCAAGACGAACACAGGCATGTACTTAGTTTCAATATTACACTGAGATCTGAGCCTCACATTTCTAATACAGTGGTGTGAAAAAGTGTTGGCCCCCTTCCTGATTTCTTATTTTTTTGCATGTTTGTCACACTTTAATGTTTAAGATAATCAAACACATTTAAATATTAGTCAAAGATAACACAAGTAAACACATCATGCAGTTTTTAAAGGAAGGTTTTTATTATTAAGGGAAAACAAAATCCAAAACTACATGGCCCTGTGTGAAAAAGTGTTTGCCCCCCTGTTAAAACATAACTTAACTGTGGTTTATCACACCTGAGTTCAATTTCTCTAGCCACACCCAGGACTGATTACTGCCACACCTGTTCGCAATCAAGAACTCACTTAAGTTCACTTAAGGACCTGCCTGACAAAGTGAAGTAGACCAAAAGATCCTCAAAAGCTAGACGTCATGCCGAGATCCAAAGAAATTCAAAAACAAATGAGAAAGAAAGTAATTGAGATCTATCAGTCTGGAAAAGGTTATGAAGACATTTCTAAAGCTTTGGGACTGCCGCGAACCACAGTGAGAGCCATTATCTACAAATGGCGAAAACATGGAACAGTGGAGAACCTTCCCAGGAGCGGCCGGCCGAACAAAATTACCCCAAGAGCGCAGCGACAACTCATCCAGGTGGTCACAAAAAACCCCACAACAACATCCAAAGAACTGCAGGCCTCACTTGCCTCAGTTAAGGTGAGTGTTCATGACTCCACCATAAGAAAGAGACTGGGCAAAAATGGTTTGCATGGCAGAGTTCCAAAACAAAAACTGCTGCTGAGCAAAAAGAACATAAAGGCTCGTCTCAGTTTTGCCAGAAAACATCTTGATGATCCCCAAGACTTTGGGGAAAATACTCTGTGGACTGACGAGACAAAAATTTAACTTTTTGGAAGGTCTGTCTCCCATTGCGTCTGGCGTAAAAGTAACACCGCATTTCAGAAAAAGAACATCATACCAACAGTAAAATATGGTGGTGGTAGTGTGATGGTCTGGGGCTGTTTTTCTGCTTCAGGACCTGGAAGACTTGCTGTGATAAATGGAACCATGAATTCTGCTGTCTACCAAAAAATCCTGAAGGAGAATGTCCGGCCATCTGTTTGTGACCTCAAGCTGAAGCGAACTTGGGTTCTGCAGCAGGACAATGATCCAAAACACACCAGCAAGTCCACCTCCGAATGGCCGAAGAGAAACAAAATGAAGACTTTCAAAGTCCTGACCTCAATCCGATTGCGATGCTGTGGCATGACCTTAAAAAGGTGGTTCATGCTCAAAAACCCTCCAATGTGGCTGAATTACAACAATTCTGCAAAGATGAGTGGGCCAAAATTCCTCCACAGCACTGTAACAGACTCATTGCAAATTATCGAAAACACTTGATTGCAGTTGTTGCTGCTAAGGGTGGACCAACCAGTTATTAGGCTTACGGGGTAAACACTTTTTCACATAGGGCCATGTAGTTTTGGATTTTGTTTTCCCTTAATAATAAAAATCTTCATTGAAAAACTGCATGATGTGTTTACTTGTGTTATTTTTGACTAATATTTAAATGTGTTTGATTATCTGAAACATTAAAGTGTGACAAACATGCAAAAAAATAAGAAATCAGGAAGGGGACCAACACTTTTTCACACCACTGTGTATTACACTCAATATAATATACAGGTGTGGGATGCAAAGATACAACATTTACTGGTCAATATGAGTTAAATTACACATGGAGTACATAAATTTGAATAGAAATATTTATTTTATCTAGTATACTGTAGTATACTATACAGTACCTATTGTATCTACTATACTGTACTTATGATATACAGTATACGGCTATATTATGCTGTAGCTCAGGTTTAGAGTGTATCAGGACAAAATTAATGCACTTTTGTGTTAGTCTTGACCAGTCTAACCTGCACTGAGAATTTGGGGAAGATTTGAGAATGTCAGATTTTTTGCTTTTGAACATGGTAAGAGGTTTTTTAGACAAAAAAAAAAAAATTCTCAGATTTACACCAAATTTACACCATTCACCATGATGGTCAAGCCGAACACAGGAGTGCACTTAGTTTTACAATATTACACTGAGATCTGAGCCTCACATTTCTAATATCACACTTAATATAATAAAAAGGTTTGTTGATGCTAAAATATAAACATTTACTGACCAATCTCAGTTAAATTACACATGAAGTGCATAGATTTGGATGGAAATATATCTAGATAAAATAGATAAAAATAGTGTTAGTCTTGACCAGGACAGTGAATTTAATGATCTAGGATTGTCAGATGTACGTTTTATTGATTGTACGTTCTCTGATTTTCTTCAAAAGGAAGGATGAACACAGGAGTGCACTTAGTCTTGTTTCAGAGACTCTCACTTCCAATTTATTACTTTGGGATGCATAAATGTAAAAATTTACTAGTTGATATCAGTTAAATTACACATAAAACGCACAACTATGAATGAAAATACTTCTCTTTTTATCTACTATGCTACTCTATGCACCATACCATGTGAAATTATAGTATTTGTCTTAGCGTTTTTATTTATGTCGTGTTATGTCTGCAGTGTGTGTGTTATGTCACGTGTTATGTCTGCAGTGTGTGTGTTATGTCTGATGTGTGCAGTGTTTAGTTTCTTTAATATTCATGTTCACTGAAACTTTTTGCCGGCTGTCTGCCCGCAGAACGCTCATTTCGACTCCACAGACGGTGAGAAGCTGGACCTCCGGGATGCTGAAGCTCAACCAGGACTTTCCTCTGAAGCGTTTCGTCGAAGGAGTGTGTCTGATACGTGGACTTTTATCGGACGGCGAAGTAAATATAAAAATAAGCAGTATAAATCTGTCACATTCCAAAAAACATTTTTAATCCTGCTATAAATACAGTACGTTGCATTTTTGTATGATTTTTGTCTAACAGGAAATAATAAAAGTAAAAAATAAAATCAATAAAGTTTTATGGACTAGGTTCAACCACTGTCTCTTCAAACCCATGATTAAACCAGTAATTAAATAGAATTAAGTAAATCTTTTCTGTAAGACTGATGGATTTATGAGGTTGTGGATTTACCTGGTTGTGTTTTGTCTCATGAAGGTAAATCTAAAACCCCTCGAGCTGAGCACTTCCCATCTACAGACATTTTACTGGAAGAGCCTGAAACCCCACAGTCGGTAAGAGGAAAGTTAATTTATGGAAGGAAAAAAAAGAAGCTCAAACTGGTTTGGTGTGTGTTGCAATTGCTGTATACCAACATGTTGCAATGTGAACGTGTTTACTGCGACATACTGGAACTTCTATTCCTACACTATCGATGTTGTGTGTGTGTCACTTTCGTCTGGACGACTTGTACTACTTTTGTTTCGCTATGGATACTTGATAACAATTCTAAGAAAATACTGGAAATTTGCAAGGAATTTGCATTTCATTGGAAATAAATCAAGGAAATATTTAAATACCATTGAATATATATTAAAATAATGTGAGTAAAAATGTAAAAAAAAAAATTGGGTTGTGTAAATGGTTTGTAAGTGTTTGTAAATTTGTAAATGTTTAGTTTATTGGAATCTTGTAATAGGAAATAAATTTAGCTTGATTAGTAAATTAACAGATTTAACTAGATGTAACTATATTCAAGATATATGTAACATTTCTATAATGCTTGTTTAAAAGGTTATGGTCACACTTTTCTTTGATAATCTTATGGATTTAATGTAACACAAATTTTACACAAATTTTTACTGTTTAGCATTAAAATTGGCACAAAATTCTGATGTACTACAAATGAAATTTATTTCAAGATTTTGCCTTTAATAATCTCTCAGAAATGTTTACAGGTAATATAGCTCGTAACGATGAATGTTGTATACATTTAGAAAAGTATGAAAAATAGAAGATAATAATAAAAGTCTCAAAATTTTGGATTTTTACAACAGTTTGTGAAGCATATAGTAGCATATACATCATGTACAAATCTCACAAATATGCTAATCTTTTCAGCAAAGCTTGGCTGTTTGCCTTGCGAGATTACTGTGTCACTCAAATCAATGTATTATCTAGCTTTGTGAGTCATAACAATTGTTGTTCAAGCACTGTTTACGTGTTTGCTCATCCAGCCGGTTGAAACGGAGCAGCGGAAGGCGAGTAACAGCCTGAAACTGAAGATTAGCTCACTCAGATGGAATGAGAAGTCAAAAGCAGCCAAGAGCAGCAGCAGGTGAGATTTTGGCGCACCCAAAGATATCCGTTGATGTGCGTTATTGGACCTCGTCTGACCTAATTTAGTGCTTAAAAAGCTGTTACTGGTGCATTTAGCAGACGCCCTTATCCAGAGCAACTTACATTTTATACAGCTGAGCAATTGAGGGTTTTAGCCCAAATTATGATCTGCTGAATGTATAAAATGTTTTTATTTGCCATTGTAAGTGAATTTTATACATCAGAGGAAAACATCATTTTATTTTAGATACTTGAAATCCTAATTCCTTGGATTTCAAAGGTGTTCCATGTGGTGATCAAGAGCTAAAGCTGATTATTTATAACGGGGAAGTTTTTCCTGTTTTTCATGTTACCAAGCAACCGAAATGTGTAAATTCTTCTGTCCTGAAAAATGACTGACCTCTAAAGCGCTGACATGGGAGACTTCTTTCATAAGCGTTACATAAAAGTCTCCTTCAATGACAAAATATCACCATATCATTAAATAACCAATTTTCTTTCTTGAACATCGAAACATTTTATTGAATATTAATATGTTTGTTTTTAGTCTTTGAATCACAAAACACGTCCTTGTGTAAATGCTGTCATTGAAAGAGTGCATTATAGCTGCTATGGAAAATTCTATAGAATCTCTATTAATTTTATTGAATGCTGTAGGAAACAGTTAAAAGGTAGAAATTTCATCATCAGAATCAAAAATTCAAGTGTTATGGCATTTAATATGTTATAAAATAAATTATATACTATATTATATTATATTATATTATATAACATTTTGCATTTTTCTCTGGTTTCTGTTTTTCTAAAGCTCGGAAAAAGAGAATAAGAGGACATTTGGACAATTGTTCAAGAACAGAAGAAAGACCACACGATTCTGACCCTCTGCTCGGATGTGAACGTGACAAAAAAGTAGCAAATAATAAATGGACACAATGCAGTATGGACATCCTTCATACCTTCCATCAACCTGCCATGTGTATATGGATTTTTATATATGGAACACTAAATCTTGCTCTACATCTGGTATACATTTCCTTTTCATTTTCATCAGGCTGAATATATGATTTGAATTTTTTTTTTTTAGCCAAGGTGAAAGTTCCCAACACAACTCATTGCAATGAAATCATGGCGGGTGGAGATTATGGGGATATTTATGACATTTCCAGCTAATTCTAACTTTACTATAATTTCGAGAAATCCAGGCCTGGATGTTAACGATGTAATTGTGTTGTAAAGACGTGGTGCACATCCAAAAGGTGTTTCTGGATAGTGTTGAGATTGCAACATGTTTTTGGGTAAGGCTTCGAGCCTGGGTGGGGTCGGGAAAGTACTATGCACTAATCTGTTTGTTTCAACATTACATTCATATAAACCTAAACAATTAAGCCTTACCTAAGCTTGCCAGTATTTTAATGGATATTAATAATGCATGCTAGGTGCATTAAGATAAACAAAGCACTTACAGTGTTGTAGGCATTTACTGTATGCTGGTCTACACTCTTACTAAAGAGTATGTATTTAATAAAAATTTTAAAAAATCTTTAACCTTAAAAAAACACTCAGGTAGGTTAAAGGAGCACTCTCAGGATTTTGACTATATTGCAGTGTGTGTGTTGGTGTAATCTTAATATCTTTTTATATTGTGTGCTGCTAAATTATTAAAAGCAGAAGAGATCTCGGTCTCTTGCTTTGTCTTGTAATTTGTGCAATGTGGAACAGATGTACAGTGCAAAGCTCTTATGGTTGTATATACCCTTGTTTATAAAAGCCATTTTGTCTAAGAATATTTGTCTTCGAATGTGTTTTTCTCACATGAAACCCGTCTGAGCCCTGGTTTTCAAGTTCAGATGAAGCCAACAGCTTTGACTCGATTCGTTTATTTGCTTTATTTTTCCCAGGAGAGAGGGGGAGACAAAGTCTCCTTGGCATTCCCATGTGAAGAGATGTCAATGACGAACACATCCAAACAAGATAAACAGGAATTTGGAGGGGGAAATGGGGTCAATCAGTTCGTACATAAAATACATTTACTCTGATATAACATTTCTCTTGGCTCCTTGCACAAGTGTCTCTTTCACTTCTTTAAAGTCCAGACAGCAACCGTCTGCGCTAAATAGATCTATAGATAGTAACTGCATTGGCAGGGTAAGAGGGAGGGCGCTTTCGGAATAGTGGGGTCACTGGTTTTGTAGTTTGGTGGATTTGGCTCGAATGGTGCCACCTGGTGGACTGGTTTAGATCTACGTCTACATGATGCCGCAGGTGGAGAGCGGGTTAGTGATGTGGCACGTGCAAGCCGATTGGCAGTACTGGCGCACCGTTTGGTAGCAGCTGCGGTCAGCATCTCCTCCCCATTGTACGGTCCCTCCAGGCTCAGACGGCAGGCGGCTCAGGATGCTGGTGTTGATGGCGAGCGCAGCCAAACCGTAGTCAGTGAAGAGAACGGTCTCGCGACGACATGTGGGGCATGAGATGAACTTATACTTGGGGCAGGACTCGTACAGGATCTGCAGGCACTCCTCACACACCGAGTGCAGGCACGACAGGATTCTCGGACGCTTCCCTGCAAAGTTGTACGTGTGCCCGCAAGTCGGGCAGTCCAGCGGCTCACACGGCATCACCGGCCCCGAAGACGTCGAAGATGACGAGGAGGATGAGGTGGACGAAGAGCGCAGGACGTACTGGTTCACGATTACGTCATCCATCTTGTAGTGGAATTGGTGGTAGCATATCTCGCTGTTGCTAGCCTTGCGTTGGGCTAAATAACTAGCTTCACGACGGAGGACTGGTGCTGGAGGTGATGCCAGAGGACGAGGGTTGACCATGGTGTTACCGTTCACCTCAATGGACAAGTCACTGCAGGCCTGGTTGACGATGACCTCGCCTTCACCTCCTCCATCCCAGGCCACACGGGGAGGAGGTGCAAAGCGAGGCTGGGTCACAGGAACAGGACACTCCCGTGGGAATTTCTCCGACTGGATGATCTTGACGGTATCCATTGGGATGGTCACAGGCTGGTGCCTCAGACAGGACATTCGCTCCGGAAAGAGTTGGATGATGTCTGCAGCTGTGTGTCTGTGTGTTTGGTCTTCAACACAACCCTGTGAATGGTGTCTTCGGGATAATCCAAGAAGGACAGTCAGCCATTGCAGGGAACATGAGGACGCATGCTTCTGTCCATTGTTCTTTCACTGGCCACTCTTCTTGGTCTAGTGTTGATGGCGAAAGTTTGATTACAGCTTCGAGATTTTAGCAGAGTGTAAGAGTTTAATACAGTAGATTTCAGTGTCCAGTTTTATAAAGTTCAGTGACTTGGAGATTTATACCCTGTTTATTTATACTTTAGTTGACCGTCTAACAAAAAAATTCAGTTCTCAATGAATACAGTACATAATATTTACCCACAACTGTATATTTAAGCTGGCACAATATAAATATATATAGCTATATATACATTTATACAGCTTATAAGCACCTACACAAACATGTGTCCCCTATAAGTCCCCTATAATAATGTCTTAGGTAATAGTGTTCCCAAAGTCAGTGAGACAGTAAGTGGACACTTGTGTCTATGTCAATGCCACAATCAAGCCAATGTCCTCTCAGGTATGGAATGAAGTTCCTTCCACTTGAGGAGCTTTTTTTGAGTGAGTGGTCCTTGAGGCAACGGAAAAACCTGGAAGGTTCTGTCCTTGTCAAAAAGAGCTTAAAATTCCTTAAGAGGTTTATGTGTATGAGGGTGTGGGTTCACTCTTGACCGGTCCAGGAATGTCCCAGGAATCCAGCCAGATCTTGTCTACACCCTGGGTTGTTAGTTTCTTTTCCTGTGACAAAGACAAAACAGTGATGGTTATGTGGTCAGTTGACAGAGCTATCGACTCCTGCTGGAAAATCCAGCTTGATCTGACCAGCTGATAAACTTTACATTTCTGGCATACATGCTGATCCAGAGCGACTTACATTTTATATCATTTTTATACATTTGAGGGTTAAGGGCCTTACTCAGGGCCTAGCAGTGGAAGCTTGGTGGACCTGGGATTTGAACTCATGACCTTTCAATCAGTAGTCCAACACCTTGACTTTAAGCTACCACTTCTCATAGGTCAGTTGGATCAAACAGGTTAAACCATTTATGCTGGTAGAAAACAACCAGATTCTGAATTTGTGCTAGTAATGCAACATGGATTATATCATTTGCAGCAACACATTAGTAAGATAATTAGAAAATCCCAAACTATGTATATGTCAAAAGCTATTATTGTGATTACTGTGTGAGGTCCATCACAAGATCAACATCATGCACACACTCATACACGCATAGAGACAATGAAATGTAGCTAATTGAAATGTAGGGAGGTGGGATTAAACATGAGAACCCGGAGGAAACCCATACAGACACTAAGGAAGCACTGTTACTTAAAGCCATTGTGTCACCCAGGTCTTGTAAATCCGGTGTATTTTAGACTCTCTACAGCACCTAAGCCGTCAACAACAACACCACTATATTTACTTAATTCATTCATTCATTGTCTATCGCTTATCCGATCTATTCTCGGGTCACGGGGAGCCTGTGCCTATCTCAGACATCATCGGGCATTAAGGCAGGATACACCATGGACAGAGTGCCAACCCATCGCAGGGCGCACACACACACTCTCTCATTCACTCACACAATCACACACTACGGACAATTTAGAGATGCCAATCAACCTACAATGCATGTTTTAGGACCGGGGGAGGAAACCGCAGTACCCGGAGGAAACCCCCGAGGCACGGGGAGAACATGCAAACTCCACACACACATGGCGGAGGCAGGGATCGAACCCCCAACCCTGGAGGTGTGAGGCCATCGTGCTAACCACCAAGCCACCATGCTAACCACCAAGCCACCATGCTAGCCACCGTGCTAGCCACCGTGCTAACCACCATGCCACCGTGCTAACCACCAAGCCACCGTGCCCCCCATTCCCCGTATATTTAATTCAATTCAATTTATTTGTATAGCACTTTGAACAATAGACATGGTCTCAAAGCAGCTTTTACAGAAGTATAGAAACATAGAGAAAAATGATAAAGTTTAAAGTTGTTACTATTTATCCCTAATTTGTATCCTGAATGAGAAGTGGTGAGGAAAAACTCCCTGAGATGATATGAGGAAGAAACCTTGAGAGGAACCAGGCTCAGAAGGGAATCCTCATTTGGGTGACACTGGACAGTAAATAATGTAAATGTAAATAATAGCCTTTTTTCAAAAGTTTATAGTCACAAAGATCATATGTTTGAGAACAGCTGAAGAACCGTGAAACATCTTCCAAACTAGCAAGATTTCAAATGAAGAACATTGTACTTTAGCATTTGTTTGCTAGGATTGAATGTAGTCAGGAGGTCAGCCTTGACCACTTGAACTACCACTGCCCCCCTGTTTGAAGACAACTGAATAATTGTGCAACATC